>JAWPHD010001349.1:0-330830 GCA_037043455.1 Cyrtodaria siliqua
GAAGAAAAAACAACACTGAATTTTAAATTGATTTAAACGTAATTTCGGTATATTTGAACTCTTTAATCCTCAAAAGTGTTATATGATATAAGCGACAATAACAACATGTGTGTCACAGTTGGGCAGAGGTGATTTTGAAAAAACAAGTAACGGGAAGTTACTGTTAACTGTATTCTTGTGTCTTTCATGCTAGTTATTAACACTAATTAATTTGCTTCCCTTTTGAAGTTAACAGGCGATTCGACATTTTTAGACAACAGATCACACTGAATCGACTACGACGTGAGTAGCCTTGTCCTTCAACTTCAAGTTGTCTTGAGCACAGACACCAGTTTAAAAAAAAAAAAAAAAAAAAAAAAGTCTTATATTCTAGTATTTAATAGAATATAAGATTTTTTATTTTTTTTTAAACCGGTATCTGTGGTCTTGAGCAGTAACACCACTACTGCACTAGGCACTAGCGGAATGATGCAATTTTTTTAAACAATACATTTTATATAATACTATACATATTAACTGAAAAACCAAAGAGAAAAAGTGCGCCTGTACTGGACTCGAACCCGTGCACTATCAACTGAGCTAACCGCTTGTTCAGTCTGCGATTAAATTTTGGACTTGTCAAACTTGATTAAATTTTGGACTTGTCAAACTTTATTTGCCCGAGAAGGAAAAGTGGTTGCCCAAAATGTTTCTTTTTAAAACTGAAGGCTTTATTGAATACTCCAATGATATACATGTATGTAAACAAAGCAAATATGTCTTCACAATGGTTTGTTCATTCTTTTGTATACTTGCCAAGAAGAAACAAAATTTCTATCTCTTTTGTCTTCGTAACGCTTACTTGACTTGACTGTTGTTGTTTGGACTTGCCCAATGTGGTTCCGGGGGCCCTGTTTGGTTCCGGGGCAAAGAATAGGGCCACTGCAGATCCTATTGGAGGGGTAGACGGAGGGGTAGTGCATAAAATACACGTCTACGAATGGCAAAAGCATCCAAAGACGTCAAATAAATGAGACCACCCCCCCAAAATCATGTTCATTTTGTAATTTTTGTTCATGCTCATTAAAGGTCTTCATCATGACACCTGCAGCCGTCTCGCTCGAATCTAGAGCAGTGGCAGAAAAACAGTAGACGTGGCTCCAGTGTAAATGGAGTGTCTACAATAGAATTTGTAGCAACTCTGCAGTTCTGCAGGTGAGAAGGTTCGAGGCCCATTCTCCATATTTTATCTCGATGTACTTGGAGGATGAGCCTGGCATGTTCATTCCGGTTAGGCGCCATATAACCTTTCATGTGTTGGTGTGCCTTAAAACCCAATTAAAAATTGCAGTCATTTTAATGCATAATTATTCAATAACTTTAGAAAAAATCGAAGCAGAAGACAATTTTACTTTTGTTTTGGAAAAGCGGATGTGGTAAATTTCAAATGCCCGGATTATGTATACTGGGTCACGACAGTTAAATGAAGGTTCCTATTACCGGCTTCCGCGGCGAATGAACATAAAATTCAATCAGTAATTATTACACTGGAAATAGTAATTATATTTTTAAATACTCGTTATTTGTAAAAAAATTTAGCTCGACTATTCGAAGAATAAGAGAGCTTATGTAATCACCACGGGGTCGGCGTCCCACATCAAGGTTTGCGTGTAAGCTGTGTTTACAAGTCTATATCTCTTACATTTCTTATCCTAGCACAACCAAATTTGGCCATGGGCTTCCTTATAGCATTATCTTGAGGGCTGCATAAACAATTTTGGTTCCTGTAACCCATGGGCTCCCATGGAACCCAAATTATGATAGCCCTTAAAATATGTCTATTTCACATCAAATTTTGCGTGTAAGCTGTGTTTACAGGTCTATGTCTCTTACAATTCTTACCCTAGCACAACCAAATTTGGCCATGAGCTTCTTTATAGCATTATCTTAAGGGCTGCATAAGCAATTTTGGTTCCCGTAACCCCTGGGCTCCCATGGAACCCAAATTCTGATAGCCCTTAAAATATGTCTGTTTCACATAAAATTTTGCGTGTAAGCTGTGTTTACAGGTCTATATCTCTTACATTTCTTGTCCTAGCTGAACTAAATTTTGGAATTGGTTTCCTTATAGTATGTTGTAAAGGGTTGGATAAGTAATTTTGTCTTCTGCAAATTCTGGGCTCCCATGGAACCCAAATTGTGATGGCCCATAAAATGTGCAATAAAGGCAGATCTAGGTTTGCATGTAAGCATTTATCTATCTATAATTTTGGTTTGGGATTTGTCATAGCATTATGCATCTTATTACTTCACCCATATTGGGGCATGGGCTCCCTCCTACCCCCCCCCCCCCCCCCCCCCCCCACCCCCCCACCTTTTTTATTTTTAGCTCTACTGATCAGAGATCAGCAGAGCTTCTGCCGTGGTGCGGCGTCCGTCGTCCGTCCGTCCGTCCGTCCGTTAACTTTTATTTGTAGCGACTACTCCTCTGAAACTACTGGATCGATATTCATAAAACTTTACAGAAATGTTGCCCATGAATTCTAGTTGATCCTAGCAAAAATTCATGTTGATGTGAAATCCAAGATGGCCGCCAAAGCTAAAAATAGATTTTTTTCTGTCCGTCCGTCCGTTAACTTTTATTTGTAGCGACTACTCCTCTGAAACTACTGGATGGATATTCATAAAACTTTACAGAAATGTTGCCCATGAAGTCTAGTTGATCCTAGCAAAAATTCATGTTGATGTGAAATCCAAGATGGCCGCCAAAGCTAAAAATAGATTTTTTAAATTCAAGTTTGTAGCGACTACTTCTTGAAAACTATAAGTGATATTGATATGGGACTTTTTCTAAAATGATCAGCATGACATGATGTTGGTCCTTGTCGAAAATCGTTTTGATTTGACTTTAAACATGGCTGCCAGCGGCCATCTTTGTTTACATAGAGTTATATAATGAAAACTTGTAGCGACTACTTCTCTGAAACTACTGGACGGATTTTCATGAAACTTCACAGGAATGTTGCTCTTGATGTCTAAATGATCTTAGCAAAATTTCAGGTCGGCCCGAGAAATTCAAGATGGCCGCCACGGCTAAAAATAAATTTTCAAAATACAAGTTTGTAGCGACTACTACTTGAAAACTATAAGTGATATTGATATGGGACTTTTTCTAAAATGATCAGCATGACATGATGTTGGTCCTTATTAAAAATCGTTTCGATTCGACGTTAAACGTTGCTGCCAGCAGCCATCTTTGTTTACATAGAGATATATAGTAAAAACTTGTAGCGACTACTCCTCTGAAACTACTTGGCGGATTTTCATGAAACTTTACAGGAATGTTGCTCTTAATGTCCTATTGATCCTAGTAAAATTTCAGGTCGGGCGGAAATTCAAGATGGCCGCCATGGCTAAAAATAGATTTTCAAAATACAAGTTTGTAGCGACTACTTCTTGAAAACTATAAGTGATATTGATATGGGACTTTTTCTTAAATGATCAGCATGACATGATGGTTATCCGAGTCGAACATTATTTTGATTCGACATTAAACATGGCTGCCAGTGGCCATCTTTGTTTACATAGAGTTATATAATGAAAACTTGTAGCGACTACTCCACTGAAACTACTTGACGGATTTTCATGAAACTTCACAGAAATGTTGCTCTTGATGTCTAATTGATCCTAGCAAAATTTCAGGTCGGCTGGAAATTCAAGATGGCCGCCATGGCTAAAAATAGATTTTCAAAATGCAAGTTTGTAGCGACTACTTCTTGAAAACTATAAGTGATATTGATATGGGACTTTTTCTAAGATGATCAGCATTACATGATGTTGGTCCTTGTCAAAAATCATTTTGATTAGATGTAAACATGGCTGTCAGCGGCCATCTTTGTTTACATAGAATTATATAATGAAAACTTGTAGCGACTAGTCCTCTGAAACTTCTTGACGGATTTTCATAAACTTCACAGGAATGTTGCTCTTGATGTCTAATTGATCCTAGCAAAATATCAGGTCGGCCGGAAATTCAAGATGGCCGCCACGGCTAAAAAATAAATTTTCAAAAAACAAGTTTGTAGCGACTACTTCCTGAAATCAAAATCAATCAGTAGAGCTTCAAGGTCATTGACCTCTTGTTTTACATATTTTTGTGTTGTTTTAGTCAATTCTTACACATATATGTTGCAACCCCCCTATGCCTGAAACTTTTTTACTTTTATTTTTATTTTTTTTTACATATTTCTTTGTTGTTTTAGTCAATTCTGACACATATATGGTGCCCTCCCCCCCCCCCCCCTTTTTTTTTTTTTACATATTTCTGTGTTGTTTTAGTAAATTCTTACACATATATGTTGCAATTTGCAATCTCCCCCACCCCCACCCCCCCAACCGACTGACTTGAAACTTTTTTTTTTTTTTTTTTACATATTTCTTTGTTGTTGTTGTCAATTCTTACACATATATGCCCCCTCCCCCCCACACAACCCACTCCCACCTCTCACCCCCGCTCCACCCCCCCACCCCACCCCCACTCGAGACTTTTTTTTTTTTTTTTTACATATTTCTGTGTTGCTTTAGTCAATTCTGACACATATATGTTGCCCCTCCCCCACTCCCAACCCACTCCCGCCTCTCACCCCCGCTCCTCCAGCGCCAGCCCCACCCCAACTTGAAAATCTAATATTTTTTTATTTATTTTTTACATATTTCTGTGTTGTTTTAGTCAATTCTTACACATATATGTTGCAACCTTCCCCGCCCCCTACCCCCAGCCCGCCGCCTATCCCCATCTTCCCCCCACACTTGAAACTTTTTTTAAATTTATTTTTTTACATATTTCTTTGTTGTTTTAGTCAATTCTTACACATATATGTTGCACCCTCCCACCCGCCCCCAACCCACTCCCGCCTCTCCCCCCGCTCCCCCAACCCACCCCCACTTGAAACTATATATATTTTTTTTTTTTACATATTTCTGTGTTGCTCTTGTCAATTCTTACACATATATGTTGCCCCCTCCCAGCCCCACACCCACCACCACCCCCGCCTCTCACCCACCCCACCCACACACCTGAATTTTTTTTGTTTTTTTTTGTTTTACATATTTCTTTGTTGTTTTAGTCAGTTCTTACACATATATGTTTCTTCATTCACCACCCCTACTCCCCCCACCATCCACCCCCACCTCACTCCCATACCCACCCCGCACCCCACTCAAAACTCTAATTTTTATTTATTTTTTTATTTTTTATTTCTGTGTAGTTTTGGTCAATTCTTACACATAGTTATGTTGTGCTCCCAACCCCACCCCACATTGTTGTAGCCTTGTTTTCTGATGGTATATACTAGCTATAAATTTATTATTCTCTGAAAAATCGAATAGTCGAGCTGCGCTGTTCTCCGACAGCTCTTGTTTACTATTCTCCTGTTGATTATTAATACATTGATGGGTTCTTTAGTCAGAAAAAAACTGTAAAGAATTCCGAATCATAGTGCCGCCTTGTTAAACACACACACACACATGTACATGGTCAAGGATTATGGGTATTAATGTCGGTTGAAGAAGAAATGACTTTTGGGCAACAGAACCGAACACAACTTGTGATTAAATGCATTACAAGTTTGAAATACGTATTTGTTTCGAAATTTATTAATTGTATTTATCATTCGTGTTAACTTTGCACAGAAAAATGCACTCGGCATCTCATTTTTAGCTCTACTGATCAGAGATCAGCAGAGCTTATGCCGTGGTGCGGAGTCCGTCGTCCGTCTGTCCGTCTGTCCGTCTGTCTGTCCGTAAACTTTTATTTGTAGCGACTTCACAGCTGAAACTACTGGATGGATATTCATGAAACTTTACAGAAATGTTGCCCATAAAGTCTAGTTGATCCTAGCAAAAATTCATGTTGATGTGAAATCCATGATGGCCGCCAAAGCTAAAAATAGAGTTTTAAAATACAAGTTTGTAGCGACTTCTTCTTGAAAACTATAAGTGATATTGATATGGGACTTTTTCTAAAATGATCAGCATGACATGATGTTGATCCTAGTCAAAAATCGTTTTGATTCAACGTTAAACATGGCTGCCAGCGGCCATCTTTGTTTACATAGAGTTATATAGTAAAAACTTGTAGCGACTTCACAGCTGAAACTACTGGATGGATATTCATGAAACTTTACAGAAATGTTGCCCATAACGTCTAGTTGATCCTAGCAAAAATTCATGTTGATGTGAAATCCAAGATGGCCACCAAAGCTAAAAATAGAGTTTTAAAATACAAGTTTGTAGCGACTTCTTCTTGAAAACTATAAGTGATATTGATATGGGACTTTTTCTAAAATGATCAGCATGACATGATGTTGATCCTAGTCAAAAATCGTTTTGATTCAACGTTAAACATGGCTGCCAGCGGCCATCTTTGTTTACATAGAGTTATATAGTAAAAACTTGTAGCGACTTCACAGCTGAAACTACTGGATGGATATTCATGAAACTTTACAGAAATGTTGCCCATAAAGTCTAGTTGATCCTAGCAAAAATTCATGTTGATGTGAAATCCAAGATGGCCGCCAAAGCTAAAAAATAGAGTTTTAAAATACAAGTTTGTAGCGACTTCTTCTTGAAAACTATAAGTGATATTGATATGGGACTTTTTCTAAAATGATCAGCATGACATGATGTTGATCCTAGTCAAAAATCGTTTTGATTCAACGTTAAACATGGCTGCCAGCGGCCATCTTTGTTTACATAGAGTTATATAGTAAAAACTTGTAGCGACTACTTCTCTGAAACTACTTGGCGGATTGTCATGAAACTTTACAGGAATGTTGCTCTTGATGTCTGATTGATCCTAGAAAAATTTCAGGTCGGCCGGAAATTCAAGATGGCCGTCACAGCTAAAAATAGATTTTTAAAAAATAAGTTTGTAGCGACTACTTCTTGAAAACTATAAGTGATATTGATATGGGACTTTTTCTAAAATGATCAGCATTACATGATGTTGATCCTAGTCAAAAATCGTTTTGATTCAACGTTAAACATGACTGCCAGCGGCCATCTTTGTTTACATAGAGTTATATAGTAAAAACTTGTAGCGACTACTCCTCTGAAACTACTTGGCGGATTGTCATGAAACTTTACAGGAATGTTGCTCTTGATGTCTAATTGATCCTATCAAAATTTCAGGTCGGCCGGAAATTCAAGATGGCCGTCACAGCTAAAAATAGATTTTTAAAAAATAAGTTTGTAGCGACTACTTCTTGAAAACTATAAGTGATATTGATATGGGACTTTTTCTAAAATGATCAGCATGACATGATGTAGATCCTTGTGGAAAATTATTTTGATTCGACGTTAAACATGGCTGCCAGTGGCCATCTTTGGTTACATAGAGTTATATAGTAAAAACTTGTAGCGACTACTCCTCTGAAACTACTTGACAGATGTTCATGAAACATCACAGGAATGTTGCTCTTGATGTCTAGTTGATCCTAGAAAAATTTCAGGTCGGCCGGAAATTCAAGATGGCCGCCACAGCTAAAAATAGATTTAAAATAAATAAGTTTGTAGCGACTACTTCTTCAAAACAATAAGAGATATTGATATGGGACTTTTTCTAAAATGATCAGTATGACATGATGTTGGTCCTTGTCGAAAATCGTTTTGATTTGACCTTAAACATGGCTGCTTTGTTTACATAGAGTTATATAATGAAAACTTGTAGCGACTACTTCTTTGAAACTACCTGACGGATTTTCATGAAACTTCACAGGAATGTTGCTCTTAATGTCTTATTGATCTTAGCAAAATTTCAGGTCGGCCGGAAATTCAAGATGGCCGCAACGGTTAAAAATAGATTTTCAAAAAACAAGTCTGTAGCGACTACTTCCTGAAATCAAAATCAATCAGTAGAGCTTCAAGGTCATTGACCTCTTGTTGTATTTTTTCTGGCGATCGGCTTTTTCAAGCGCGCTGTCGGAAAACTTCCCCCGAAAAATTGTCGGAAAATTCAGATTTTTTTCCCAATAATAAATCGCCACAGGTGTGCACTCATGGTTAATTGGTTTCTACGCGGAGTAACTCGGAGTGTGATCACAACGAGTGACTCGACAATGGCATACTTCCGTCGCATGGATTCGCTGAGTCTAAACACTGACTCGGCGAAGATTCGCGCGGCACTCAATACGACCAAACTCGGCGAATCGAGTAATGTGTGTTTCGCGTGAGCTGTACTGTACATGTAGGACTCAGTTGGGAGGTATGTAAATATATAGGTTTATAAGCGCGTTATTGCTGTCTTTTATGCGCTAGCTTTTATGGTGATATCGATAAAGGCGTCCACTTCACACATGCAAGGGGTCCCGAGTTCAAACCTGCTGAGTGCCTAAATATGTGTGTGTAATTTTTCCGGTCCGATAACACCAGGAATGGCACCCTTTACATACCGCAATATTGGCATTTTGTGACAACCGGAAACACATATTTTACCGACGCATGCGCTAAATTAGCATATTCATGATGTTTATTTTATTGCCCTTGGATGGAATAATTCACAAACCATTCGTGAATAATTATAATTTTCCGTTACTTTATACAAAATACAATCGGAACTGCCTTGTTGGATTCTATCACACGGGACATTTACATTTAACGAGTATGGAAATTGGCGAGGAGTTCCGATCGTGCAAAATAAAGAATTCGCCAAATTCCGATCGAAAACGAGGTTGTGACGGGTTGTGACCTTCCATTGGGACATTTTGTAGCTGGGTCATTGGACGTTGCGTACCCAGTTTAGGGTCCAAAGCGCATTTGGTATGCTGATTTACTAAACAAAGAAAAAATAAATTTTAAAAAACCTACGGCAATATCTATGCTTGGAAAAAAAAAAAGTGATAAATATAAAATTAATTATTGAAGAACTTATTAAATACAGACATTTATTTCATACAGAACACGCATGTTTTATGAATCAGGCTACTAGAGCTTTATATAGTCTACTCAAAATACATCAAGATATCCATAACAATTACTGTTCTTACCCTAAGAAAAATAAGTTTCGTACGAAGTGGGAACTTCCAAACTTAATTTATGAAATATTTGCAGTCTTTTCAAATGTAGCCAAATATAGCATATTAAATATTTCAAAAAGAAGCTTTCTATCTGAACAGCGCAGCCCAATGAATTTACTGTCCAATGGCAGGGTACGAAACGTCCAATGGCAGGGTACGAAACAATCAAAGGCCTGGGTGCGAAACATCCAACACATTGGACGTTTCGTACCCAAAACTGGGTAAGAAACATCCTGTCCTGGGTACGAAATGTCCTGTACCCCTTCCGGTGGGGTACCCAATATCTTCGCAGTCTCCCCCTTGCTGATATCCTGCGTTCACTGAATTATCCTCAGCATCAATGAAGCAAACCATAGTTAAAGGTGTGGTCGGTGGGACCCCTCGCTTTTAGAGTGAGTGTCCTGCCAACTTCTGCTAACCGGGGCCACCGTTAGAAAAAACATGTCTGCCTGGTATTTAAGATTTCAGGCCATCCTCTGGGCATCGCCAATGGCGCCAATGGCGCCAATGGCGAAAGAAAAAAGAAAATGGCTCTAAATTTCAAACTTTGGCGAATGTGTTTGGCGACATCGAAATTGCCAAAAAGCCAAACTCTCTGCTGTAATCGGCCTGTTACAAAAAGACCTCAACACTAATCAACATAACTAACCAATTGACACCTACCTTAACATTAAATAAACAAACAAAGCTGATCATAAATAACCTTTAGTGTTCCGGTAATTAACTTAATCCCTAAATAACAACTGATGACTATCGTTTTCGCCTCGGGGGTAATCAAGTCTCTCATGCAACACCTTGCAACCATAAAGCATTACACCACTAAATAATATCTAGCCAATCAGGTTCTAACCAATCAAACACAAATCAACACCTCATTAATTTACATATTTTACATGATTGACTAGATCCACGTGACATTTGTTTTGTTTTTGTTCATTCATAATTTCGAGGCGTCTGAATCTGGATTTCACAAAAAAATGCAAACATTTTACACAAAACACTGGTTTATTAATCAGTTTCCAGGAGGTTTTATGTGTATTTCATTGCCAAAATATGTTTTTAATATATATGGCAGTTCACCTGTTCAAAATAAATTAAAAAAGATGTAAAGATTAGCGAATGTCATGGGTTTATGCGGTTCCGGAAATACGAAAAAACGGCAGGTTCTGAACTTGTTGCTGATATAAAGGCCTACCAATACATCTTAAACAATCAAATGAAAGCCTCTATGTATGATTCCTGCTGTCATTAGGTTCAGCTAGGTGATTTAAGCAAACATGCGATGTAGAAACTTTCCAGATATTGGGTGTTTGAAAACATATATATATATCGTCTTTCTATCTGTTTTCGACCACCATTTGATTTCGACCGACGGCGGAAATTACGTCTGCGCACGTTTATTATGCAAATTTCGTCATCATATTTCATGATCGTCTGCTAAATGAATAGTTCTAAACAATAACAGACAACAATTGCAAATAATACGTTTTTTTAAGGTTATGGATAATTTTCCTATGGATAGTTGAACTCTTTACCAGTGTTTTCGTCATTAAATATATCCCATTTTAAAGCAAACGTACACAAAATAAAATATTTTATGATGCAATGATGATTTAATCCTTCGCCTTTCATTAGACATCAACAAATTTTATTTACTCGTAAAATGAGAAGTAGTAAATGGGTAATATCAAGGGTTGGGTACTTGAATAAACCATGAAGCAATATCGGTGTTTGTGTTAAAAACATCTGGTAATTGTTATGTTAGTACATTTCCTACATGACATGTGACCTAAATTCCTGACAAGCAGATGGACATGTTTTGAAAACAGCAGAAGACAATAATTTTAATGTTCCACAGTATTGAAAAAAATCGATTTTAGGGTGATGAGGGTAGACATTTAGTCATTTTTTTTCATAGAAAATAAGTACGTGTTTGTTTCTTCTTGTTAAATTAAAAAATGGTTGATATTTTTTCATTTTTTTCTACGCTGCCAGCTAGTGTGAATTTAGGTCAACACATTTGCATAAAATTGCCCGTATGAAAATACTGCATCTCGGGATAAAAGCTATAATAAATAAGGTGATCGGAAACACATGTCGTTCCCTGGAAACAAACAAGTTGAGGTCATCCATTTACAAATGTTATCGGATGGAAAATAAACCAAATGTAATCAAAGTCGCGGTAGTTTTTGTTGCAGTTTGATTATTTTATTTTAGCTAACATCATATTATGTCAAAAATATAAAGTATTACTGAGATATGTAACCAACTGCCGTTAAGTGGTCGTAAACTAAGAGGTCGAGGATATAAATAATTTTTTATTAATATTGTTTGGTTTTATTCATTTCATTCCTGAGTGTACCAGATATAAACCAAATCTCTTATTTTCACATATAAAATACATTTATACATAAAACTCTAGAAGAAATATGACTTGGGCCATTAGAGCCAAATGGCTCCAATTTCTCCAATTTGGCTCCAACTTTTTTCATTTGGCGCAAGTGGTGGCGCAAGAAAAAAATTGGCCAGAGGAGGCCCTGGATTTGAAATATGATGGTTGTTTATGCCAACAATGCATGATGTCTTAAGAAAGCTTGCCGGCAGGTGCATATGGAGTTGTGCCGCCGCAACTGTATCTGTGTTCCCTATAGGCCGCTTCATACCTGTAGTTCTATGGTAGATACAGAATATAAAACAATAAGACATGATTCTCACAGCTACAGTCATCATCGGAGATCATGTGTTACACAAGCCATATTGGCCTCCACACCTCCCCTTCCCCCCCAACACCTCTTCGGGGAATCATACAGAAGATACAGACCCTCTTGGGGCTCTTATTTTAAAAATTAAATATGTAAAGTTTTTAAGATAAAATCATATTTGATAATAATTGATATTAACAAGAATTTTTCTGGATGGAATTTTGCCCCAAGCAACTATATAGTTGGATCTTAATATATAATTATATGAACTTATTCACATTTTAGTCGGATACTGATTGCGTAATTGTCAAATTGTCGGAAAGCTTTGAAACTTGGCACACATGTTCATTGTCATTACACAAAACTATAATTATGACAGACGGAAATCACCAAACTATAAGCCTGGATTTGCAATGTAATGTGGCTAAAATCTAGTGTGCATGGCTGTTCTGGCTACTAATTAATCTCAGTAGAAATGGGTTAATAGTCCATCTGTATGCTTTAATAGAGGGTTTTGACTAAATTTTGTAGCACAGTCACTGACTAAATGCTGTATCTTTTATACTTGTTTTAAGAAATGATATACTGTAGTATTATGTACCGAAATATTATTTATGTTTGTCTTAAATGCTCATTTCACTGAAATCTAGATAAGTTTGTAGATATATTATAATGCGCTGTTTTGTTGAAGTTATGCACTGGTTTGTCGATGGTATGTTTGCTACAAGCAATAGTTTTTCAATGGTTTTGGTGACTTTTTAAGACTGTAACTTTTCTTATTTTCTCATCATGCTCATAGTAGATTTAATTATTTAGACAAGAAATAGCCATAGAGTATCTACATATACATATATATGGACACAAACTGCCAAAAAACAGAGAAAGTGACACATATATTAACAAGGTAAAAGATTATACAACCTTCATATAATTCATAATATGTTGTTTCTTCTACTAAGATCGTAGTAAAATGTGTAATCCTACAAAGAAACAACGTATGACACCTATTTTTAAGCGTGTTGCTCTCATGAAGTGTTGAAACCGCTACGGCTGTAATTGTGTGAGAAATGGACTAAATGAACAAAGTACTAACAGCAGGCCAATGTTACTTATATTGATGCATGCATATAAGCTATACGGCTTTTGGTGTCTGAAAAATAGACTTCTGCACAGACGTCATGTAAAACTCTTAATGTAAATTAACAAAGTGCAAAAGTAGGACAAGGTCATTCACATTGCGATACTTTTGGTATGAAAATGTTGCTCTCATGGTGTCTGTGTAATACACTTAACCAAAAATTTGAATGTCACATCTGAAGGTACCCATGGACAGACGATCGGACAAGGGTAACACTTTCGTGGTGGTGCATTATTAAGTTAAATTATGTAAAACACACTACATGTATCATGCTTCAACGTAATAGTTTCGGAGACAACAGGTTCGATACCAGTGAAAGAACTAGACAAAATAGTTCTGCAAATGTTTATTCGTATGCCTGGAACTGCTGGCGCTATGTATGGTAGTGAAGTGGCATTGTTCTCAGTCAAACGCTCGAGTTTCTGTTTGAGAGGTTTTCTACGCATTGGCTTCGTCTTCCGAGGACCAGTTCAAAGCATGGAAATTCATATCTGAAAATATTAAGGGAAAATTGAATAACTCACATGCAGTAAGGATACACATAATAATTTATTTGTGTATATTGCCAAAGTATATATATATATTATAATGAATTAATATGCATATGAAGCACTATTTTGTTTTATTTCATCAACCAATTTTAAAACAAAAATGTGATCTGATAAGTATTGCCGACTTTCTATAAAATATAATTTTACTGTATTCAATTAATGTACTACTGAAGATATGTGTGTAGTCTTATTTAAATGTGTCTCGTAAATAAACATGGACATGTATGTCCGTGAATAAGCATGAGCACAGAACTTTAGTAAACACTATTTTAAACAATTAATATACATGTAGAGGCGACCATTTCCACGAAATATGAAGTTTGTAGGACAAACGGTTGAACTTAACAAAATAAAGTAACCACCAGACTGGACATGGACGGAGGAATGGGCAAACGGTTGAGCGACACATTATATCCCTTGACAATTTTCGTTAAGATGTTATAAAATGAATAAAAAAAGTTATTTTTATCGACTGGAACTTAACAAAAGGGACATGTGAGTTATATGTCAATATTTGCCATATAAGAAAATGCGCTGAGCTAAAACAAACCAGCGCCTCTACAGGAACAACTAGCGTTTAACTTCAACAAACACTCACTTCGATAAATGTTAACATCTACAAACCAAATCAGACAAAACAGGTATTTTGGCTTTAACATTTGTTTTGAAGCCAACATCTATAAAAAACATATAGAAATACAACTGAACTGATCAAACAATGTATTTTGATGAAATATATAAGGCAGTAAAATAAGTAATTATATACAAGTTCTTACCGTATAAACCGCCTGATAACATCAAATTCCGATTTCCACGTCGTAAACTCGAAGTGGTCACTTGAATGTCTTATGCATTGTGTAAATGTAAAACACAGACTACAGGTAGTGCATGGTGTCATGGAGAATAAGTAAAATCAATATTATTTGCCAAATATGGGTTCCACATCTACAAACCATCATATTCCTGTCTACAAACTGGCGTGTTGATATCTACAAACGCAAAATTGATTCGCACTTTACCTACAGTGATAGTACTCTAATCTTTTACATGTTTAGTGTGTCGGGAGCTACGGTTAATTAACAGAAGAAAGGAGGGTTTGCCAGTGTTATCATATATCATATATCAGGAGGCAATGTAACAGTCAGAATACCGCAGCGCGATCTAGTGATATCAGGAGGCAATGTAACAGTCATGTAACAGTCAGAATACCGCAGCGTGATCTAGTGATATCAGGAGGCAATGTAACAGTCATGTAACAGTCAGAATACCGCAGCGCGATCTAGTGATATCAGGAGGCAATGTAACAGTCATGTAACAGTCAGAATACCGCAGCGCGATCTAGTGATATCAGGAGGCAATATAACAGTCAGAATACCGCAGCGTGATCTAGTGATATCAGGAGGCAATGTAACAGTCAGAATACCGCAGCGTGATCTAGTGATATCAGGAGGCAATGTAACAGTCATGTAACAGTCAGAATACCGCAGCGCGATCTAGTGATATCAGGAGGCAATATAACAGTCAGAATACCGCAGCGTGATCTAGTGATATCAGGAGGCAATGTAACAGTCGTGTAACAGTCAGAATACCGCAGCGTGATCTAGTGATATCAGGAGGCAATGTAACAGTCAGAATACCGCAGCGTGATCTAGTGATATCAGGAGGCAATGTAACAGTCATGTAACAGACAGAATACCGCAGCGTGATCTAGTGATATCAGGAGGCAATGTAACAGTCAGAATACCGCAGCGCGATCTAATGATAGAGCATCCGCCTTAAATGCAGGAGTTCATGGGTTCAATCCCCAGCTGAGTCATACCAAAGACTTCATAAAAAGGATACTAATATCTCTCTTGCTTGATGTTAAGCATATAATGGGTTGTTCTAGGACTGGATGGCCAGGTGTCCGTATAATGTGAACAGGGTGAAGTATTTTGTCATGTGTCTATGGCATGGTATTTCATTGTAGTGACACAATCTATGACTGAAAGATTGTTTAAGTATGCTAAACACCCTACAATGTAAAATGTATAACAGTTGAAAATTCGAATACTCACCGTCCATCCGCAGGACTGGCTATGTTCTAGATTTTCTTAAAATCACTATGAGCAGTGGTCGAAATTAGCACTAGCCCGAAGGTGAAAAACTAGTAAATATTAAGGGCTATTGGTCAGCCATCTTTGAAAAGAAAATCCAAAATGGATGGGGTATGGTTAATTGAAATTTTCATCAAAATGCATGTTTATAGGCATGAACAATGTCAATGATATAATAAATGACAGTAATTCAACACTATTGATGTAAACATAATATCAGAAACAATATTTATTTTTACAGAAATAGTGCCCTTTATATTCGAAAAGTTTAGTACAATTTTACTCGAAGATGTTTTGTTTATGTTATAGAAGGAAAGCCCTGATAAAGTGTTACAATATGTCTAAAAGAAGATTGATATAAAGTGTAATAATATTTCTAAATGATGATTGATATGAAGTGTTTATATAATATGTCTAAATGAGGATTGATATAAAGTGTTATAATATGTCTAAATGAGGAGTGAGGGCTGGCGTGGCGCAGTCGGTAGCGCGGCGGATTTGTAACCGGAGGCCCCGGGTTCAATTCTCCGTGGTGCCACTGAGTTCCGTCGGTGTGTTCTTGGGCAAGACACTTTTCCTTAGCCTCGTCCGTCGGATGGGGACGAAAACCGGGCGGTCCCGTGTATCGGTCTATCAACCGAGCACGTTAAAGAACCATAGGAATCTATTCGATAACAAGAGTAGGGCAGGTTCCCAGATTCCTATGTATCCTTCCCCTCTCTCTGGGGCGGCTCTAAATAACCTGTACTGTGTTGATGAGCCGTTAAACAACATTCAGTTATGATATAAAGTGTTATAATATGTCTAAATGAGGATTGATATAAAGAGTTATAATATGTGTAAATGAGGATTGATATAAAGAGTTATAATATGTGTAAATGAGGATTGATATAAAGAGTTATAATATGTGTAAATGAGGATTGATATAAAGAGTTATAATATGTGTAAATGAGGATTGATATAAAGAGTTATAATATGTCTAAATGAGATTGATATAAAGTGTTATAATATGTCTAAATGAGGATTGATATAAAGAGTTATAATATGTGTAAATGAGGATTGATATAAAGAGTTATAATATGTGTAAATGAGGATTGATATAAAGAGTTATAATATGTGTAAATGAGGATTGATATAAAGTGTTATAATATGTCTAAATGAGGATTGATATAAAGAGTTATAATATGTGTAAATGAGGATTGATATAAAGTGTTATAATATGTCTAAATGAGGATTGATATAAAGAGTTATAATATGTGTAAATGAGGATTGATATAAAGAGTTATAATATGTGTAAATGAGGATTGATATAAAGAGTTATAATATGTGTAAATGAGGATTGATATAAAGAGTTATAATATGTCTAAATGAGATTGATATAAAGTGTTATAATATGTCTAAATGAGGATTGATATAAAGAGTTATAATATGTGTAAATGAGGATTGATATAAAGAGTTATAATATGTGTAAATGAGGATTGATATAAAGAGTTATAATATGTCTAAATGAGGATTGATATAAAGTGTTATAATATGTCTAAATGAGGATTGATATAAAGAGTTATAATATGTGTAAATGAGGATTGATATAAAGAGTTATAATATGTCTAAATGAGATTGATATAAAGTGTTATAATATGTGTAGAAGAAGAGGATTGCTATAAAGTGTTCTACTATATCTAAAAGAGTATTGCTATAAAGTGTTACAATATGTCTAAATGAGGTTAGATATAAAGTTTTATACTATGTCTAAACAAGGATTGTTATAAAGTGTTACAATATGTCTTAAAAGAGGATTTCTATAAATGTTACAATATGTCTAAAAGAGAACTGCTATAAAGATTCAATATGTCTAAACGAGGATTGCTATAAAGTGTTACAATATGTCTAAAAGAGAATTGCTATAAAGTGTTACAATATGTCTAAAAGAGAATTGCTATAAAGTGTTACAATATGTCTAAAAGAGGATTGCTATAAAGTGTTACACTTTGTCTAAACGAGGATTGCTATAAAGTGTTACAATATGTCTAAAAGAGAACTGCTATAAAGATTCAATATGTCTAAAAGAGAACTGCTATAAAGATTCAATATGTCTAAACGAGGATTGATATACATGTACATGTATAGTGTTACAATTTGTCTAAAAGAGGAATAGAGGATTGCTATAAAAAGTTACAATATGTCTAAACGAGGATTGATATACATGTACATGTATAGTGTTACAATTTGTCTAAAAGAGGAATAGAGGATTGCTATAAAAAGTTACAATATGTCTAAACGAGGATTGATATACATGTACATGTATAGTGTTACAATTTGTCTAAAAGAGGAATAGAGGATTGCTATAAAGTGTTACAATATGTCTAAACGAGGATTGATATACATGTACATGTATAGTGTTACAATTTGTCTAAAAGAGGAATAGAGGATTGCTATAAAGTGTTACAATATGTCTAAACGAGGATTGATATACATGTACATGTATAGTGTTACAATTTGTCTAAAAGAGGAATAGAGGATTGCTATAAAGTGTTACACTATGTCTAAACGAGGATTGCTATAAACATGATAAAGTGTTATTGTACGTGTATATAGGTCATCAGAAGGAAACCAAACGCAAGAAACTACCGTAATGATGCACTTTGAGCCATATTTATTAAAAACTGTAAATTTTATTTGAAACTTGATAAATTTTGCAGTAGATTTTATCTGAACATCGGACATCCCTTCAGGCGAAGGATATATACATGTAGATCTAATTAAATTCATATTTAATTGTATTTATTATTAGTCTGGTAATAATACAAACTGGTTTCATGACTTGTTCAATCATGCTAACTTTGTACAGAATAAAGCACTGGCACACAGGGTCTTGACTCTTCCACTGGCACACAGGGTCTTGACTCTTCCACTGGCACACAGGGTCTTGACTCTTCCACTGGCACACAGGGTCTTGACTCTTCCACTGGCACACAGGGTCTTGACTCTTCCACAGAAATTATTAAGGGATAGAGGAAATTAAATTTGAATGTCATGGGTGTGCGAGGGAGGTACCCTTTGGGTGACCAGTATTTTTACGGATCATGATTTATTTAGATGCATTTGAAGTATATTTCAACTGTAATTGAAAGAATGTTTAAGAAGTATAGCCTACAAGAAGCTATTTATAGACAGATATATTGCATTTTGGAGATTTATTGGTGTTTTTAAGGGATAGAGCAGAGAGATCAAAGGATATGGGGTTAATTAAGGATTTGATTTAAACATATTTTATTGCCATATATGTACAAGTACAATGCAATCGGGTCGGGCCACAAGTGCTACCCACATTAGTTACGGCCCTTCCCTACAATGTAGTTTTAACAAATATAATGAATGGCAATTGCTATTAACACGTATCAATAAACTCGATTATCTACAACATGATATGTAGTAGAACATGTTAAGATAATAAGAAAATAGAAAAAAAAATAAAGAAAAAGTAGAAGTGGAAGAAAGAATAATGCAACACGTAACATTGCTCGGGTTGATTAGACAGATAAAATGTAATGGCAAACCTAAGTAAATCGATGACTATATATATATCTCTAATAAAGTTTTGAACAGAATTAAAAATCAAACCATTTTCTTGTGTTGTAAGATCTAACCTTCCAAACAATAATGTATTTGAGCTTAAAGGATGAAACGAACGTGTTGACTGGTAGAGTTCGAGCCTTTCAACATTGAATTGCATACATTCAAAGAAGAAATGATTTGCATCTTCATTACCCTGACCGCAAATGCATTGAGGCGATTCGCGTAAATGACTTTGATTTTAAGGAGTAGGGGGAAATTAGATTTTAGAATTAAGGGATAGGGGGGGATATGCTCTTAAATGGCCTGTGGTAGACTCTGGCGCACAGTTTTGACTTTGTTGGGATGATGATAAAGAGGGCACTTTTTAAATTTATAATGTGTCTAAATGAGGATTGCATTAAAAGTGTTATAATATGTAGCGCAATTATACATGTATGGGAACGGGTGCTTAAATGGATGAATATGATACACATTTTACTGCACACAATAGGATATTCATTTTACTGCACACAATAGGATATTCATTTTAATGCACACAATAGGATATTCATTTTAATGCACACAATAGGATATTCATTTTAATGCACACAAAAGGATATTCATTTTAATGCACACAATAGGATATTCATTTTAATGCACACAATAGGATATTCATTTTAATGCACACAATAGGATATACATTTTACTGCACACAATATGATATACATTTTACTGCACACAATATGATATAATTTTACTGCACACAATATGATATACATTTTGTCAAGTCGCTTCAGCAAAAACGGAGACTTGTAAAAGACGGACCCCCACCCCTCAAAGAAATTCATTGGGGATTTTTATTTTGGAAGTCTAGGTGAAAAAAATTGGTATTGCCCGGCCCCAAAACAAAAGGCAACACAAATACGGCTAATGAGTTTATAAAAGACTGTTAACAACCTAGCACTGTTTCTTCATTGTAGAAATGTGCATTCTTGCAGTGATATTAATCACAGTAGGTGACATGCTGACATTGTTTAACATGTTTGTTGTATATATATGTAACTTGACATATCAACAGATTTGTAGAGCAAGAGGTTACTATAATAATTACTATCTAAACTATTTGTAAAATTTGTAAGCAACCAAATGCTTACCACTTAAAGGGACACATGGCAATTTGGACATAAGGCCGACTATAAAAAATTGTTGGTTTGCTGTTTCCCTACCTACCTACGAAAAAGAACCCTACCCAAAACTTTTATGGCAATTCTATAACGTAGTGTTTTTTTTTGCTGTCCAGTATATTTAGCTCTAGTGATCAAAGATCAGCAGAGCTTATATGCCATGGTGCGGTGTCCGTCTGTCCGTCCGTAAACTTTTTTTGTAGCATCTACTCCTCTGAAACTACTGGATGGATTTTCATGAAACTTTACAGAAATGTTGCCCATGATGTCTAGTTGATCCTAGCAAAAACTCATGTTGATGTGAAATCCAAGATGGCCACTAAAGCTAAAAATAGATTCTTGAAAAACAAGTTTGTAGCGACTTCTTGAAAACCATAAGTGATCTTGATATGGGACTTTTTCTAAGATGATCAGCATGACATGATGTTGTTACTTGTCGAAAATCGTTTTGATTCGACGTTAAACATGGCTGCCAGCGGCCATCTTTGTTTACATGGAGTTATATAGTAAAAACTTGTAGCGACTACTCCTCTGAAAGTACTTGACGGATTTTCATGAAACTTCACAGGAATGTTGCTCTGGATGTCTAATTGATTCTAGCAAAACATCAGGTCGGCCGGAAATTCAAGATGGCCGGCACGGTTAAAAATAGATTTTTAAAAAATAAGTTTGTAGCGACTACTTCTTGAAAACTATAAGTGATATTGATATGGGAATTTTTCTAAAATGATCAGCATGACATGATGTTGGTCCTTGTCGAAAACATTTTGATTCGACATTAAACATGACTGACGACGGCCATCTTTGTTTACATAGAGTTAAATAGTAAAAACCTGTAGCGACTACTCCTCTGAAACTACTTGACGGACTTTCATGAAACTTCACAGGAATGCTGATCTAGCTTTCAGAACCTGCCAGTAGAGCTTCAAGGTCATTGACCTCTTGTTAGCTCTACTGATCAGAGATCAGCAGAGCTTATGCCTTGGTGCGTCCGTCTGTCCGTCCGTCTGTCTGTCCGTAAACTTTTTTTGTAGCGACTTCTCCTCTGAAACTACTGAATGGATTTTCATGAAACTTTACAGAAATGTTGCCCATGAAGTCTAGTTGATCCTAGCAAAAATTCATGTTGATGTGAAATCCAAGATGGCCGCCAGATCTAAAAATAGGTTTTTAAAAAACAAGTTTGTAGCGACTTCTTCATGAAAACTATAAGTGATATTGATATGGGACTTTTTCTAAAATGATCAGCATGACATGATGTTGGTCCTTGTCGAAAATCGTTTTGATTCGACGTTAAACATGGCTGCCAGCGGCCATCTTTGTTTACATAGAGTTATATAATGAAAACTTGTAGCGACTACTCCTCTGAAACTACTTGACGGATTTTCATGAAACTTCACAGGAATGTTGCTCTTGATGTCTAATTGATCCTATCAAAATTTCAGGTCGGCCGGAAATTCAAGATGGCCGCCACGGCTAAAAATACATTTTCAAAATACAAGTTTGTAGCGACTACTTCTTGAAAACTATAAGTGATATTGATATGGGACTTTTTCTAAAATGATCAGCATGACATGATGTTGGTCCTTGTCAAAAATCGTTTTGATTCAACGTTAAACATATGGCTGCCAGCGGACATCTTTGTTTACATACAGTTATATAGTAAAAACTTGTAGCGACTACTTCTTTGAAACTACTTGACAGATTTTCATGAAACTTTACAGGAATGTTGCTCTTAATGTCTAATTGATCCTAGCAAAATTTCAGATCGGCCAGAAATTCAAGATGGCCGCCACAGCTAAAAATAGATTTAAAAAAAAAAGTTTGTAGCGACTACGTCTTGAAAACTATAAGTGATATTGATATGGGACTTTTTGGAAAATGATCAGCATGACATGATGGTTATCAGAGTCAAACATTATTTTGATTTGACGTTTAACATGGCTGCCAGTGGCCATCTTTGTTTACATAGAGTTATATGATGAAAACTTGTAGCGACTACTCCTCTGAAACTACTTGACGGATTTTCATGAAACTTCACAGGAATGTTGCTCTTGATGTCTAATTGATCCTAGCAAAATTTCAGGTCGGCCGGAAATTCAAGATGGCTGCCATGGCTAAAAATAGTTTTTCAAAATACAAGTTTGTAGCGACTTCTACTTGAAAACTAACTATAAGTGATATTGATATTGGACTTTTTGTAAAATGATCAGCATGACATGATGTTGGTCCTTGTCAAAAATTGTTTTGATTCAACGTTAAACATGGCTGCCAGCGGCCATCTTTATATACAGTTATATAGTAAAAACTTGTAGCGACTAATCCTTTGAAACTACTTGGCAGATTTTCATGAAACTTTACAGGAATGTTGCTCTTAATGTTTTATTGATCCTAGCAAAATTTCAGATCGGCTAGAAATTCAAGATGGCCGCCACAGCTAAAATTAGATTTTTTAAAAAAGAAGTTTGTAGCGACTACGTCTTGAAAACTATAAGTGATATTGATATGGGACTTTGTGTAAAATGATCAGCATGACATGATGGTTGTCAGAGTCAAACAATATTCTGATTCGACGTTAAACATGGCTGTCAGCGGCCATCTTTGTTTACATAGAGTTATATAATGAAAACTTGTAGCGACTATTCCTGTGAAACTACTTGACGGATTTTCATGAAACTTCACAGGAATGTTGCTCTTGATGTCTAATTGATCCTAGCAAAATTTCATGTCGGCCCGAAATTCAAGATGGCCGCCACGGCTAAAAATAATTTTTCAAAAAACAAGTCTTTAGCGACTACTTCCTGAAATCAAAATCAATCAGTAGAGCTTCAAGGTCATTGACCTCTTGTTTTCTTTAATTTCTTGGCAAAGAAAGAAATTCACCTACCTACCTACCTACCTACCTACCCATTTATTAAATATTTTTTTAAGAATGGCCTGACGGTGTTTATAAAAACTTCAACTTACATGTATTGCCTACTTACATATAATAAAAAATAAAAAGTTGTCATTGAGAATTTTCAATTTTAATGAAACTTGACAGGGATGATCAGTACCAAGTTTTACATATCGTCATTGGGGAGACATAATGTTTTTATGCTGTCTGTCCTTCGGTCTGTATGTCACACACTTTGTCCGGACTAGTTCTGCTAAACCCCTTGTTAGATTTCAACCAAACTTGGTATGAGTGATCAGTATCAAGCCTAGTTGTCCATATCATCGTTGAATGATTTTGTTAGAGTTAAATGGGCTCTGCTTATAAAGGTTTTAGTACACAAACTTTATTCTGACTAGTTCTCCTGAATCCCTTGTATGATTTCAACCAAGCTTGGGTAGGAATGATTGGTACCGAGCCTAGTTGCATATATCGCCGTCATGTTCCGGTCACCTGCATGTATAGTTATCATCACCAAACTTTTACGGATATCTTTTGTTTTTTAATTGTGTTTACCTTTTTAGTCATATATAAAACATTTCACATAGCATAATATATATACTACTGAATACAACAGTGAAGGGATACTGATGTTTTTACTGAAAACAACCTCTAGTTTTCTTGCATACCGGATAAGGTTATCCGTGTTTTACATGGGTGATGGAAAGCCTGATCTTAAAGTCGCGCACTGATATCAACAATGACAATTGCATGACGTGTAAATAAACATGCAAAATGTTAGTAGCTGGCGACGTCAATCCGCAGAATGTAAATGGTATGCAAGAAAAAGAATCAATCATGGGTATCCGGTTCAGATCTGTAGGGAAATTCCAACCCTCAGTAAAACTGTTTTAATCAGAACCTCGACAAAGTCTCGGTTCGATAAAAACAATTATACCTCATGTTGGAATTCCCGATGTTCACCGGACACCCATAAAAGATTCTTATATTCTTTAATATTCTAATTTATGTTTAAAATAGATTATTGATGTGATATAATCAACATTTAGCACTAAGCACAAACAATTTACTTTGAACAATTCAAATTATTATTTTAAATGCAAATATGCATGTTACATAGAAAAACTGAGAAGCCGTAAAAATAACCCCACAACTTAAACCGTTACCCCCCAAAAAACTTCAAGATTCTCCTGTGTCTCTTTAAAGCTAGATATGGTTTTAAAAATCCATAACTGCATTGAGCTCATCATTCAGTATTCTGCCATACTGAACATTGACGAGGAGCTTACACATTCAACCATAAACGAACGGAAACTTACATAGTGCAAACTTAAAAAGGATATGGTTTTCCAAGTTTCTGTTAAAGAAATTGATAATTAATTAATGATCACTCATCTACTGATTTTTACTCTAGTGAATGGTAAAAACTTTTCATAAAATTTCTTGACTTTTTTAATAATGCCAAGTTGGCAACAGATGTCATATGTTGATCATTTCTTGCCAAATATTCATCTGAAAATGAATGAAAAGATACAAATTCTATCTAAAGTTATAGAAATAACATGATAACAATGAAAAATAATAATCAAACAGCTCCTACCAGGAGAGAAACGGGCGGGAGGTTTTTACCAAAAAACGATATGAAAGTGTACAATTAAAAGGTTACTGTGTGTGGCAAAATAATACCAGGAACTCATTGTTTTGGTGCAGAATGATTGTCCTGTGTCAAAACAACTTGTTCCCAGTAATATTTTATCATACAATTCAGTAACCTTTAGGGCAGGGTATATGAAGTCCATCATACCTGGAGTACATTTTTGTTCACATAACTCTCTCTATGCTAAGCATAACCCCATAGTCGGACAATAATACTGCATGATCAGGAGGGCAGACATTGTTTGCTGCCAGTTTTATATAACTCCTATGTGCTGTATATTTCAGGTGCTCAGCTGACTTGAATACTTTTAACATATGGTGTGATAGTGATTGACAGATAAAAAGTGTAAGAACTCATCAAGATGGCCGACACTCCGAAAAAACCCTGGTACACGATCAATAGGCAGCTTCTCCCTGTGAAAGGAATTTACTTTGCTTTCCTTGCAGGTAAATTATCAGTATTTATATTTTCTGTAGAAAGAGTAGTAGTAAAAGCGCAACAGTGATTATAAACACTAAATTAGATTGTGTCCACATGATCACTCAACCTCATGAAACTTCACTTGTGGACTTCTTAATGACGGGAGGTTCTCATTGTTTTTGGGGTCAGTAGGTCAACCTTTACCTACCTCTGGAGTGGTTCTGAATAATCTATAGTGTGTTGATGAGCTGTTGAAATAACATTCTATTTAATTAATGTCCTTAGAGGTACCAATGTGTACCCATTGAATTTGTGGTCGAAGGTCAAGATAACCTCGTCAGCCTTTGTGAACGCATGAAACTTCCCAGGTATACTGTCTTTCATGAGAAAAGGACCCCTTTTAATTTTCACATGTGGACTGTCTTTAACGGAATGAGGTACATGTAGGTACCCATTGATTTCGAGGTAAATAGATCAAAGAGCAAGGTCAGCATGACCTGATCATAAAAGCCCTTGTCAGCTTGATATCTCTTCAAGCTTTGTACTCCTATCAAACTTCACAGGTGGAATGTCCTTGGTAAGAGAAGGACACCTTTAGATTTTAGGGGTCAATAGGTCAAGGTCACAATGACTTGATTATTGTCTCGCGGGTAGCGGGTAGCGAGACATAGCAGTCACTTTTCCGACAGCGGTGGCCGCATTTTAAATCAACCATATCTCAACAACCGCAGCTCAGATTTTTCTGAAACTTTCTCAGATGCTTTGTTGGGTCAAGGGACATCACATAATGCCAAAATTACCAAGGTCAAGGTCATATTTTGCGTTATTTTCCCAAAACTTAACCTTGGTTAGGTACTTAACCGTAGTTAGGTAAGTTAACCTCAGTTAATTGTATGTAATTGCCTCATTTTCTTTGTTTGATACTTGGTCATATGTATTATTGGCATTGGTGGACGTGACTGAACGAGAAAAATTACCACGGTCAAGGTCATGTTTTGCGTTATTTACCCTAAACTACAGTTTGGTTAGGTAACCTCAGTTAACTTTTTCTGATAACTTTAATTTTTTTGTTTGATACTTGGTCATTGTTGGCATTGGTGGACATCACTTAATGACAAAAATTACCAAGGTCAAGGTCATATTTTGTGTTATTTTCCCCAAACTTAACCTTGGTTAGGTAACTTAACCTCAGTTAACTTTATGTGATTGTCTCACTTTATGTCATTGATACTTGGTCATATGTATCGTTGGCATTGGTGGACATCGCTGGACGACATAAAATACCAAGGTCAAGGTCATATTTTGCGTTATTTCCCCCAAACTTAACCTTAGTTTGGTAACTTAACCTTGGTTAGGTAACTTAACCTCAGTTAACTTTATGTGATACTTGGTCATATGTATTGTTGGCATTGGTGGTCATTGCTGAACGACAAAAAATACCAAGGTCAAGGTCATATTTTCTAGGGAAAAAAATGGTTGTGCCTGCCCATGAGGTTTCCTTATCCGTCCATACAAACATTCTCTGTAGACAAATACAAACAAAACAAACAAACTGTAAATACGAAGAACCAAGTTTTGCAAATTCACCTTATGTCGTACAAAGTTTTCAATCTTATAATCAATTGCACTTGCTAACTACTTTTTCCTCTTTGCAAAAATTCTTAAGTGAACGACTCAAGGCGATATGGACCTCTCATTTCAAAACTTGTTTTAAGAACACGCATTTGTAAATGTAAATATGCAGTGCTCAAAGAAAATTATTTTAAGAGACAGGCCCAGGGCTTGTTGCTTCTGAAAATGGACAGGCCCCGATTTGAAATGGACAGGCCCTGATTTGAAATGGACAGGCCCTGATTTAAAATGGAAAGGTCCAATATTTTTTTCTTATTGGAAATGTGTCTTTATTCACTTTTATAGCACACATTAATTTTGTTACGTATGTATTAATCAAGCTCAGAACCTCCTCTGACTATATTTTTCTTTTTGCTACCACTTTATGCTTCCTGGTCAGCGGACTTATTTACCATTTCGTTTAAAATATGTTAGAATAGAATATTACATAGTAATTTATAACCAATGCAAAGGAGAGTACTAGCACTTTTGCCAAACGATAATAATCTGAGCCGACTTGGTGAAAAATCAGGTTTTATGAGACTATCAGAGCTTCCTCTGGCTATATTTTTTCTTTTTGTCACCACTTTCTCCAAGTAAAGAATTAGGAGCCTAGACTAAAATTCATTTAAAAGAAGGATTCCAGGAACTCCTTACACCTTAAATAATGAATAGAAATATACTTTATATCTGTATTTATAAATATACAGTATATATATTTTTCTTTCCACCAACATGTATTTGTAAAGGACAGTTTTTCTTATTTGATTATGTAAAAAAAAAATAAAATAAAAAAAATAATAATATATCCGAAATTATGTACCATCCGAACTACTATGACACCGCACTTTTACGGCCCGAACATTTCGCAAACATTCAATCGAAATACCATCAATAACGATTTTTTTTTCATGCATTAGTGTGTTTTTAATGACAAAAATGGTATTTCTTATCACAAAGGAAAGAAAACACAGCCTTAATAGCAGAATAATGAGTTTTATGTCAACAATTGTCGACCTCAAAGTTGTGACAAACTGCTGACACGAAGCCAGGCAAAATATTAAAACTTCTTATTGTTTCAATGTGTGTATAACACATTTTAATTACTTTATTGCAAGTGTTTTCACAGTTCACAATACACATGGGAGTATTTTGTCTTGAGGAACTTGAGCTTGAGATCCAGTAAAATTGATTTTTTTGGGGATTTTTTTTTTTTTTTTTTTTTTAGACAGGCCCGACGGGCTCCTCGTCTGCGAAATGAGACAGGCCCGGAATTGATTTCGAGGAGCCCCGGGCGTCGGGCTATCCTATTTCTTGAGCACTGATATGCAATACTTTTTTTCATGTGTACAATATGCATTGTGCTGGAAGTTTACCTGGAGTACTGAGGGTATACAGTTCTCTAAATGACCTAAATAATGTTGATGAGCCTTTAAAGGAACACACGGCAATCTTGATTTTTTAAAAACTCACGCCGTCTCGTTACTTTTCCTACATAACTTGCATTTGTTCAATCATTAATATTAATTATTAAAATAGTTCAAAGCAAATTGTTTTTACATATTACTTACTGTATATTTTACTGTATATAATATTGCACCAATAATATAGTTAAAACTTTTGACAATTGAAATCTCAAATTTTTTGTTTAATTATATGCAAGCAGTTTTAAAGTTTCAATAAATCGAGGTGCTTATTTCAATGCTTGATACAAAACTCAAGATATGTCCATTTAAAAATAATTTGACTTGATATTTTCCTCTACATTTGTAGGCTGTGGTGATCTGTTACCTTTTATACCAATCTACATGAAGCAGCTTGGCCTCTCGTCGACTGAAACCGGCATCATGTACGGGGTCATGCCCTTTATTTCCTTCTTTGTCCGACCTCTTTTCGGAGCACTGGCTGATAAACTACAACGACACAAACTAACACTGATGTTTTGTATGATGATGACTGGCATATGTTTTTGCCTCCTGTTGGTAACACCGGCAAAGTCTGGTTCTGAAACAAAATGGATAACCTCCATACGAACTACCGTACAATGTAATCCAATGGATTCGTTCATCAAAGATTGTGAGCCCGTTCCGGGTAATGACACGTCGGGCATGCCGATGTTACAAGCTTGTCATGTGAGTTTACGAAAATTTTCTGAACAGTTCAGCGCTAACACTAGTGGTGTAAAGTGTACAGCTTACTGTGGGTTAAGTTTCATGCCCTTAAACATGCAGGTTTGTTTCACAAATGATGTTAGCGTTTTAAGCGAGGATTCTTGCCGCAGCTGGAATGCTACAACGCCGGCACAACAGTTACAGTTTGTTATCGATGACTTATCAGCAGTTAATCGAAATAAAGTTATAGGGGAAAATAAGACATACAATGGACAAATCTGTCAAAATTATGATCTTAAAAATCTAACATACAACAATGAACAGTTCTGGCAGTTTACGTGCACCGCTGAATCATTGTTTGATTGCGAGATCAAGTGTTCAGAAAAACTCCATAAGCCATGCATTTCTGTGACAGCTACACCACTGAGCAAGACATTTTGGATTTTCTTCGTCATATATTTGTTCTGTAATACCTTCTTCAGCCCAGTACTGAGTCTCGTTGATGCGATCGCTTATGATATTCTAGGTCAAAAGGGAGGGAACTGGGGCAGGCAGAGATTGTGGGGCACCATAGGGTTTGCATTGTTTGCTATAGCATCTACGCTTATAATGGACGAGATCAGCAAATCCAATCAGGAAGTCGATTACAAACCGTCATTCTTTATATTTCTTGCTCTCACAACCACAGCGACAGTTGTGACATTTTTTCTAGATGTTTCCGAGTCAATAGTGTGCAAACAAATGTTCAAAAACATTACGACACTGTTGAGGTATCCGGAGATTGTTGTTTTTATGTTCATCATTGTGTGTCTGGGAATGATGAACGCGGTTACGGAGGCGTTCCTCTTTTGGTACCTACAGGACCTCGGGAGTACGCAGATAACATTGGGCCTGTGCATTCTCTTCAATTGCGTGCCAGAAATTTTTATCCTGCAGTTTGCCGGTAAAATTATCAAGAAAATCGGACATGTCCAGTGTCTGTACTTAGCGTTGCTGACCTATGCTGTCCGGTTTACCTCCTACTCGTTTTTGACGAATGCGTGGTTCGCGCTGCCGATTGAGCTCTTACATTGTTTCTGTTTCGCTCTGATGTACGCAGCAGCATCGATGTATGCCAGCAAGATTGCACCTGAGGGAATGTCTGCCACCATGCAGGGACTTGTGGGTGGACTTTTCTTCAATTTTGGTAAGATGGATGTAGTTACTTAAAATGTTTTGATAAAATTTCAATTAAATTAACTACATTTTATAATTATGATAGCTTGATTAGTTGGCTAGCTTTTTTTTTTATCCTGGCTCTACTGATAAAATGTTTGCCTAGGTTGTAGCAAATATTTTCAAAATTGGAAAAAGATACCGGTACTCAACTTGAATGAAATTTTTCAACAAAATGCAAAACAAACTACCTTTTAAGCTTACTACTTTTTATACATCCATTTGAAAAATGGGACATATTATGGTATGGGGTTGTCCGTAAACATTTTGAACGATAACTTTCACCAACAGTCGACACTGATGAAACTTCATAAGTGCATTGCTCTAATTGAAATGAGAAACCCCTTTTGTTTTTGTGACCAGTAGGTAATAGGTCACTGTCGCCATGACCTTATATGGAAAAACGCATTCCGGATGATAACTTCGAAACCATAACACCCACACTCGTGAACTTCATATGTACATTGACTTTGGTAAGGGAAAGAACCTTATTTTCTTTGAGGTCAGTAGGCCAAAGGTCAAGGTCACCATGACCTTATATGCAAATACACTTTCCGCTAAATAACCTTGAAATCGTAACACTCACACTCATTAAATTTCATTGGTACATTGCCCTTGGTCAGAGGAGGAACCCTGTTTCCTTTGGGGTCACTAGGTCAAAAGTCAAGGTCACCAGTAAATATTCCAAGGGATAATTGCAGGAGTATAATACTTGCACTCATGAAACTTTGTAGGAACATTGCCCTTGGTGAGAGGAGAAACCCTATTGCTTAAGGGTGTAGTAGGTCAAAGGTGAAGGTCACCATGTCCTCATATGGACATACACATTCCAAATAACAACCCCGGAAATATAATACACTCATTTATTAAACTTTATAGGTGCATTGTCCTTGGTTAGAGGAGGAAGCTAATTGCTTTGGGTTAAGTAGGTCATCAAGGTCACAGTTACTTGACAATGATTGAATCCTAAAAGGCATTTTCCCCACTGTAAACATGGTAAATTGTAACTATTTTGAAACTTTACACAAATAGTACCCATGTTAAAACAACAACCCCTAACGATTTTTTGCTTAGTAGGTCAAATATCAAGGTCACTGTGACCTGATCATGGCAAATTCTTTTCTGGCTGTTAGTCACAAAGTATTTGACTTACCATCTTGAAACTTTATACAAATAGTGCTCTTGGTTAAACAACAGCCCCTATCAGTTTTATTTTGTTAGAAGGTCAAAGGTCACGGTCATATTGACTTGATACCAAGGAAATGCTTTTAACATAAAAACTTCAGCAAATGGGCGTATAATGCCCCGTTAGGCTTCGCTGTTGTATCAGCTGAACTAATTTGATGGTGGTATTCATTATTGTCATCCTCAAAGTAATGAGCCTGTAATAATGTCACCCATTTGTGATTGTCGACATTTCTGGAATTTGATATTTGAAAATGGAATAACCTTATAATTACTGAACACTTTAGAACACTTTTGATTTTTAGGGAAGGGATTGGGAAGTCTCCTGACAGGTAAGCTGTTTGACCCCGTGTCAGGCCTCGGAGCAGTGTGGACTTTCCGTGCGTATGCTATCGCGGCCCTCATCTTGCTCATTCTGTATGCCACTGTACAGACAGTGTTCTTCAAGAAACCTACAAAGTCTGTGGAAACTTCACCAAAGCCAAAGCCTGAATCTTATACAGGTAAGTTTAAGGAAAAGCCTTTGACACAAAATTCACCTAAATTCTGGTTAATAAAAATAAATAATATACTCTGCTTTCTTGCAAGTCATGCGAGATAGATGTTTCTCCCATTTCTAGTCATGTGAGATAGAGGTTTTCCTCATGTGAGATAGATGTTTCTCCCATTTCTAGTCATGTGAGATAGAGGTTTTCCTCATGTGAGATAACTCTATCTTACATGACGCGTGAATTTTACATGAAACGTCATGACGTCATGGTGGTGATGACGCCTTGTTCTCAGCAGAGCCTCGTCCCTGGTTATGATTCTGACCCTCGGGTGAGAGTTCCCTATCTCACATGGATACTCCTGATGGATTTTTATAGTCTCATGTGAGGTAATTCTATCTTACATGACATGTGACTCACATGAAACGTCATGACGTCACAAAGTATGCATGTGACAGAGCCTAGTCCTGGTTACAAATCTGACCGTCGAGTGAGATTTCCCTATCTCACATGGATACTCATGATGGATATTCTGCCAGTACCCAGTACCTATGTGAGATAGAGTTTAGGGTTTTTCCCTATGTAAGGTAACTTTTATCTGACATTCTGACATGATCTTTATTTGATCTCTTATCTGACATGAGGCCAAATAAATTACATGCTCAAAAAAAATAGGGTAGGTAGGGAATATATTTTATTTGTTTGTCTTTTTAGCTCTACTGATCAGAGATCAGCAGAGCTTATGCCGTGGTGCGGCGTCCGTCGTCCGTCCGTCTGTCCGTCCGTCTGTCCGTCCGTTAACTTTTATTTGTAGCGACTACTCCTCTGAAACTACTGGATGGATATTCATAAAACTTTACAGAAATGTTGCCCATGAAGTCTAGTTGATCCTAGCAAAAATTCATGTTGATGTGAAATCCAAGATGGCCGCCAAAGCTAAAAATAGATTTTTTAAATTCAAGTTTGTAGCGACTACTTCTTGAAAACTATAAGTGATATTGATATGGGACTTTTTCTAAAATGATCAGCATGACATGATGTTGGTCCTTATCAAAAATCGTTTTGATTTGACGTTAAACGTGGCTGCCAGCGGCCATCTTTGTTTACATAGAGTTATATAGTAAAAACTTGTAGCGACTACTCCTCTGAAACTACCTGGCGGATTTTCATGAAACTTTACAGGAATGTTGCTCTTAATGTCTAATTGATCCTAGCAAAATTTCAGGTCGGCCGGAAATTCAAGATGGCCGCCATGGCTAAAAATAGATTTTCAAAATACAAGTTTGTAGCGACTACTTCTTGAAAACTATAAGTGATATTGATATGGGACTTTTTCTAAAATGATCAGCATGACATGATGTTGATCCTTGTGGAAAATTATTTTGATTCGACATTAAACATGGCTGCCAGTGGCCATCTTTGGTTACACAGAGTTATATAGTAAAAACTTGTAGCGACTACTACTCTGAAACTACTTGACGGATGTTCATGATACGTCACAGGAATGTTGATCTTGATGTCTAGTTGATCCTAGAAAAATTTCAGGTCGGCCGGAAATTCAAGATGGCCGCCACAGCTAAAAATAGATTTAAAATAAATAAGTTTGTAGAGACTACTTCTTCAAAACTATAAGAGATATTGATATGGGACTTTTTCTAAAATGATCAGTATGACATGATGTTGGTCCTTGTCGGAAATCGTTTTGATTTGACGTTAAACATGGCTACCAACGGCCATCTTTGTTTACAAAGAGTTATATAATGAAAACTTGTAGCGACTACTCCTCTGAAACTACTTGACGGATTTTCATGAAACTTCACAGGAATGTTGCTCTTAATGTCTAATTGATCCTAGCAAAATTTCAGGTCGGCCGGAAATTCAAGATGGCCGCCATGGCTAAAAATAGATTTTCAAAATACAAGTTTGTAGCGACTACTTCTTGAAAACTATAAGTGATATTGATATGGGACTTTTTCTAAAATGATCAGCATGACATGATGTTGATCCTTGTGGAAAATTATTTTGATTCGACGTTAAACATGGCTGCCAGTGGCCATCTTTGGTTACACAGAGTTATATAGTAAAAACTTGTAGCGACTACTACTCTGAAACTACTTGACAGATGTTCATGAAACTTCACAGGAATGTTGATCTTGATGTCTAGTTGATCCTAGAAAAATTTCAGGTCGGCCGGAAATTCAAGATGGCCGCCACAGCTAAAAATAGATTTAAAATAAATAAGTTTGTAGCGACTACTTCTTCAAAACTATAAGAGATATTGATATGGGACTTTTTCTAAAATGATCAGTATGACATGATGTTGGTCCTTGTCGAAAATCGTTTTGATTTGACGTTAAACATGGCTACCAACGGCCATCTTTGTTTACATAGAGTTATATAATGAAAACTTGTAGCGACTACTCCTCTGAAACTACTTGACGGATTTTCATGAAACTTCACAGGAATGTTGCTCTTAATGTCTAATTGATCTTAGCAAAATTTCAGGTCGGCCGGAAATTCAAGATGGCCGCCACGGTTAAAAATAGATTTTCAAAAAACAAGTCTGTAGCGACTACTTCCTGAAATCAAAATCAATCAGTAGAGCTTCAAGGTCATTGACCTCTTGTTTTTGTACACTATACATGTACCCAATAAATAAATAAACTTAACTATATATTGTTGATATATTTGTTGATATCATCAGATACAGAACCGATAGAAAAAATAATTAAAAACAAAAAGAAGAAAAGAAAACATAAAATGCACAATGTAAAAAAAAAAGGGGGTCATAAAATGTTCAGTGTCGGCCCCTAAAAACGGGGTCATTCGGAAAACGGAACCACACCTATTATTTTATTTGATCTTTATTTGATATGCTGTTTGTAAGATGGGTAGTATATTAGACATAACTCCAATGCTGTTTAAGGTTTTTTCATGGAAGCTGTTATACGTATTAAGCTTGTAGTCATGTGGTGCCTTTTTGTGTTGCTTTTCTGAAGGAAAAACGATACATCGGATTCGTTTTGTCCATCCATCTGGCATCATAAGAACTTTTTTCAATTTCTTTTTTATAATTTAAATATATTCACATCGTGACAATAGTCACATGACCTTACTAATATATCACAGTCAAGGTCAGACTCTGGGTTAAATGTCATTTTTTGGTCACAAAAAAACATTGGCTTTAACATTTTCGTTCCTTCATATTTCTTCATCAAACGATATATCCCTACTGGTTAGAGGCCAGTTTCTGTCCAAGCCCAGTTTCGGTCATTCTCATTTAAAAAACGTTTTTACACTGCAAATAACTTACGCGATGTAAATTATTGTCGACGTATAGAACTGAAGATGGGAAACAGAAAAAACAAACTAAAAGTAAATAAGCGGTACAAAAATGTGTTAACTTCCTTATATGGCGTTGGGGAAGCGCGCGCATACTGCCGCATAATAAACTTTAAAAAAAAATGACGTCATATTTTTATCACTCTTCAGTGGACGCAGTTAAAATATACCATGATTATATATTTTAACCAAAGAGAAGCAACTCGTACAACCTGTAACTGTTTGATTTACACAGAGTTACTCATCGTTACAGTGTAAATTGTCATCGTTGAATATTTTACATTGACGTTATCAGGCGCATTGTTATAGCGATCGAGGTGACTGATGGAACAATCCAAACATTCCATTTTTACAAGGAAATTGTTGAATAGACTTGCAAACAAGTTTCTAATTCATAAAAGTTTTCTGTATCTTGACCTAGTTGAATCTATAACTCGATAAAATACATGACGGAAACTGGACTTGTAAACACAATGATTTCTCAGTTTTAGTCTGTTTATAAAACGTCACGTGTCACTTTCATAATTTATATTAAACAAAATTCTTTGGTATCAAATTTCCAGGAAGCGGTAACCTAATAGAAAATAAAGTAAAAAATGTCAGGATACATAGATTTGTCTGAAAAACTAGTTTATGTTTACATAAGTGACGGAAAGTGGCTCCTGACCAGTACAGGTCATGACAATATTCATCACACCAATATATAAAGGTCAAGGTCACAGTCAATGTTGCCGTAGAGAGCATCCATCATGTGATATATTTATTATCTTATTATCTAATTATCTAATTATTATTATAATTTTCATATCAATAACCATTGTGATTCCAAGTAGTTGTTGGAAAAAAGTAGTCATTATGTCAACGTTTGTGTTTTCAGTGTACAACTTCAAACCATAATAAATATCTTCTTGGTGGTCTTTATGATGCCCTTTGCTTTATGGAACTTTCTAATATCAACATTGTGTGCGTCCGTCACACATTTGATAAGGTTTCCCATTACGTCAGTTTCTAAGTCATCGATTTAAACTTCATATAGAGATACTTACATTTTCCGATTAAAAGTAGGGCACCATGGCATGTCTAGTATTGACCTACTTTTTACACCAGTGATTCTGATAAACAGATAAAGGTTTGTTGTTGGGTATATTGTATATGAACAAAAGTAGTTACATTTATTAAACTTGTTGGATAAAATTAATGTGATGCTTCAATGGCACATACCGTATTTACCATAATAGGAACCCCTCCCCCATCCCCACCCCACTCTTCTCCATCTCCTTGTACTCGTGTACCATAAGATCCACTGTATAATTATGTGATACTGTTGTGTTGCAGATGGGGAAACAGCTGCAGCAGGAGATCTTCTACTGGGAACCAATACAGTCAGCAATGAAAATACAGAGTTGTGAGAAATGGTGAGCAATGAAAATATGGAGTTGTGGCAAATGGTGAGCAACCAATTCAAAAACTGAATTGTGAGAAACAGTGATCAAATAAAAATACTGAGTTGTGAGAAACTGTGCGCTATTAAAGTGAAAAGTAGATTAATATTTGACCAATCTGGTGAACAAAGAAACAAATGCCATTTCATAACCAATAAAGTGAACAAACAAATATTTAAGGAGATAAAGGTGAACAAAGATAATAGTATGTAGGTGAAATGTAGATTTTGAATTTTTAAAGTGTGCTCAGAACAGAGTAATCTTTGCAGAGGTTAAATACTCAACTGATCCTGTGGATCAAAGGTTCCACCGGCACATCTCGGGCCCAATCGAAACTGATCAAGCAGGCTCTCAAAAATGCCACTTTTGACGTAAAATCAGGGGGACGAGAAAGGTGAAGACAGTATAACACAGAGTACATTTGATTAGCCCCAAAGTGGAGTATTCTCTAACTTGTTGTGCAAGGCATAGTAAGAAAAAAAGGCAGATAATAAGAAAGGCAGTGCACAGCACCATGACATATGACTCACGTTCATTACGAGTCATGCATCAGTGCTTTAACGGGTAATTAATGATTACTAGTCAAGTTCATATACATGTATATGTTAAGCATGCCTAAAAATTAGACTCCCAGTGTTTCTAGCATCATACTTTATAATGTCATGAAATCATATAGGACTGAATGAATGAATGAATGAATGGTGTTTTACGGCACGTCGACACATAAATAGGTCATATTGTGCGCAAAAAGTGAAGAAAAATGAAGAAATGAAGTATTAATTAAAAATTAATGTAAATATATAAAGATAAAACTATTAAAAAATAAGGGATGATAAGGTGTAATATAAACTATGTATGTTAATCAACGAATGCCCGTCAACGGGTATATAAACAAGTAAATATATATAAAAACACATTATAATGATTTATATAGTCTGATCTCTTTTAGGAAATCTAAAACAAGACTAAAATCTACAGTATCAAATAACTCTTTCATAGTATTAACATTGTAGTACCTTTGACGCATAGGATCAAAGTCTACACATTCCAATAAGATGTGTTTGACCGTTAACGGTGCAAAGCAGGGTATACATTCTGGTAATTGCTCACCTTGTAATAAATATGAATGAGTATAACACCCTATCCTGCACCGGGCTAGGACAACTTCCTCTCGACGAATGGGTCTACTAGAAGAACGCCATTCTCCGAGTAACGGTTTAATTGGATGGAGTTTATTGTTAACTGACAAATCCCAAGCGGTTTGCCAAGAGTTACGAATATATGTGTTAATACAACTTTTAAAATCAGTATCATATAGGACTGAAAACAACAATAGAAAAATAATTTGTTCCTTGGAGCTGAATTTGTTTTGGAAAGGCAGCCAGTTTTTAGCTCTATTAATTTTGCTGAAGGAATGTTCAGAATGTTAGTTTCAATGTTTATCAATGATATTAAAATCATATAAACAGCTTTTGGGCATATGCACCCTAAAACCATTAGAGAGAGTTTTATTATGCTCCCCGAAATTTTCTGGGGAGCATATTTATAGTCACCACTTCGTCCGTCCGTCCATCACACTTTTATCTGGAGCATAACTTAAAAACAACTTATGGGACTACACTGAAACTGCTCACAATGATAGAGGGCAATAAGAGGAAGTGCAGTGTGCAAGAACCGTAACACTGTCTTCATTCAATTTAGAGTTATTGCCCTTGGTAATTTTATACTTAGAATTTTTGTCAGAGCATAACTTCAAAACTACTGCTTCAAAACTACTGCTTCAAAACTACTGCTGGGACTACAATGAAACTTCACACAATGATAGAGGGCAATGAGAGGAAGTGCAGAGTGCAAGAACCGTAACTCTGTCATTATTCAATTTAGAGTTGACCCTTGTAATTTTATACTTGGAATTCTTGTCCAGAGCATAACTTCAAAACTACTTATGGAACGACAACGAAACTTCACACAATGATAGAGGGCAATGGGAGGAAGTGCAGTAACTCTGTCTTTATTCTAATTAAAGTTATTGCCCTTTGTAGTTTTTTACTTAGATTTATTGCCCTTTTTAACCATAACACCTACACTCATAAAATTCGTAGGTACATTGCCCTAGTTAAGAGAAGGAACCTTATTGTTTTTGGGGCCAGTAGGTCAAAGGTCGAGGTCACAGTGACCTTATATGGAAATACGCATTCTGCAGAATAACTTCAAATCCATAACACCTACACTCATAAAACCTCATAGGTTCATTGCCCTAAGTGAGAGGAAGCCCTTTGTACATTTGTCCTATCTTTGTGTTGCTGTTGGCTTTAAGTGTTTGTATATTTTACGTGGGGGTTATTTTTTCCTGTTTTGTTATGTTATGATTTCCGTTTAATGTAATGGTTATCGTCTTTGCGTAAAATGATTCTATGCTTGCTTAAATATTTCTGTTGAAAAGTGGTTGACATGGTTATTTAATAACCAAACAACTATGGACAAGTCCCACTCTTTTTTCAACAATTTAGAAATCATATCTGTTTACAAAGAAATGAGTTTGTCTCTGACAAGGTTCAAATTTTTTACATATGTACTTTTTCCTAGAGCTGATGGAAAAATCTGTTACGTGGTCCGAGTATTAACTTCAAGTCACTTTTAGAAAGTCATATTATTTGAAATTATAATATTATTAATGCAAGAAATACTATTGAAAATACAAACCATATAATTGCAACAATGATAAACACAAAGGAGATCAAATGGCAGGCCATTAAAATTTCATGGATCAAGGAGAAGTGGTATGTATGTTGAAACCACCACCCTACAAAAATAAAACAACAAAACAAGAAACATAAACAAACAAGATAAACAAACAACCTAAACAGTACTAAGATTTTCTATGACAAATCAGGAGGAATATACTTGTCATTGATATTTTAGATAAAAAAACATATTTGGTATTTTTAGATAAAAAACATATTTGGTATTTTTAGATAAAAAACATATTTGGTGTTTTTAGATAAAAACATTTTTGGTATTTTTAGATAAAAACATTTTTGGTATTTATAGATAAAAACATTTTTGAATTTTTTTTTTGTATTTATAGATAAAAACATTTTTGGTAAATACATAAAAACATTTTTGGTATTTATAGATAAAAACATTTATGGTATTTATAGATAAAAACATTTTTGGTATATTTGTGATTTGTGTATCTGGCCATTGTTAGTCAGCTTGGTGTTTTAATGATATGCTTGTTGATGTATTCAGTTTATTGGACATCAGTTATTGTATTGTATGGGTTTTACGAACAATTGTTATTGTTAATTACATATATGTTATTTTAAAACCACTAAATAAGTGAGTATCTAGGGGTTGAGGAATTAAAGTTGAAAATTTCAAATGCAACATAGACATTGTGGTATATTTACGATTTTGTTGCTGGCAATTGTTAAAACAGCTGGACATGTTATTACTGTGCTTGTGGTTAGTTGGCTTTTAAAAAACAGTTTTTTTTACAAATATACATTTGATTGTAATCCCACCAAGTATGCATTGATCCTGTAGTAAGGAGCAGAGTCCCTACCCCCCATCCACCACCTACCCACACACAACCCAGAACACCCCTCCATAAACCTAAACATGTATGGCAAATGAGTGTGTTGAGTCAGAGAAATTTGATTGCGTCCCCTCCACACAAAATGATCGGAAATTAGTATGGGTAGAAAATTATGCTCCATCCCCTCCCTAATCTCAAAGTAAATGTAAAGGAGATCCTTATGTATGGCGGGAGGTGTCAAGTACTGTTTCTACCCAGGAAAAATGGTGTGGTCTGCCTCCACTACAAAAAAATCGACTCGTATATGGCCTATCATGTGCTGAAAAAGACATAAAACACTAATTCAAACAAACTAATCTTCATTTGTGTTATTACAATATATATTTGATAGTAAGTTTGTGTACGTGTGTTGGTGTGTTTTTAATGTAGATCTACCATAGTGGTGTTGTTACGGTACATGATAATATATATTTGATACATGTATGTGTGTATGGGTATTCGTGCGTGTGTGTTTGAGGACTGTTTGGGCGTTTGATTGATCTGCAGCGCGGTTAAATTTGACCAGGATGCATTGCTGATATTTAGTATGTAACCAAGATGCATTGCTCCATGTTATTTCAAACGTAACCAGGGTGCATTGCTATTTAAGTACGTAACCATGGTACATTGACTCATGTTATTTCAAACGTAACCAGGGTGCATTGCTATTTAAGAACATAACCATGGTGCATTGCCTCACATTATTTTAAACGTAACCAGGGTGCATTGCTATTTAAGTAGGTAACCATGGTGGATTGCCTCATGTTATTTCAAACGTAACCGGGGTGCATTGCTATTTAAGAACGTAACCATGGTGCATTGCCTCACATTATTTCAAATGTAACCAGGGTGCATTGCTATTTAAGTATGTAACCATGGTGCATTGCCTCGCATTATTTCAAAATTAACCAGGGTGCATTGCTATTTAAGTATGTAACCATGGTGCATTGCCTCATATTATTTCAAACGTAACCAGGGTGCATTGCTATTTAAGGTCGTAACCATGGTGCATTACCTCATGTTATTTCAAACGTAACCAAGGTGCATTGCTATTTAGGTATGTAACCATGGTGCATTGCCTCATGTAATTTCAAACGTAACCATGGTGCATTGCTATTTAAGTATGTAACCATGGTGCATTACCTCATGTTATTTCAAATGTAACCAAGGTGCATTGCTATTTGAGTACATAACCATGGTGCATTGCCTCACATTATTTCAAATGTAACCAAGGTGCATTGCTATTTAAGTATGTAACCATGGTGCATTGCCTCATGTTATTTCAAACATAACCAAGGTGCATTGCTATTTAAGTACGTAACCATGGTGCATTGCCTCATGTTATTTCAAACGTAACCATGGTGGTACGTTAACATGGTGCATTGCCTCGTGTTATTTCAAACCTAACCGGGGTGCGTTGCTATTTAAGAACGTAACTGTGGTGCATTGCCTCACATTATTTCGAACGTAACCAAGGTGCATTGCTATTTAAGTATGTAACTATGGTGCATTGCCTCATGTTATTTCAAACATGACCAGGGTGGTATGTAACCATGGTGGATTGCCTCATGTTATTTCAAACGTAACCAGAGTGCATTGCTATTTAAGTACGTAACCATGGTGTATTAGCTCACGTTATTTCAAACGTAACCAGGGTGCATTGCTATGTAAGTACGAAATCCATGGTACATTGTCTCATGTTATGTTAAAGTTACCAAGGAGATTGTTAACGTTAAGTTGTATATATATATAATAATATTACCGGTATATATATATATATATAACCAGGGTTCCCTTTGATTATGTTATGTATGTAACCAGGGTGCATTACCTCATGTTGTTTAGCAATAATTGCCATATGTTGTAAAGTTTGTAGAGCTAAGATGCATTGCTGATGATGTTAAATTTTCACCAGAATGTATTGCTGATGATGTTACACACATCTGCAACCTTGATGGTTACGTCTGCAACCTTGATTGTTATGTCTGCAACCTTGATTGTTATGTCTGCAACCTTGATTGTTATGTCTGCAACCTTGATTGTTATGTCTGCAACCTTGATTGTTATGTCTGCAACCTTGATTGTTATGTCTGCAACCTTGATTGTTATGTCTGCAACCTTGATTGTTATGTCTGCAACCTTGATTGTTATGTCTGCAACCTTGATTGTTATGTCTGCAACCTTGATTGTTATGTTTGCAACCTTATTTATTACGTCTGCAACCTTGATTGTTACTTCTGTAACCAGAATGCATTGATGTTGTTTTCGTCTGCAACCTTGATTGTTATGTCTGCAGTCTTGATTGTAATGTATGCAACTTTGTTAAATCTGTTACCCAAATGCTTTGCTGATGAGGTTCTTCTGCAACCTTGATTGTTACATATTGAACCGTGATTGTTACATATGTAACCAGAATGCACTGCATAGTCTGCAACATTGATTGTTATGGTTACAATCTTAAAGAAGCTAACCCGCCAATTAATGGCAGAATTACACTACAAAACCATTTATCAAAACTCGATCTAAGTGTTCAATTCATATAATTAATTATGCCAATTAAAAATATATGTTTATTGATGTTTTTTTATGGGATGGCGTGTTGTCCGTCGTCCGTCCATCCATCTGTTGTCCGTCCGTCCATCGTCCGTTAACTTTTGCCTCGTTAACACGATAGCGCTTTCATTTTTCATTCAATCTTTTTCAAACTTTAACAGATTGATTTAGTTAAAATTGCTATATTTTGCCTCGTTAACAAGGGCCTTCATTTTTCATTCTATCTTTTTCAAACTTAATAAGATTGTTAATATCAATAAAATGTCGGATGAGTTCGAAAACCAACCAGATCGGACCATTTAAACCAGAGTTATGGCCCTTGATTTTCTGAAATCTGGTATAATTTGGCCTTATTAAAACGATAGGACCTTCATTTTTCTTCTGATCTTTTTCAAACTTTACCAGATTGTTGATATCAATGAAAGCTTGAATGGATTTGAAAAACTGCCAGACCGCACCATTTACACCGGTGTTATGGCCCTTGATTTTCTGAAATATGCTCTAATTTGACCTCGTTAACATGATAGGTTCTTCGTTTTTCATCCGATCTTTTTTAGATGTTATGAGATTGTTGATATTAATGAAAGGTCGGATGAGTTAGAGAACTAGCCAGATCGGACCAGTAACGTGGCCCTTGATTTAGTTAAAAATGCTGTATTTTGCCTCGTTAAGATTTTTACCAGATTGTTGATATCAATGAAAGCTTGGACAAGTTTGAAAACCAACCAAATCCGATTAGTATCACCAGAGTTATGGCCCTTGATTTAATTCAAAGATACTGTATTTTGCCTCGTGAAGATGATAGGACCTTCATTTGGCTGGATTTCATTGAAACTTTGCAGGGATGATCAGTACCAAGCCTTGTTGTACATATTGTCACTGTGTTCCAGTTGAATGCTTTGGCAGAGTTATGGCCCTTCAAAGGTTTTAATACACAAACTTTGTCTGGACTAGTTCTCCTGAACCCTGGCCGGATTTCAGTGAAACTTTCAGAGATGATTGATACCAAGCCTAGTTGGGCATATATCATCACTGTGTCACAGTTAAGTATTTTTGACAAAGTTATGGCCATTTTAATACACAAACTTTGTCGGGACTAGTTCTCCAGAATCCCTGGCCAGATTTCAATGAAAGCTGGCAAGGAAGATCGGTATCAAGCCTAGTTGTGCATATCATTGCCGTGTTCTGGTCGAATGATTTTTGGCGAAGTTATGGCACTTTAAATGTTTTAATACACAAACGTCCAGACTAGTCTCTTCTGAATTTCTGGCCGGATTTCAATGAATCTTGGCAGGGATGATGAGTACCAAGCCTAGTTGGGCATGCCATCACCGTGTTCCGGTTGAATGATAGTTTGGCAGAGTTGTGACCCTTTTAAGGTTTTAATACACAAACTTTATCTTGACTAGTTCTCCTGATCCCTTGGCCGGATTTAAACGAATCATCTTGGCAGGGGTGATGAGTACCAAGCGTAGTCGTGCATATCTTTGCCATGTTCCAGTTGAATGAATTTTGACAGAGTTATGACCCTTTAAAGGTTTTAATACACTAACTTTGTACAGACTATTTCTCCTGAACCTCTGGACAGATTTCAGCGAAACTTGGCAGGGATGATCAGTTTCAAACCTTGTTGCGCATGTCATCGCCATGATCTGGTTGATTGATTTTTGACAGAGTTATGACCCATTATACACAAACTTTTTCTTTAGCCAGTAGAGTGCCCACAGGCTCTGTTGGGCCTCTTTTGTTAAATATACCCGTGATAGAATATTCGTAAAATGAATTATGAGTTGGTAACTCTTATTTTGACGCTCCTCTTTTGGGGTTTGGCCTGGCTGATTAAAGCCGTTTATATTGTGTCTATAGAGTGGATTCTCAGCCGTTTATATTGTGTCTATAGAGTTTGGATTCTCAAAATGCAATAAAGGTGTGGGTTATGTGATAAATAGAATCTAACATTCGTTCGCATTCATTATTGAATTTATTAAACTTGTTAGCAAAAATGATATAATTCTCGGCAAGAGCCTCACATTATATCATTTTGCCAACTCGTTTAATAAATTCAATAATGAATGATTACGCATGTAAGATCCTCTATATGTACTTTTACTTATTATGTCTCCGTGACCGAATGGTTAACGACATTGTGTTGTAAACCTTTGCCTCTCACTGCTGCGGGTTTGAATCCCACTGGGAGATCGACTTGTAAGTGCAAAAGAGTTGATTCTTACGGATGGTGGGAGGTGTACAGTACTGGTTCTATCCAGAAAAAGTGGGTGGTCTGCCTCCACCACAAAAAAAGATCGAACGTAATGTATAACCTTACGTGTTGAAAATGACATAAAATACCATACAAACTAAGAAACCGTGTAGAAAAGTGGTACAATTTGGCTGTTATTGGCGGGATAGCTACGGTAATGCATTATTGATATATTGTTAAATATGTCGCTGTTGTTATTATTTACATATATTTAAAAAATACTAGTTTTCTGCTGTTTTACTTTCTCATGTTTGTAAATCAAACTTTTTATTTATATATTTGACAGCCCAAAGAACAGTTTATTTTAAAGTTTACATTCCTTAATCTGAAAATGTTTTTTGTCTCACAAACTTCATGAATTATAGTTTCATTGCGATAGTAAATCTCAATGCCTCTAGATGGTACCTTATACGGCCTTGGAGATACATTTTATAAGTTGTTGACTTAGTTAATTTTACATTGCATGTGTGTTGTATTTATGCATTTTACTCATCCGAGATTGAGATTATTTTGCTGATGTTTTGCTTTCATGTATTGAAATAGTATATTGTTTCAGCCAAAGTTTTTTTTGAATTTTCAGACAAAATTCATCTTGTACGTGAATAAGTCGTATATCATTGAAACAGACATTTTTAGTGGTAAGTAAAATTGCCTTACTTTTCAAAATCGGTTGAGAAATAAAAATTTCATGCGCTAAAGCTCTTTTTGATGGGGCATTTTCAATACAAGTTTCTGCTGCATGAACAATTTTAAAAAAATATATATTTTTTTAGAATTTTTATCCAAAAGGGGTTTTAAATTGTTAGATATTCATAAATTAAGACACCCTGGAAGTTTTATAGCAAAATATGAAGGCTAACTGAAGATTTGAAATTTTTTAATTTTCTGCTGTCCCACCAACAAGGAATTTACATAGGAAAAGCCACATCAAAAAATCATTTTGCCTGTAAAATATTTATTTCTCAACCGATTTGCAAAACTTAGGTAGTTTTATTTACCACTAAAAATGCCAATTCTAATGATATGTAATTGATATACATATTATTTAAATTGCTGAAGCTACTGTAGAAAAACCTTTGGCGACAGTGGCGCAGTGGACAGCACGATTTACTCTAAATTCGGAGACATGTGTTTAAGCCTCACTGGCACCACTGTTGGTTTTAGTGTGTCCTCAGGCAAGACGCGCCCCTCGGCTTGAGCCATCAGAAGGCGACATAATTATAAACGGGGCAGTTCTGTGTATTGGAGTCTATCCCCCGAGCACGTTAAAGAACCATAGGAATCTATTCAATTGTGGTTCCAGGATATCCTTTCCTTCTTTTTACGGCGGCTCTAAATGATGAAAGATAATATGTTGATTGGCCATTGAACAACAGTTCATTTGCCAGCCGTTGAACAACAATTCAGTTGTCGACCGTTGAACAACAATTCAGTTGTCGACCGTTGAACAACAATTCAGGCCGTTGAACAACAATTCAGTTGTCAACCGTTGAACAACAGTTCAGTTGTCGGCCGTTGAACAACAGTTCAGTTGTCGGCCATTGAACAACAGTTCAGTTGCCGGCCGTTGAACAACAGTTCAGTTGAACAACAATTCAGTTGTCGGCTGTTGAACAACAGTTCAGTTGTCGGCCGTTGAACAACAGTTCAGTTGTCGGCCGTTGAACAACAGTTCAGTTGTCGGCCGTTGAACAACAAAATCAGTTGTCGGCCGTTGAACAACAGTTCGGTTGTTGGCCGTTGAACAACAGTTCGGTTGTTGGCCGTTGAACAACAGTTCAGTTGTCGGCGGTTGAACAACAGTTTGGTTGTCCGCCGTTGAACAACAGTTCAGTTGTCAGCTATTCATCAACAATTCAGTTGTCAGTTTGTATAAATAACTGACAAAGAGCAGTAAGATCAGAAATTTGGTTCAGACTTGGGGTGGGTGGTGGGGGTGATTCTTGTTAATTACAATAGCTCAATGAAAGCAATACTTGCTAATAGCTCATTGACACGACAATGTAATTTGTTAAGCTCTTGACTTTTGCTTGCTACAATATTCCTTTCATCCCTGCATTTGTAAAACAGGCTTTACTTGTCTATTAATAGGGTCAAACTAAAGCATGTATAAATGGTGAAAGGGTTGTGTTTAAGCCTTCCATCCCTGATTTTTTAGAATGGACTTGACTATTTTCTTAGTTGGGTCAAACTAACGTGGTTAATAGGGATGAGAGGATTAATAACCTGGTACTCTGTCTTAAGAGTTGTGACCCCTGAAGTGTAGTCCACCATATATTGCTTAAAGAAGTAAAACACAGAAGTCAATAATGCATGAATAGTTTGCTAGAAACTTATTAAATTAGATCTTTTGACACTTGCATATAGCCAATGCAACTTTTGAACAGTTAATAAACATGTGATACATTGGGGGAATTGATGAACTATTCAGTTGGTGTCGCACTTTAATATGTGGGAAAGTTGCATGAACATAAGCACTATGTACATCTTTCTCCCACATGCAAGATAAGTTGTAATTGGGGGATAGGGTTGGTGTAAAAAAATGCTAGAGTTCAACGTTTATGACAGTTTATAAGTAATTTCAATTGGACATAAAACAAGGGGATATATAACTTAAGCGTTGTTATTTAAGCTATTTTTGTATTTTATTCTAGTCGAGTTCGCCTGTCTGATAGTATATAGCTATGTACGTGTTAACAATAAAAAAAAGTGTAATTTTGATAAATAAAATGAAAATACATGTATGTATATTTTCTGATTTGTTTTCTATCTGCCACCATAATGGCCATACAATAGACAAATACTCGTAAGTCTTTTTCAATTGTATGACAATCCTGTACGTTTTTTTCCCCAGTTGTATGATAGTGTTACCCTTGTCCATCCGGCCGTACATGTGGCCGTATGTCTCGGTATGAACACGTTTTACATTCAATTCTTTGATCGGTCCATTTCTCAGACTCAGAAAATCGTCGAGCTTTCAAACTTCACACATGTAATGTTTGAAACTATTTGACATCAGTATGATTACTTAACGTTGGCTATAACTTTCTCATTTCTTGATATTTCTTCATCAAACATTCAATATAAAGATCGACATGACCATACTAAAATATAAAGGTCAAGGTCACACTGAAAGTCATTTTATTGGTTAAATACTCATTTTTTTCTTCACAAAAACTTAACGTTGGCTATAACTTTCTCATTTCTTGATATTTCTTCATCAAACTACCATACTAATATATAAAGGTCAAGGTCACACTCATGGTTAGGTAACTTAACCTCAGTGAACTGTATGTGATTGACTCACTTTCTTTGTTTGATACTTGGTCATATGTATTGTTGGCATTGGTGGACATCACGAATAAAATTACCAAGGTCAAGGTCATATTTTGCTTATTTTCCCCCAATGGTTAGGTAACTTGACCTCAGTTAACTTTATGTGATTGGCTAACTTTATGTCTTTGATACTTGGTCATATGTATTGGTGGACATCGCTGAACAACAAAAGATACCAAGGTCAAGGTCACATTTTGCATTATTTACCCTAAACACCAGTTTGGTTAGGTAAGCTAACCTCAGATAAGTTTTTCTGATAACTTATATTCTTTTTGTTTGATACTTGGTCATATGTATTGTTGGCATTGGTGGACATCACGACAAAAATTACCAAGGTCAAGGTCATATTTTGCTTATTTTCTCCAAACTTAACCTTGGTTAGGTAACTTAACCTCAGTTAACTTTATGTGATTGCCTAACTTTATGTCTTTGATACTTGGTCATATGTATTGGTCATATGTATATGTCTTAACCTCAGTTTATGTCGTTGATTATTGGTCATATGTATTGTTATACCCCCGCTAAACGAAGGTATACTGGTTTCACCCTGTCTGTCTTCCTGTCTGTAGATGCAACATTGCCCGCTGCATAACGCCTCTCACCCTGAAGCAAATCTAATAGAACTTCATGCCTTGACTGCCTGTGATGAGAGAATGACCCCTATTGATTTTGAGGTCAGTAGGTCAAAGGTCAAGGTCACCATGACCTGATAATGAAAAACATTGTCCGCACCATAACTCCGGTCACCTTGAAGCAAATCTCATGAAACTTCATAGGCGAACTGTCTGTGGTGAGAGGAGGACCCCTACTGGTTTTGAGGTTGATCAAAGGTCAAAGTCACTGGGACCCGATAATGAAAAACCTTGTCTACACCATAACTCCTCTCCTCCTGAGGCAAATCTCATGAAACTTCATAGGTGAACTGTCTGTGGTGAGAGGACGACCACTTTTGATTTTGATTGAGTAGGTCAAAGGTCAAGGTCACTGGCGTCCGATAATGAAATACCTTGTCCGCTCCATAACTCCTCTTCCTTTGAAGAAAAGCTCATGCAACTTCATAGGCAAACTGCCTGTGGTGTGAGGATGACCCCTATTGATTTTGAGGTCAGTAGGTCAAAGATCAAGGTCTGCTCCATAACTCCTCTCTTCCTGAAGCAAATCTCATGAAACTTCATAGGTGAACTGCATGTGATGGGAGGATGACCCTTATTAATTTTGAGGTCAATAGATCAAAGGTCAAGGTTACCGAGACCAGATAATGACAACTGTCCGCTCCTTAACTCCTCTCCCTCTGAAGCAAATCTCATGAAACTTAATAGATGGACAGCCTGTGATGAAAAGATGGCCCCTATTGGTTTTAGCTCAGTAGGTCAAAGGTCACGGCCACCATTTCCAGAGCATGAAAATCCCATTTTACTCAATCTTTACTCAAACAGTAGGGTGGGGAATGGGGGTGGGTGAGGGAATGGTAGTGGGGGTATATTTGTAGCTCTCGTTGGCATTGGTGGACATCGCTGTATGACAAAAAATACCAAGATCAAGGTCATATGTTGCGTTATTTCCCCCAAACTTAACCTTAGGTAACAACCTTGGATAGGTAACTTAACCTCAGTTAACTTTATGATTGCCTGACATTATGTCTTTGGTATTTGGTCATATGTATTGTTGGCATTGATGGTTGGCATTGGTGGACATCGCTGAACGACAAAAAATACCAAGGTTAAGGTCATATTTTGCATTATTTTCCCACAACTATACCCTGGTTAAACCACTTAACCTCAGTAACTTTACTTCTTATGATTATTTCGCTTTTATTTTGTTTGATACTTGGTCATGAAGTGTTGTCTTTGGTGGTCACCATTTAAGCACACATTTAATAAAATATTTCATATGCGGTTTGCCGCGTTGGGCGAGACACCCTCAGACCGAGCTTAACTTTGCTACAGTTGCATAACAATCCATTTTGTTACCCATGGTATGTTGTCCGTCGTCCGTTGTTAACTTTGGATGTCATCACTCTGGCACCTTTATTTTGCATTCAATCTTTACCACATTTGACCAGAGTTTTAATAATTTTAAAAGCTTACAGGAGTTCGAAAAAATAAAAATATTGAATAACAAATAGAGTTATGACCCTCTAATTAATGAAAAATGGTAGTTTGCCTTTTCAACACTATGACACCTTCATTTTGCAACTGATTCTTACAGCCTTAATATCGATATAAGTAAGGACGAGTTCGGAAGCACTAATATCGGATAATAAACACCAGAGTTACGACCCTAGATTTAATAAAAAATTGCTATATTTTGTCTTGTCAACACTCAAGCACCTTCATTTTGAATCAGATCTTAACTAAACTTGGTCAGAGTCTTAATATCGATGCAATCTTAGACAAGTTCAAAAGTAACCTTTATCTGAAAATAAACAGTTATGGCTCTTTTTAGATAAATGCTCAAGTTTGCTTATTCATTGTCTAAACTTAATGTTTCATCTGATCTTTTCAGAATGTTAATATTGATCAATAAAAGCTTGGACACGTTTGAAGACCAGCTATATCTGTCCTACACCCACACTCGCCACAAACTACTCCCCCGCCCACCCCACGACCCCCACCATTTAAAACAACATGAATAAGGCGGAAGAAAGGACAACATTGAAAACTAGCCATGTCAGAATAGAAACACAATTGAGTTATGTCCCTTGAATTAGTTAAAATGCATACTTTGCTATGTTTACACTCTAGCTCCTTCATTTTTTATTCGATTAAGCAAACTTATTCAAGATGTATCTAGGGTAAAGCTCCGATAAAAGCTCGAAATGTGTCATATTGTTTATATCTATGACAGCTTGAACAAGTTCAACAACCGGCCAAATGTAAGTAGCAACAGCAGAGTTGTGGCCCGTATTGAATGCAAAGAGGTAATTATAGTGTTTTTTTAATTATTCTTTTGTTTTTAACATTTTATTGCTTTTCAATACAATAATTAATGCAAATAGAGAATACATTACTGCTAATTTTTGCTTTATTAACACTTTATGTCCTTACTTTTTCATCTTGATCATACTTGTTCAGAATGTTTATTTAATAAAAGCTTGTAAAAGTTAAAAAGCAGCAATATCTGACATACCATTTTGCCCTCCGCCCCCCCATACCCAATCCCCACAATTGACTGTTACAAGAGCCATGCTAGTGAGTAGATCGTTCACAGGTCATTGTGCCTCTTGTTTCTATAATATGCCGATGATGCGACCTTGTACGATATTCAGACTAATATTCGTGTTTCAGTCATACTTTGTCATCTATTGAGATGTGGTGTCCTATGTGAAAAGCAACACGATTAGTATTTATAAGCAAGTTTTATGTATATTCCATAATAGCACCACACATTTGGATTAATACATACCCATTTGGATTAATACATACCCACCATACATCTTGAAAACCTTCTCGGCTTTCACCGCTGCGGGTTCGAGTCCCAATGGGAGCTCGACTTGTAAGTGAGGAAGTGTCGATTCTTACGGATGGCGGGAGGTGTACAGTACTGGTTCAACCCAGGAAAAATTGGTGGTCTGCCTCCACCACAAACTAATCGACCGTCATATATAACCTTACTTGTGTTGAAAATGACGTAAAATACCATACAAACAAACAAACAAACAACAAACCCACCAAACGTGGAAAGCAAAGTGAAATATTCCTGTATGCATCAAGGCACACGTTTTGATGATGATACAAGCTTTTAACTACACAGCTGTATCTTCGTTAGTGCTTTCAAATAAGGTCCTCATGATCGACCTTAGCCTTCTTTTTACTGTCAATGCGGGGAATTCGTTTCCTACTGATGTACTATACAGATGTTCCAAAACATGGTCACCATAACCGACTTTGGCCATGTTCCAAAGCAAGGTCACCATAACTGACCTTGGCCATGTCCCAAAACAAGGTCACCATAACATACATTGGACATATTCCAATACAAAGTCATCATAACTGACCTTGACATCTGTGTCCTATTGATTTGTTAAAAGGACAATGCTCATGCAAGTCGACAATTGAATTGAACAAAGTTTAATAACTTATCAACACATTACACGTGTTATTTAGAGCCGTAACATATAAGAGAGGTGAAGGACTCCGGTAACCTGCTTTACCCTTACTTGCGAATATATTCTTATGGTTCTTACGTGCTCGGAGGATAGACTCCGATACACGAGACCGAGTAAGGGGAAAAGTGTCTTGCCCAAGAACTCTCTCGCGAAACTCACTGAAACCGGTGACCCGTGTCCTCCGTATTTCAAGTCCAGTGCGCAGTCCACTTGGTCATACTAGTCCTTAGCAAGCATTTTAAAACATTTTAACTCTGTGGTAACGATAAGGGTCAACATCGATACAACACACCCCCATGTAGTATATTCATTCACTATTAACGGCTTTCATGAACTGTACATATACGTATATGTATACTTTTTGTGCAACAGTTGTAGTCAAGTCACATCCTTCCACACACTTTTTCCAAAGAATTAACAGGAACCAAAGGGAGAATCGCAGCCCGAAACACTAACTGTTAAAATATGTATCCCGCCAACAGCCGAATTTTACAACACCGTTTTTAAACCGATTGACCACGAGGTATATATATTTTTTGTAATTTATATATAATTTACTTATTCTGAGAATCCAAACTCCGTAGACAGGTGCGTAGCTACGTGTAAGCCCTGTAGCTCCGGGCCTGCACCCTAATAAAAAAAAATATGACGGAAAATGAAATAAGCAAGGAGAATAGTATCTAATCTCTTTTCATTTCAACTAAATAATATCACAAAAGAGTGTGTGTGTTTGAAATGCACCTGTATATTTGATCAATTTCTACATCAATCCGCTCATGGAACTTATTTTGGGGTTCATTCAGTTTATTTATTTGTTATAAATGCAATTCAATACTAATAAATGCAATTCAATACTAATTGCATTTAAACAATTTTAAATGTTTCACGAACCCTGATGTACCCATATAGGATATACATTTCGTCATACGTATACGTTTAATATATACATGTGTATAATATATAGTGTATACATCAGAGTCGTATACCATGAAAAACCACTTAAACTGCTTAACCGGAAGCCCAATCCCAGTAGGAAAGTGTTATGAAAACAAAATGTAAGATACTGTCAAGTTGTTTTATTTCACCATCATAAACTTTCATCGGAAATAGATATTGTATCTGAGTAACAATCGTCATTTCCGCTTTTAAGAGTTAATAAAACTGTAAGTGGAATGTAATGGAAAATTCCCACACATAAAATGATGATTTAATGGAAAAAATGCATTAATTTGCTTCTAAAAAATGCTAAAAGTATATTATTTGTGGTATAGATTATATCATAAAATTTATAATGCACGTCTTTGCGAATCTAATATGTAAATTGACAAAATGAAAGGAAACATCATAATGTCAAAACCACATTTTAAACAATGTTTCATATTAAAAGCATGTACTTTAAAGAGTTCCCCATACAGCGTGTACTGAATCGCCCGTGAGTTCATCCAAGAACCATGTTTGGGTGATGTGTGGTAGAATAGGACCGACGTGTCTCCTGGGTGTTGGAGGCGAACATGTGAAAATTAACACTCAGAATGAGAGGTAACTCGACAGTTCTGTGGGTGATAAGTAGAAAGGTACATTTTTTATATGGATGTAAATTATGGATGACCATGTAATGGTATTCCCTTAGTGTGCCAGATTACAGACGTAAAAGGCAATTCTTACACGCACACCAATATCGCAAATACACGCAATATATAACCATTATTTTAAACTAAACTAGAACTTTCACTGAAGGTGATAAATACCCCCAAACAAACATTTTTTTTAGCAAGATCAAGGGCAATAAATCTGCATGGTATTGACTGAGCCACACCAAAATTGTGTCGAGTACAGGTACACTAAGTCTTCATGTTTATCATGTACACTACGTGTTTTATTCAATATCTTCCAAATTGAAAAAGTAGTTTACTCCACAAGATTGCATATGCTGAATAAAGCAATGTTTACTACGTGCAAGGTGCATGGAATTGACTGAGCCGCACCTACATTGTCACGGACATGTACACTTCATGATGCATGATGATCACGTACACAATAACTGATGAAGTAGTTCGCTCCACAGTATTGCATATGCTGAATAGCAATTTTGACTAAGTTCAAGAGCAAAAACTCTGCATGGCATTGGCTGAGCCAAAGAAAGATTGTGTCACGCACATATACACTTAATTTTGATCATGAATACAAAGTTTCAATTGTACATCTTGAAAACTGTAGAAGTAGTTTGCTCCACAAGATTGCATATGAATATGAATATAGCAATTTTGACTAAGTTCAAGAGTAATAACTCTGCATGGAATTGACTGAGCCAAACCAAAATTATGTCACACACATCTTCACTTCATTTTAATCAAGTATACAAAGTTTCAATTCAATATCTTGGAAACTGTAGTAGAAATTAGCTCTACAAAATTGCATATGCAGAATAGAGCAATTTTAACCAAGTGCAAGGACAATAACGCTGGATGGAATTGACTGAGCCAAACCAAAATTGTGTCACGCACATCCACACTTCATGTTGATCATGTATTCAAAGTTTCAACTCAATATCTTGAAAACTGTAAAAGGTCCGCTCCACGAGATTGCATATGCTGAATATAGCAATTTTGACTAAGTGCAAGGGCAATAACTCTGCATGGACTCCTGTAATCAACACTGCAAGAATTACATTTTAAAACTTAAAGAATTACGTACATTTTGTCATGTATGTGAACATTGTACACGTGAATATATTGTGATTGACGTAGGTAATACATTGGTAATCAAGTTGTCAAACTGCATATATAACAAATCATGTAAACAACACAATAAATACTGCTGTAAGATGATCGTAACAATTAAAAGTGATGGTATATTGATTGAATATTGATTGAATATTGATTGAATATGAAAGTGATCTCGAGACATATTTTCTGATTGAAATACTATACCTATTTGTTTTTTCGACAGGGTCAGCCATTGTTAAATAGTAGTACACAAATACGAACCACTGCATTCTACTTAGTGTTGGTTAAACCACCAGTCCTAACCACAGGCAGACGGCGCGTAAGCCCACCCCGCCCACACCCTACCCCCCTCTACTACCCCATTCCCACCTGTTTATCTACTACCCACCTTAAATATGTTTTCAATGACATACTGTAAACTGTTCTACTTGGTTTTCACTGTAAAAAAAAAAAGAAAAGTGTATATGGTATAGAGAGAATGTATTTTATGTATTTTTATTTATTTTTTTATCATTGAAAACCAAGTAGAACAGTTTACAGTATGTCATTGAAAACATATTTAAGGTGGGTAGTAGATAAACAGGTGGAAAGTGGGTAGTAGAGAGTTTGGGCGAGGGGGTGGGGGGGGGGGGTGGGGGGGGGAGGGGGTAGTAGATGAGGGTAGGGTGTGGGCGGGCAGGGGTACGCGCCGTCTGCCTGTGGTCCTAATAATAGTATGTGTATGTGTGATTTAGCCTAAGACAGCAGCACATTACGCAGGTTTACAATCATACTATCCAACAAAAATCATGAATAAAAGAAGTCGTGAAGTTAGAAGTCGCACTACTGCCATGAAGTTAGAAGAGAGGAAATATTGAATTGGGCTACTAGTACCCTTTTTATCAAGTCTTTAGTATGACCCGGACGGAGTTTCAACATACGACCTCCCGCATGCGATGCGAACGCTAGACTATTATGCCATACTTTAATATGCGTAGAATGATGTTTGAGTTGGTAGCTCATACTAATTCAATTCAAAATGAAAAAATGAGCATTGGACGTTTATAAACATCGCGTATTGTATCAGAGTTTATATATTATATAAACCCTGATTGTATCTACACATGTTTATTAACACAGAATTGCAGTGGCCGAGTGTTCATCGTATTTGCAACACATCCAAGGTCCCAGGTTCGATTCCAAGTGGGGTCATATCGCAGATTTTTAAAAACGCACTCAAAAACGAACACACCGCAGTATTTTACTCGGGCAAGGTACTTTCAAGTTATGCTATATTTCAACGCGGATGTAAACCCGTCGTTCTCGTTGCAGGGAGAGCCATACCCCGTGCACGTTAAAGATTGAAGTGTTAATCAGTGATTCACAGCCATAAACCTTAGCCTCATCTCTGTTTTTAGGCTTCATATGGATTCCAGAAACGTACGGAAATGTAAATAATTTAAAAAAAAAGAAAAAGAAACGTACGGAAATGTAAATAAACCCTGGGCAAGCAATAATTACGGAATCTTGTTAGTGCCATCAACTTTTCGACCTGATGATCACACGAAAAGTCCAAATTTAGTACTAAATTTCGATTTTTCGCACTGAAGATTTCACACGACAACTGGAAGTTTTAGCTTGATAATTATCAAACTAATCTGATAATTGTCACGATAGTTTAAAATTTTCGCTCTGAACCTGTATATCAAAAACGCGAAAATTAGATATTTTTGTTAATTTTCGACTTTTCGTGGTAGGATAAAAGTTGTGGGATGATATATCCGGGGCGATATATACATTCTAAAGGGGGCGTTTCAACGTTATTAGTCGTCTAGATCATCTGCGACGCTTGCTTGTTTTCAAGACAAACGTCTAGAACAGTCCTCCTCAAAGTTTGATTTTTGCCGATGCCCTGCAATCGGAACTGCCTCAACCATTTTTTTCAAAAATAATTATTTCCGATGATCTACGGAAATGAGCGAGTTTGCACGATTGCGATGCACTGGTAAGGTTTCTGATTGGCTGAGACACCTGCTACCAAGATATACATAAAGGCAGAATGACAATACATTTATTAATAAACAAAGATAAACAAATAGGGAAACTTCATTATAATATCGACGAACTAAATGCGGATGGTAAGAAATACTTTAATAAAAAAATAAATAATTACGGTCACGTGGTTCCAGTTTCAAATTTGTTTCCGCACAAACGGTCAAGACGTTTGCATTACAATCAAGCGTCGAAGATGATCAAGACTACTTTATAAGGTGGTATTAGGTGGAGCGCTGTGGTCTAGTGGTAGAGCGTTGGACCCAAAATCATGGGCTCGATCCCCGCCATAACCATATGTGTTGTGTCCCTTGGCAAGACACTTTATCTGCATTATGTAGTACTCACGGCTGGTAATCAGTGGAGCTTCCTCCGTTTGGAGGTATATGCAAAAGTGCTCCATCGCCACTTCCGAGGAAGTTCCAGTGCCAACAATATAGGTAAACAAGGTGGGTATGCTTTGCTATTCGTTATTTTCTTTATTTGCCTTGATATGGAAAATCGGGGAATGCAGTTCCATGTAGTTATGTTTAAACTTCGCACACGACCCAAAATTGTTTTCGAAAGATGCCTAATTTGAAGCCTAATTTCAAACTTTACAATTGTTTTTCAACTTTATCGTCGCCACCGAGGTTTTTCCACATTGTTTTGCCTATTTACGCTACCTATCGACATGAACACATCAAATCATTCCAGTTCAGACCATCGAACAGGCAGGACGTCTTGCGGCCGTCTGGGACAAAGTGACACCGCAAGGCGTGCCGCTGACTGGAATCAGTTTAAGTAATGGTTACTAAGCGTATCATCTGTATATTTGTTTTTAACCTGGTTTTAACGTGGCCCTCAAGAGGGACGCTTGGAGGACCTCTACTGGAAATACCCCTTGTCTCTGCGAGTCCCCGCATATGATGACAAGAGGAACCTACGATGGACCACGACGACGACGACTCACTACAACCCACCATGGATGCCGTTGTTGGAGAAACCCTGCGGGATACTCACTGATCCTGTATTGCACAACGGCTTCAAGATCAGCGAGTGCATCGGAGGAGCCATTACCAACAGAACACGGGCAGCACATGCAGCCGGATTGACCACTTAGGACACTTTTGGCGCCTTTAATCTCCTGCCTCCTGATTGGCTTAAACGATTTCGAGCCGGCAATCGGATTGACCTAGTCACACTTCTGCATGAAATCCGATTGGCCAAAATCTTCTATTGGAACAGTAATCTACTTGGACTTTGGAATTCTACAGTTAATCTTCTTCGAGAATATAATCTTCTACAGAATATCTACGTTGGACCTCTTCACTATCACTCTACTGCTGCAGTTATACAGTAAACTTCTTTGGATGAGGGATGTGGAACTTACTACTGGACTGGACTCTGCTGCATAATCTTCTTTTGAAAAGCTCGCCAAAAGGCCTAGTTGCCAACGACGAGGATAAATAAAACCTTATACGACGACAACACATCAAATATCAACCAGTTGGTGTCTGTATATTGCCTGTTGACAAAATCAATAACACGGAGAACGTTTCTAGGGGGAAAATACGTGATTTCTTAGAAGAGATAGTTCCAATGACAGAGAGATAGTTTCAATGCTATGGAGATAGCAACAATGACAACTTAACTATAGCGCAGGAAATCCCACCCGACTGACACAGCTGTCTGCCTGATTCTTGCCATTATTGAAATAAATACTTCCATTCCCCTTCCTTTTCCAACAATATGTTTATAATTATATAAACATACCATACTAACCTCCTACTGAAAAGCTCGCCAAAAGGCCTAGTGCCATAGGGCGAGCAAAAACAAAAAATAGTATTGAATTTCAGGAAATCTTTGTGAGGTAGCGCCGTGGTGTAATGGTTAGCATTGCGGCTTAGTAAGCCAGGGATCGCGCGTTCAATCCCAGCCAGGACTGAATTTGGGTTAATTATCGAAATATTTTCAAAAGTATTTCCTACCCTGGTATTTCCTATCCTTCGGATGAGACTTTAAACCGACGTCTGCTCGCTAAAATGCTTAGTGCAATACAGCGAGGATAAACAAACGCTTATACGCACGCAGGAAATCATTTACTGTATAGACATCTACCAGTGCACATCGTACACAGGTAACAGTAATTTTTACAGAAAATCAAGTAAGCCACATTCGGGCTCGAACACGACCTTTTGATTTCAAGCCAGGTTCTCTATCCACTGAACTATAACGCTACTTGAGAAAATAGTATACTAACTACCATTTATTATGAGGCAAAATAACTTAACTTATTTGAACGCAACTCAAGATGGATGCACGTGACCAATGGCGGACAGCCGGATGTTTACCTTCGGAGAGCGGAGAAATATGTGATTTTTTACGGTAACAAAGTCTCACAAGTTAACCTCTTTAATGTGATATATTCAGGCAATGCTATCATATAGCGTGACAATTTCTTTTGTTTCATTGTTTTTTCTTTGTACAATGCTTTATGGTCGTGTGGCACTGACCGGTTCAGGGCGAATTACTCTGTATGATTTAGTTTGTGGCATTACTTGTTTCATTTCACCATCTAGGTACCATGGCATGTTAGTGGTAGTATTGTTCTTATTGTCCCTTCTCGAAATTTCATGAACGTCAGCCACAATGCTGCCGTGATCATGCCATCGTACCGATGTAGTTATATGTTTGCAATTGCGTTACATTTAGTTGTAATATTGTCAGTGACTAATTCATTTATTTGTACATACTCTTTGCTTAGAAAGGTTTCGTCCACAGCTTGTCTCGCTAAAACTATAGTGCATCCCTACGAACGACTGCCTCTGGGCCGTAAATACTTTACTAATATGATATTTGTTCAATATTGGCTAGTCGTCCAGTTTACAGCTGTCGCTTGCATATGGACTTAGCTTTACTATTACAATCGGGAGATAAACACCCAAACCCTAAACCTACACTATCAAACAATTGTTGCCGGCTCATCAACACATTATAGGTTATTTAGAGGGAATTTGGTATTATAACTTATTGTGTGGTGAAATACTTACTAAATAATGAAATTAAATTGAACTGAATATTGTAAAACGGCTCATCAACACATTACAGGTTATTTAAAGCAGCTCCAGAGAGAGTGGAATGTTAGTTCTTGATTACTATGGTGACCCGCTTCTATGTGCAACCTTTGGAATGACATTCTCAATCTGAATAAACCTAATCTTATCTGCTAATGTGCTCTTATCTAGGTCACTTGATTTGTTCGATATTCTTATTGTATTCTCTTTAATGAACCATCCATTCCAGGCCAGAAGAACCTTTCTTTCACCAAATAGGAGGTGTGAGCCTCTCGATGATCATATCGAATGCTTTTTGCTCACGTTCGCCCCACTTAAAAGTTTTCTTCTTCTGAGGCTTTACCCTAGTTGACTGGCCAACGAGAAGGTCATTGAGAGGGATCACGATATTGGCGTAACCTTTCAAAAATCGTCTGTAATATCCAGTAAATCCAAGAAATTTACGGACGTCCTTAATACTCTTCGGAATTGGCCGTCCTTCAACGGCTTCAGTTTTTCAGGGCCGGTCTTAATGCCCTCTTCCGATACTACGTGTCCCAAGTACGTCACCCGTGTTTTGAAGAACTCGCACTTTAAAGCTTTGAGTTTTTAATCGTGCACACTGAGTCTTTCAAAAACAGCTTCCAAGTGGTTCAGATGGTCTTCAAAGTTTGTTGAAAAGATGATAATATCATCCAGATATATCAAGCAATCCCGAAGATTCATTTCACCCATGCATCGTTCCATTAATCGTTGGAATGTTGCCGGAGCGTTGCAGAGGCCAAAAGGCATGCGGTTGCATTCAAAGAAACCAATATTGCCAACCTGGAAGGCAGTTTTTGCTTTATCCTCCTCCTTTAGCCCAACTTGCCAGTATCCAGCTTTAAGATTCAATTTGGAGAAGTACTTCGCTCCTGCTAGCAGGTGTAGCGAATCCTCGATCCTCGGAATGGCATATGCGTCTTTGACAGTACGCGAGTTGAGTTTCCGGAAGTCATTGCAAAACCGAATAGTTCCATCCTTTTTCCTAACAATGACCACGTTCGATGAGTACGGACTTTGCGATGGCTTTATGGCTCCTGCTTCCAACATTTCAGCCACGTGTTCCCTCACTTTCTGTATGAGAGCAGGGGATACTCTTCTAAACGGTTCCTTGAATCGAGTGTTGTCATTGAAATGTATGTCATGCTTCACCAGATCAGTACATCCAAGGTCCGTGATCCCTTTGGAGAACACATGTTGCCACTTCTCAAAGAAACGGACGACCTTTTCTCGTTAACTCTGTGAAAGAGAGGAATCAGAAAGATCCACTCCGACATCAATCATCTTTAACCTCTGAGAATCGTTTACTGATCGAGTTGTACCGTTGGAAGCTTGCAGTTTGAGTGGATATGCGTCCTTCGATCTTTGGTTTTGGAACAGGATCGGTTGCTCGTAGAACCTTGACCTCATGAAGCTCACACAGAACAGATATAGGCGGAACTATAAGTGTATTGGCTGTTATATTGAAGATCCGTACGGGCACTCTGGCAGATGTTTCAGGTTTGTTTAGTTCAACGACACTTGGGCATACTCCCATTCGCGATGATGCTTTCACTGTCTGTTCCGTGATGGCCGTGTTACCATCTCTTTTTTTCCTGACAAAACCTATCACAGCAATGGTCTCCCATGGTTTCAACTCGATGACTCTGTCTGTGGTTCGTACCACCCCCACTGACGTACGTGCAGTGATAGCCAATAATGCCGCATTCCACACATCCGGGAGATCACTAGTTTGCGTACAACTCCTAATAACATTTGTACCGATAAGAATCGGTACTTTAATGTTATGCTCAGTAGAAGGTACTATAAGTATTGGCACAAACACTTCAACCTTATCTTGCACTCGGAGATCTGATCTGGGAATGGAAATACTGGCTTCGATGTAACCAAGATATGGTAGCAGTCCTCCAACTGCTCCATATACTTCTAAGTTGAACTCTTCCAATCCGTTTAGCTTTGGTTGTGGATCCATGCTTTCATACCATTCCTGCGACATTGTTGTCACCGTTGAGCCACTGTCTATAAGACATGTTGTGCTAATTCCATTGATATCTACTTTAGCTTCGTTGGCTTCTCCTACCATTCTGTTTATTAACGGAGTCTTTATATAAGGGCTTTTTCCATCAATGTCCCTCATTTGCCCTTCAATAGGGACATTTACTTGTTTAAATGGCCCGTCGTAGCTCCATCTTTCTTCTTCTCAGTAGTGGATTGCTGCTTTTGTTCGTTTGTACTATTGTTTGTAAATGATCGTCGCCTGTCATCTCTCCGTTCTCCTCTTTGTTTTCCTTTCTCAAATTTCTCCATTTTCTTCTCCATTGTTACCATCTTATTCACCAGGGTTTCTAGCATTTTCGTTTTATCCGCCATAATATTAGACTCGCTGGTCAGCTGTTAAGGTCGAGCTACTTTCTCGTTCTTCTTAACGCGTGAACAATGTTTGCAGTGGACTTGATATCGTACTCTTCGGCTCTAACCTTCCGTCTCAGCATTCCAAAACTTTCCTCTGTTTCAAAATGCACTCTAGTTGCATTTTTCAAGTTTGTGTCGAATAAGGATCTCAAGAACTTATTCTTTAACATACTGTTTCTTTGTTCTTGTTTCACATGACCTTTGCCGATTGCTTTATGCATCACTTCTTCAAGCAGCCTCAGACCCCACTCACTGACGGATTCTTGTGGTAGTTGCTGGGAGTTATAAAACTCCTGTAACACAGACTCTCCTGTGGCAACATTACCAAATACGCTTTCCATCTTCTTAAGGATATCGCTTGGAGTGATTAATGCCCCCACACTGGCCACCAATTGTCACCGGGTGATTGTTGTGTGCTCTAAGGCGACAACAACATCCTGGTTCGATATAATATTGAACCTCTTGGAAGTAAAGGATATTCTGTAATATAATAAATATATATAATATTTATTCCACACGTATCATACATGATCTTTCAATAATATTGTATAACGGCAAGTGCCCAGGATGCCAAATCCTGAAGCTAAAGATGTAGCAAAACATATATATATATATATATTTATATATCATAGGTACGAACATTCCAAAAAATCTAAAAGAGCACAAAAATGGAAAGGGTGGCGAATGTAGTAGGGTTGGGGTGGGTGTAATAACACTCAGAATAACGTTTTGCCTAAATGTTCGTTTCTAAAAAAAAGCCTCCGCAAACTCGATAGAATGCGGGCCTTTATTTATATTATGCGCCATTTAAATTAAAGTTTGTTTTTAATTTTTTTCATATACGTGTAGATAAAACTGAGAAAATATTGCCCAAATACCCTCTATAAATTACAGGTCTGTTTTGACGCTAAAATGTTGATATGGAAAAAATAAATAATAAAAAAGACGATACTAGTATATCTTTTTTCCCCTCAATGTGTACGCATACCCTATATGAATTTTCACCAAAGATACAGGTAGTTATGCTCCTTTCTTTGATGTATTTCTTGACGACTTAGTAGTGTATATATTTTTTGGCTACTTAGCAACTTGGGCACACAGTATGCAAAGTTTTTGTTTGTTTTTAGACCCTTGTTGAATATTCCCTTATTGTACAAATAAGGAATGGGATATTCCAGATAGTATATATCTAATTATACGCACCCACCTCCTCCCCCTCCCCCTCTCACACACACACCCTATCCCGATTATATTAAGTTATTTATATTTTAGCCCAGAATACACCCCTGGATTTAAACAATAAAAATAATGGAAAAGCGTTTTTCTTCAGATTCTGCAACATGGACAATCTACAAAATACCTCCCTTAATCCTCTGCAAATCTCTTCCTTACCTCCGCCTCATACCTACATAAAGCGTTCACCTCTAGAATATCTACAGAATAACCCTTAGGTAGTTTTTGATTGAGTGACACAATATTGAGGGAGAACCCAACCTTCTATATCTATTTATAGAACGTAGATCAGGCGCTTGGCCATATGCGCTTTATGCATATGCAAATTCACCTTTTCAAAAATCGGCCTGCGACGGTCGCTTGTTTGAGTGAACGAGACATGCGCCGTGGAGCAGTCTACGATACTTTTGTGCGTACGTCTAATTATGGGGGGTCAAAAAGAAAGTGTAGGTGCACCTGTTAAATTGTAGGTGCACCTATAAAAAATGTAGGTGCACCTATATAAAGTGTAAGTTTATTCACGGATATTTAAAATACCCGATATTGAATATGTGTAAAATTAATTATGAGTTAGTAACTTTTAATTCGACGTTCCAGTTTTGCGGTTTTGCTTGGCTGTTTAAAGGATTTTTTTTGTAGATCCGACATTCAAAATCGCCGCCGTTTGCTAAATATAGCCACAACTTTAAAATAAATCTTCTCCAGAATACCAAGATAGATTTTGACAGCAATTTTTAGAATTGATTGCCTATGCCATCTTCGGGATGGTTAACATTGTGTATTATTAATTTTATGAATACTGAGTTCTGCTCAACCCGGGGCTAGAGGGCGTGAGCGGTAGCTAGCATATTTCACTACCGCTCATGAACAGTCTCTATCAAACCGAGACTGCAATATTTCGTATGTGTCGTGTCGTTACTACTGAGCTATCAAGTTTATCATTTATTATGTGCTCTGGAAATCTAAAGTTTGTATATGGGGAGTGTGGAGGGTGGGGGGGGGGGGGGGGGGGGGGGGGTCACCGTTTTCACCATAAGTTCGTTACATTTGTGGAATGGAATATTGGGGGAGTGGTGGGGGGGGGGGATTGAATTAAACTGAATATTGCTCAACGGCCCTTGAACAACTTATAGGTATTTAGAGCCCAACTTAGAAAGTGGAAGGTGTATTATAACATATTGGGTGGTGAAATAAAGACTACATTAGAAAATGTAATTGAAATTAATATTGTTTAACGCTCATCAACACACTACAGGTTATTTAGATCTGCCCCAGAGCATAGACATCAGTTCAATTCAATTTCTTTATTAAGTTGTTATTTCACCACGCAATAAGTTATAATACCACTTTCCACTTTCTCTGGGCGGCTCTAAATAACCTATAATGTGTTGATGAGCCGTTACACAAATTTCAATTCAATTCAATTTACTTATTTAGTATTTATTTCTTAACCCCGCCTTACACTCGATCACATAACGTTGAGACGCCCCCGGCGGATGCAATGACCTGCGCGGACACCATGGCCTCCTACAGCTGTAACTTACGTCTGCATTAAGGGATATTGTTGTTTATGGATATACTTTGTATTTTGAATAAATATTTATTTTTACACTATTCTGTGTACTATGTAGTTTATATGGGACCTAATAGCAATAATATGTCTATTAAATGTTATTTTCACGAGTGACTTACTCATTGCTCCTTATACCCAGGTGTTTGTTGCACTCCTTTGGAATTGTACATGCGGTGTATGCAGTGATTGGTCTAGTATATATGACGTTTATCATGCAGCTACCAATATACTCATCAATATTAACTATTAAACGTTCGACATAATTTTAATTTTAAACAAATACAAGGAGACAACCTATTACCCGCCTCGCCTCTCCCACTCCATTGCCCCACTCTACTCCACTCCAACCTACCCAGTAATATAAATGTTATTTATTAACGCGAGGACACCGAGGCCGGGATGGGAACAACTCCCATATTATTTAATTAGTCGATCTATAGACATAACCTTCTATTGTATATTTAACCCCAGGGATCTAACAATATACTTGACAAAAGCTGAAGGAGGTTTTAGCTTTACTTTCGATCTTCATAAAACATATGTTTACACTTGCATATATACTCAACGATGAAAACCGAAGCAAGTTCGAATGATAGGTTTGGGTCCACCAACAGTTCTAAACGATCGATATTCTACATTCTTCTCCCTCCTTAATAAAATGTTCAAATTTGATACATTTCAAAGACTAGACTACTATGACTAGATTACATTTTTTTTTAAATCTCCAATTGGAATTTGACTAGATATGAATATATAAACAACTGTTTACTTTAATATAACAAGTCATTAAGGATGAGGAGGAGATCCCAAAAACAGAACCTGGGTCCTGTGGTGTCACACGGGGATTATTATGCCCCTAAAGCACAGTGTGAACACATGCATTGATATATTATTCCTAAAAGTTCAACTAATCTCAACCAGTTTACAAGTCTATTTAGCAATATGGGTATTTTAAGAGTTCTTCACTTTTGAGATCTTACAATGTCCTTAAACTTAATAAAAATCACTCTTATTACAGTGATAACTGCTTGCACTGGTTAGTTCATAATGTCACAAATCAAGTCTCTGTGGTGCCTTCCTATTTCTCAGCGGATAACGACGTTCCTGCTCTGGCACCACACTACTAGATGGACGTTCCTGCTCTGGCACCACACTACTAGATGGCTCAGGGTCCGTCGATGGAACTTCCAGACCCTTTTCTGGTAGTTCGACTGGATTCGCTCATGCGCCACCAGTTCTCCTGGATGATCGATCTCGTTACTCACAGATGGTTAATCTGACCTCGGTTGTTCGACCTCTCTGCTTTGCATTCCTCTTTCGTATGATGATGGTAAGAAGGGTGCTGTCTCTTCCGCTTCCCCTTCTTGAAGTTCTGCTTGTCTGTCCGTAAGATGATCGGCATGACAGTAACGCAGTCTTATGCCACACCGCACCAGGTAAGTCACTCTACCCAGAATTTTGTGGATTACCCCTGGTACCCACTTCCATTTGTTTACCGTAGAGTTAGTTTTCACCGCCACTTTTTCGCCACACTGAAACTGTCTCATTTTCACACCTTTGTCATGAGTCATTTTCATTTTTTCTTGTTTCTCCTGCACAAACTCATCTTTTGATGGTTTTGATAGGCTCAGTCTAGATCTTAATTGCCTGTTCATGAACAGTTCGCATGGTGGCACTCCCGTTATTGTATGAGGTGTCATTCTATACTTTAGCAAAATGTCAGCTAGCAACTGGTTAACGCTTCTCTGATTAACACGCTTTTGGTAGTCACTCAGCCTTCTTTTTAAGGCTTTCTTAACAATTTGGACTGCCCGTTCTACTTGTCCGTTGGATGCTGGATGATAAGGCGGTGTGAGTGAGTGTTTGACCCCATATAAGGTAATTAATTCCTTGAATTCAGCTGATCTGAACTGTGGACCGTTGTCCGAGACCAGCTCTTCCGGTATTCCCGTACTGGCGAATATGCTTCTCAGCTTTTCGATGTTTTTTTCACTTGTCGTGCTCTTCATCGGTACGACTTCTAACCACTTAGAGTAATTGTCAATCACGATCAGAAAGGATTGTCCTCTAAAATCTGCAAAGTCTACGTAGACTCTCTCCATTGGTCGACAGTCCATTTCCATGGATGAAGGGGTGTCTCTGGTGGCAAGTTTTTCAACGACTGGCATGTCTCACACTGCCTCGCCACATTCTCAATGTCGGCATATAAACCTGGCCACCACATATATGACCTCGCGAGTGTCTTCATACGGGACATCCCCATATGCTCCGAATGCAACGCTGACAGCATTGTGGATTGCAGTTTCTCGGGGATGACCACCCTCAACCCCCACAATATAATTCCTCTGTCCGTTGAAAGCTCAGTTCTACGCCTGAAAAACGGTTTGGCCACCCTGTGTTAGTATACTCGAGCACTCTACTCATAGTGGGAGACTTTCGAGTAGCTTCTGCGATTCGCTTGCTGGTTACTGGCAGTTCGTCTACGAACGACACGCTTTGTACTACCTTGTTAACGGACACATCATTGATAGAAAGCCGGGATAGTCCGTAACAATTCGCATGATTGGCCGACATCCTGTACTGTATGTCGTAGGTGTATGCAGGCAAGATGATGGCACATCTCTGCAACCAGGCTGCTGCCAACGTCGGGACCCCCTTTTTAGGTCCGAAGATTGTAGTCAAAGCCTGATGATCTGTCAGTAAGGTGAACTTTTTCCCATACAGGTATTTGTGAAACTTCTGCACTCCAAAAACTATTCCTAGTGCCTCTTTTTCAACTTGGGCATAGTTTTTCTCTGCTGGACCCAGTGTTCTCGATGCGAACGCGATCTGTCTTTCTGTGTCATCCTCAAGAACATGTAATAATACCGCTCCGAGTCCGTATGACGAAGCATCACACGCTAATCGCAGCTCTTTGCTTTGGTCGTAGTGAACTAAGACTTTGCTACTGGCTAGTAGCTTTTTGCTGGTGTCAAACGACTTTTGGCACTCGTCCGACCACTGCCACTTGACCTCTTTTCGCAACAGTCTATGCATCGGGATGCAATACCGTAGATAGGTTCGGGAGAAATGCACCGTAGTAATTCAGAAGCCCTAAATATGACTTCAATTGGGTGGTGTTGGTGGGAGCCGGCGCCTCCATGACCGCTTTAATCTTCTCCTCGGTGGTGTGTATTCCTTCCGAATCCACCGTGTGCCCCATGTATACCACCTTTTCCGCCATGAACTCACATTTCTCAGAGTTTAGCTTGATGTTGTGCTTCTTAAGCCTAGACAGAACCTCCTCCAAAGTCAGTAGATGTTGGTCGTCATGGGGAGCCGTAATCAAGATGTCGTCGATTCGACACACCACCCTCGTTAGCCCAGCTAACACCGTGTCCATTACTGACTGGAAAATGGCGGGCGTGAGTTTAACCGTAAGCTAGACGGTTCATACGAAAAAGCCCTACATGCATGTTCAACGTCAAGCACTCCTTGGAATCCTCCTCCAATTCAAGCTGAGTGTACGCTTGTGACAAATCAAGCTTCGTGAACGTTTGACCCCCGGCCAAAGTGGCAAACATGTCTTCTGTATTTGGGATCGGATATTGTTCTTCACTGATTTCCCGATTAACCGTAACTTTGTAGTCTCCACACAGACGTAACTTTTTGTTGGGTTTTGGCACTTCTACCAGCGGAGCTGCCCACTGGCTTGTTTCGATACGTTCAATAATGCTATCTCCTCAAGCGTTTTCAATTCTTCTATCACCTTATCTTTTAAGGCATATGGTACAGGCCTCGCTTTGCAAAACACTGGAGTCGCTCCCTCCTTCATCTTGATGTTCGCTTTGAACCCTGTAATTGGTTTGTCATCTTTCTGGAACAGATCTTTGTATTCAGTGTGCAGGTTTTCCAATGATTTTGGCTCTTTCTCTGATATGTGATGGATGCCAAAAATCTTTTTCCAATTTAACTGCACGGATTTTAACCAGTCTCTTCCTAATAAGTTTGGATTTTTTCCTTTTACGACTAGTAACCTTAGATATTGCTTTTCTTGAAGTTTCCCTGTTTGCACCTGCACCTCAATTTCACCCAGTGTTTGAATTCTCTCACCTGAATACCCTTTCAACTTTATTTTTGTGGGCTTCAACTCACAGTTCTTGAACTTTGTCCCGTAAGTGTCTTCGTTCACCAGTGTACAACCCGAGCCTGTGTCGAGTTCCATTTGAATTTCTCTATCATTGATCCTCATTGGAACCGTGTACCCTTCTGACTTGAGAAAACAGAAAATATACCCTCTTCTGAGTCTTCATCTTCAGTCGTCTTCTGCCTCGACATAATTGGAAGCTTTTCCTTTTTTGCATTTTCTGACTAAGTGTCCTGTTTGAGAACAGTTAAAACATTTGGTGTGTTTGTGTTTACAACTGTCCGGATTGTGTTTCTCGCCACACCGAAAACAATAACTCTGTTTCTGCGATGCTGAATTGTTTCTCTCATATTTTGGTGGCCTCTGACCCTTATAATGTTGTGGTTTCGATTTCTGAATTTTGTGTAAAGTTGACGTACTACTTTGTCCAAAAGAAATAGTGTCTTTTTCAGCCATTTCCATCTGAAAAAGACACTATTTCTTTTGGACAAAGCTAGTACGTCAACTTTACACAAAATTCAGAATCGAAACCACAACATTATAAGGGTCAGAGGCCACCAAAATATGAGAGAAACAATTCAGCATCGCAGAAACAGAGTTATTGTTTTCGGTGTTTGAGCTCGACAACACAATCGGACACACTTTCTCCCTCTTTCTGGTTTCGTTAGTTGAATTTGAAACGTTCGGAAATGGTCATGGGTTTTGGATTGTAGTGTTTATTCATCTGTTCAACTGACTGAGCATACATTTTGTCGTTCGGCAATGCAGGCTGACAAAGGTTTTTCACTACGCCATACGTAGTCGGGCCGATAACAGAAAGAAAAACAGCAACTTTCTTCTCATCTTTGATTTCGTTGGCATCGAAATATTGCTCTTACTTTTCGACGTATTTCTCGAAACTCTCCTTCCCTTCAGTATATTCGTGGATCTTGCCGATGGTAGTCATTCTACCGGTTTATTCTCGTCGCCAGTTATTGTATATTTAACCCCATGCATCTAACAATATACTTGACAAAAGCTGAAGGAGGTTTTAGCTTTACTTTCGATCTTCATAAAACACATGTTTACACTTGCATATATACTAAACGATAAAAACCGAAGCAAGTTCGAATGATAGGTTTGGGTCCACCAATAGTTCTAAACGATCGATATACTACACCATCGACATCTCATTTGAATCCGTTCTGTACCTTTCATTAATAAAAAAGGACATTTAGTAACCATGAGTTTAATGGCGACGCATTCGTATCTCTATGTATCGATAAACTAGTCCCTTATTAATATTTAAAGATATTTAATTACTGTATTTAAAGCATATTTCTTGTTAATGTTTAATTAATGACACATCTAAAAAGCTGATTTAATAGTTTATTACTGTCTCATTGCAAAATAATTAATTAATTTTTAATACTTTCCAAAAATACTCTAGCGAAACCAAGCGCTTTACACACTAGCACATTTTACCAAGTTCTTAAAAAGGCTGTATAGTGCTCTGACTCGCTGTACTGAATGTCTATAATCTCGCTTTCTGCTATCACGACATTGCTTCTACCTGTCTCTTCTCTCTATACCATATTTGACAACAACTAATGGAACTGATCTCAGGTATATTGAAGTATATGTTAATTGTTAATTGTTAAACCAACAATATGTTTATATACTATGTTACTACTTGCTTAGCCATGTGCATTTTAGGTCGGCACTCTGTGGTGCTGCATGGTCCATGAACGACAGCCAAGTCAACATAATATATTGTATTGGGAAGGGCTGTAACTAATGTTAGAACTTGTGGCCCAACCCTTTTGCATAGTATATGGCAATAAAACATGTTTTTAAATCACATACAACAGATATCAGTTTGCTACGGTGTTCTTTAGGGCAATCGTACCATCGCGTATCGACTTTTACAAGTGGTGCGATGACACGATGGTACGATGGCGATAACGCGATGGACCATCGTTCCACCACCATCGTACCACCGTCCTATCATCATCGTACCGTCGTGTCATCGCCTTAACGGAACTCCTTAATTTGCACTTCGAAGCATGTGTTATATACTATTTAATACGAATGTGTGGTACAACTAACCAAACTGGCGTCTACTATTTGTCTACTGACCTGAAGGTTGAGGATGCTAGCGCCATATACGGCAAAACAATTTAAATCCATATTACGTTAAAATATTTCAAAAATATTATACAAAACTATTTTCGAATTAATCTGATTGATTGTTTTCTATAATTATACAGTCATGTGATTACTCTGAAACAATATATTATAGTAAATATGCATGTGTGACCTAATATATGTGTAGGCTTAAATATGCAAGGAAGCTGATCCCGACAATGAAACGTATGTATGCGTGTGAAGTTGGCTCTGCGTTCTGCATTTTGCGTTCAACATTAGGACCCAGTTCTTAGTTCAACATTCGGACCCGGTTCTGCGTTCAACGTTCGGACCCAGTTCTGCGTCCAGTTCCGCGTTCAACATTCGAAACCTGTTCTGCGTTGAACATTCGGCCAAGTTCAACATTTTATTGATGTTTCTTTCGTAATGATATCATTATAACAACTGAGTCAACTAAAACAGCACTATTCATACCATTACATACTTCAGACAACTTTGTTGACCTTTAACATTTAGCGGTTAACGGATTCCACTAAACGTATTTTTTAACATTTAGCGGAAATTTTAACATTTGGCGTAATATATTTTAACGTTTAGCGGAAGTTTTAACATTTAGCGGAATTTTAACATTTAGCGATGCTACAGCATGCATAACACAATCATGGTATAGTCTACAACTCTGCTCTCAGTCTTTTATTAAATGGTATTGAAATGAAAAAAGTGCATATGTAAAATATAGTCATTGATACTTATTTATTTAACACGTTATCACACAACTATATGACAATATATATTGACATAATTATAACTATGCAGTGACTTATATGCATATAGTTTCTGTGTTATTAATCATTTGTTTTTAATAAAACAATGTTTTATTAATTCTACGTATATATCGAGGGGTCAGCGCAAAACTATTGTAACTACATATGAATAAAGAAGGAGATACAATACTTTTGCACCGAACCCTCAATATGCTATGAAGAGAAATCTTCACCATTAAGAAGGGTAAACACTAAACATGGGTATGAGCCAGGACTCATGCAATGTGCCAACTACACAGATTTAAGGACACGACATAGATTAGTACACCTGTTGTTTAATAGCTATACACTATTGTGTTTAATCCAGTCAGTATAGTCGGAAACACGTGTGTATACGGCCGGAGGGACATTACACGCAGCGCGGGGTCCCCACGAGACGATTCCAACCTGTTTGAACTTGTTTAACTTTTTGTTAAAGCAACCGACGGGTCCGCCGCTATCACCCTGTAAATAAACAATGAACTTCATTAATATTTATATATAGATAAATTTCTCACTTGTGTTATGTGAAAGTGCATTATAAACCAAAACGCACAGTAAAAGGATTCACACGATACTAAATATTGGCGTATTGACGTTGGAATAATGTTACCGATGTCATGACCTTTTATTATATACCTATCAATAATATATACATAGTACCTTCATTTTCTTACAATGGAATACAACAACCTGTATCACACTACAGGTTATCACTATGCTACTAAAAATATAATTAGTATCACTATCTTACTAAAAATAGAACAGCGGTTTTCCAATGATTCAAGCAAGTTTTACGCCACTATGCGCCAGAACGCCAAGAAGACGTTACGTCATACAAACAAAACAAGTAGGTCAGACCAATGAACACCAACACCTTAAAACTACATACATTTTCCCGCTGCAATTTATCGAGAAATAATATGCTTTATTGAATGTGTATGCAATAGCAATGCAAATATTTCTATGTTAATGATGTGTAAGAGGTATATAATAAAAGGATCATTACTATAGTAACTTGTTCTGAAGCTTGTATCACCTCTCGTAGGTAAATGCCAGATCAGGATCACACTCGAGGCTCCTTGATCTGGCATTTACCTACTCGAGGTGATACAAACTTCCAGAAAACGTTACTCTAGTAATAATCCTATTATATCAACATAGGATTATAATTGGTACGGCGTCCTGTGCCTGCTGGAAAGCCACTGTAGGTTGGCTGTTTAATTAGTGAACGATTGTTCTATAATAAATAAAATGCCTATCTATAAATAACACCTTAAGAATCCGGAAAACTACCTCGATGTTCCACATGTCCTTCAGTTTGGACATTGACGTTCGTTATTATATAAATATCACATTCATGAGAGGGTGATAGTAAGAATGTTCACCCTGAGGATAATCAATATCCGAAATATAACATTCATGAGAGGGTGATAGTAAAATGTTCACCCTGAGGATATGATTATCGCCCGAGGCGAAGCCGAGGGTGATAATCAATATCCGAAGGGCGAACATTCTTACTATCACCCTCTCATGAATGTGATATTTATTTTATTATACCGAAATCCCCTTGGGCAAAAACAAGATTCATTTTCAGTACCGATTTCAATTTGCCAGATTCCTTTTTTGAAAAAAATCACCCTGTACTATCACCCTCGCGTGAGATAGTAAGAAATTACACATTGTTGTCTATGGAGATTTAGCATGGGCGTTTTATGTGAGGTATAATAATATCAAAGACATTATGCCTGTTTCGAGTGTTATATAATACCTCTGGCAATAATCATTCATAACTTTTTCTTACTATCACCCTCTCATGAATGGAATCTATTTTATTTAATCAAAACGAACCGTAGGCGCACTAAAGCTTCGCATGCGATTAACAGTGTACACTGTGTGTGTGTGTGTGTGTGTGTGTGTGTGTGAGGGTGGGGGGGGGGGGGGGGTGGAGGGGTGGATGGGGAGTTAATTTGGTGCTTTCAGCCTCTAATATTTCACTGAAGGTGGGCACCCCCAGAATGGCAGTAAAGAAAATTTGCTTTTGGCAAATATTCTCTCAGTACAATTGTATCCATAAAAGTGCAAATTTCAGTCAAAATATCCTAAATCAACATGTTTTATGATAGAAATCTAATATTTTGATGTTTTATGGGGATTTTTTTATGATTTGGGTAATTTAATCCAATCAGAATCTACCTTACAATCTGACTATATGCCCTAATAGCCCCTACACATTTTTTCAACCAATCAGAGCCCCAATCAATAGTGGTATCTGACCATATGATGAATTATCCTACCGAGCAGATCCCCGACGCTCCATTGCTTGTGCAAATCATACTACTGGATGTAGAAAAACGATACTTTCTCAATAGTCGGTCGCATTTTTTGTTGCTGATAAATTGCACCTGCAGTTCTTGTAAGGTAGAGGGTAAACTGTCAAACGAACCTGCAATACAAGAGTTTATTATGTAAGAAAAATGTTTTCCGAGAAAAAATACACACAAACTGATAAATTATTAAGTAATTTATAACTATTCAAAATATTAATGTATATTGTTAAAACAATATTTAGATCTACTGGTTTTTATGGAAGACAGATGCGGCAATTTCGACTTCGCGACTTCGCGACTTTTCGCTCTGTCAATAAAAGGCGAAAAGTTGAAGGCGAAAAGTCGCCAACCCGAAAAGTCGTAGGCAAAATGTCGCAAACCCGCCGTTTTGGACGAAATTTCGACTCGCAAAGTCGCCAATCCGATAGTGTTTTTGGGTTGGCGACTTTCGTGTTGGCGACTTTTCGACTTGAAGATATATATCCCGTTTGCTGACGCGGCCATTTCGACTTTTCGCCTTCTAGTTTTCGCCTTGTTAATAACCCTTTTCACAAGGCGAAAAGTCGCCTACCCGAAAAGTCGAAGGCGAAAAGTCGCAAACCCGCCGTTTTGGACGAAATTTCGTGGCGAAAAAGAGAAAATTTACAATATCGGATTGGCGACTTTGCGAGTCGAAATTTAGACCAAAACGGCGGGTTTGTGACTTTCGCCTTCGACCTTTCGGGTTGGCGACTTGTATTAACAGGGCGAAAAGTCGCGAAGTCGAAATGGCCGCATCTGTCTTCCATAGGTTTTACTACGCCACCAATTAGGAGAATAATAGCAAATAGTTTACGTCCAGTCTAATCCTTGTTTTCTCTATTGTTTGCAATTATTATGTTGTTCAAAGCATACAAACTTAAATATGTCACTAATAATTTTATCACATAACTCACGGTGTGGGAGTGGAATAACACCATTCTATATTTGCCATATATATAGAGAGAATAGTATGTCAGTGCCTTTTACTATCAAGTTTATTAGGCGAGGCTTAGAAAACGAAGAATGGCGAGACCCTGCCGAGCCTTTCTTCGATTTCGTCCGAGCCTGTTAAACTAGATAGCATTCTTCGTTTTCTAAGCCTTGCCTAATAAACTTGAAAGTAAAAGGCACTGACATAATATTCTATTTATCATGTAGATTATCCACATTTTTGTATGAATTACCATTATTGCCTATTTCTAAGAATGTTACGCTTATCGAGGACGCAGCCATGTTGTTGTTTTATGACGTCAGGCAACGTTACGTGCATGACGTCAGATAACGTTACGTAAAAAAACGAGTTTCCGCATTGAGTTGCTCTATTGGTCAGTGCTTAATAAAGCAAAATGTATTAGGTCACCCATTTATTAGGCAGAATAAATGCATATCTGCATTATAAAACTAGTTATATAACTATGCAAATAAGCCTAGTATGCGCTGTCAAAAATATCGATAATGACTATGATCCAATTCCCACTGTTTTATGTCGTTTCGCGTGTTAAAGCGACAGGCAAAATGCAATAAAAGTCAATATGTGAGTTATGTGATAAATAGAATCTAACATTCGTTCTCATTCATTATTGAATTTATTAAACTCGTTAGCAAAAGTGATATAATGCTCGGCAAGAGCCCGCATTATAGCATTATATCATTTTGCCAACTCGTTTAATACATTCAATAATGAATGAGTACTCATGTAAGATCCTCTATATGTTATTTTACTTATTACGCATTACGTCGTATACACTGTTCCATCTATTTGTTTATACAAATTCCCGGTGATGAACACTACACAACTGCATAATGTAAATGCATTCAATGCATTCAATGGATATAATACAAACGTCACTTCCTATGAATTGGAATAGAAATCGGTTATTTTACTTTGGCGACATTGCCTATAAAAATGAAAGTTTGAGCGTCATAGGTCTATACTGTTGTGTTGTTGTGTTCTTTTTTGTGTTGTTTTTTGTATGCAAAGAAAACACAAGGAAATCATAATATGAATACACATAAAACGAATTATAAGTATCTTTATATTTCAAAACGTTGATTAATTTTCAAACTAAATTGATTTTTTTATTATCAAATTTGATTATGTGACAATGTTCACTAGACAAACAATACTACCTTGTGTGTAGACCCCGAATCCCGAAACGTAACAGTTTTTTCTACGTAAAGCCGATGCATCGAATGCAGAAGCTGCAACATGAAAAACGTATATAAGTATTATATTAGGCATATCAGTTTCTAAATGCCAGACAAATGTCAAGCAAATGAAAGCTGACATCTGTCTTGCCTTTGCAAATTCAAAACATGTCTTGTCTTACCTCTTTCATACTCTTTTTGTATATGCAATCTTGATATGAAACGTTGATACATGCCTTGCATTATATGGTCTGAGTATTAACTTTCATACCCCATCCAACCCCTTCTCCAGGAAGCAAAAACAGGGTTGGCTGGGGTATGATATATCAAAATTATTTTGGCGTAAAGAGTTTGCATATTGTAAAATTAAAACATTTATTAGGTAATTTTAAACGGTTTATCGCATTTTTTTCAGTAAACATGTATTATTGTCGAAATATCCGTTATAAAATCCTGCTAATAGAAGCTTTCCCATCGCTTAATGGAGTTAAGGCGGGACCAAAGAATGGCGTATGCACACAAGAGACGCTACATACACACGTCATACAAACTTGACACATGTCATGCAAATGCCATATTGCCACGTATAATGCAAAATGATTAAAAACTTTATCCATTGATATATTCATCACTATTGTTTGGGGTGCTTGTTTCAGCCAAGTTTTTGGACTTTTTAGACAAAATTCATCTAATATCTAAATAAGCTGTATATCAGTGAAACGGGCTGTTTTAGTGGTAAATAAAAATACCCTACTTTCCAAAATTAGTAGAGAAATAAATCTATAGGTATTGAATAACTGTTCTCTGGTTGTTTAACGCTCAAGTGAATATGATTTAACGCGAGGCATAGTCAATATTTTTTCGACAAGTGTCTGTTATGAAATGTAAAACAAGTATGAACACGTAGCTGACTCACTGATTTTTGCTAGTTAATGAAACTTGAATAGGTACGCTCTCTATGGTATATAAAGCAGAGGTGATTTCATCTTTATACTAGTACTATTCGTATTTACTAGTATAGTTATGCCGGTTAAAAGCAAACGTCTAGTTTTTATATTTAGTATGTATCATGAAAAACTAAAACACAGTTTTCAGAGATAATACGTTACAGTATCGCTTAAACATAATTGATATTCCACTGAGTTCACTCGTGTACGCGTTAAAAATCGGCAGAAATATGGCTATTTCACAATATTGCATCTGCACCATTTCGCAATATTTCATAATCTGATTACGTCACTTCCGCGCATGCGCAGTTTGAGGCCAAAGGGTCAGATATACTACTAACATAGTATATGTTATGAGGGCAGCTCCACATGGAGGGGAAGGAGACATAGGAATTCTGGAACGGTTTTACTCTTACTGACGAATATATTCCTATGGTTATTTAACGCGCTCGGAGGATCGAGCCGATGCATGGAGCTGCCCGACTTGCCCAAGAAGACACAAAGACAAACTACAGTTGCGTTTGTGAGACTTGAACCCGGGACTTCTGGTTTGAAGTCTACCGTGCATTGAACAGTTTAAGCTAATGACAGCGGGCTTGTTTTTGCGAGGAAAATATAAGAATCCATCATGAGCATCCATGCGAAATAGGCAAATCTCATCCGAGGGGTCAGCGTTCCACGGGCAAGACTATGCCGAGTTCCTGGTTGCAATTCTGATCTTTTGATATAGTTACTTGAAAGTTTGGTTGGCTGGACACTCGTTGTGAATGTTAATGGCGTTTTGAGATGCATCAGGGCGATGTCGTTGAACAATTCTATATCGTCATAGTTGGCGTGCTGAAATGAAGAGAAAACAGTGTTAGTATGAGGAGATAGTGATCGGCACTTTTAAAATAAGTTTACAACTTGTTTTTTTAATTACTTAACCTTAATTAAGGTATCTATTTCTTTGTAAAGTAGATGAGTTCATTCGTACATCTTCATATAACAGAATTAATTTAAAAAAAAAATGAATATGAATTTTGCGTCAGTTTATCAGACCTTCCATGCTCTCAAATTGTCTTTAATGGCGACGCGTCAGGATGTTTGCCATTTGAGTAAGACAAGACGAACATCTAAACATTTGTTTGTGGCTAGTCGTCTTGTCTTATCACTAGTAAGGACAAGCAAATGCATTTGTTTTATAACCATGTATGCATATACATTATTGAGACAGTGTCGATTATTATGTACAGTATACAGTACATTTTCTAACCCGGAAAAATGGATGGTCCTGCCTCTACCACAAAAAATAAAATAAAATCAAAAATCTTATATATTATCATTATATACATATTATTATATGGCCTAACATATGCTGAAAATGACGTAACATACCATGTAAAGAATCAACCCTCCATATTACAGTATATAATTTTTGTGGTTTAAGGAATGTGGTTACACCTCAAGTGGAAATTCGTCAGCCAATAATAAAAATAATTATGTGTTCAAGCGTCGCTTTTCCGACAGCCTGTGCAAGGCTTCAATGTAGATTAGTTTTATATGTTATTTATGTTTCATTTGTAAAACAAGTAATTACCAATACAATCCTCGAGACAAGGGAAGTTTGTTCCGTGCTTTCATTAGTATTCGTGTAGTGGTCACCGGCTACAACCGAAAAACTTTGTTTTCTGAAATATAATAAAATACCCATTTAGTAAAAATTACAGGAAAAGTGGGTCTGTTTCCCCCACTTTTGGTACGCAGTTTTCAGGGGAAATTTAGACAGTATTTAGTACTCACGGCCCGGGTTAAAATAGTATTCAGTACTCGGGTTATCCATGTTAAATATTATTCAGTACTCGGGTCTAAAATGAAGGAGTATTTAGTACTCAGCTCTAAATTAGAGAGTATTCAGTACTCGGGGGGAATGGGAGGGGGTGGGGGAAACAACCACAAAAGTGGGTACTTATTGTTATTGCTGAACGTAACAACGCTCGCCTGAGAAGTATTTGTGATAGTGGGTGACCTAGAAATATATTTTGGCTGGGCATAATTACATGTTCTGCTGACCTTGTCCATTTTGACGATTAACAGAAGCGGTATCCTTTTTTTTTTTTAGCAACGGTGATTATTTTATATTTTAGCATGAACTTTCATTTTGGGAGGCACAACGTCTGCTGATTTTCATAAACTCCTTTTGTAGGCTTGAAATTTGCAGCAATCTCTTACGGATCTTGAACTCATTCAAAAACGTGGTTTTGCTACTCGTGAAACATGATCCCATTGAAGGTACTGCACTTTGAGACATTCAATCGCCTAACAGCAATGCAGAACTGGAATCAGTTTTGTACGGTGTACTGTTAGGGCCATGTTACCATCCCATCTTACCATCGACCATCGCATCTTACCATCGCATCTTACCATCGACCATCGACTCTTACCATCGGCCATCGCATCTTACCATCGCATCTTACCATCGCATCTTACCATCGACCATCGCATCTTACCATCGCATCTTACCATCGACCATCGCATCTTACCATCGACCATCGCATCTTATCATCGCATCTTACCATCGACCATCGCATCTTACCATCGCATCTTACCATCGACCATTGCATCTTACCATCGACCATCGCATCTTACCATCGCATCTTACCATCGACCATCGCATATTACCATCGCATCTTACCATCGACCATCGCATCTTACCATCAACCATCGCATCTTACCATCGACCATCGCATCTTACCATCGAATCTTACCATCGACCATCGCATCTTACAATCGATCATCGCATCTTACCATCGCATCTTATCATCGACCATCGCATCTTACCATCGCATCTTACCATCGACCATCGCATCTTACCATCGCATCTTACCATCGACCATCGCATCTTACCATCGAATCTTACCATCGACCATCGCATCTTACCATCGACCATCGCATCTTACCATCGCATCTTACCATCGACCATCGCATCTTACCATCGCATCTTACCATCGACCATCGCATCTTACCATCGCATCTTACCATCGCATCTTACCATGGTAAGATGCGATGGTAACATGGCCCTAACAGTACACCGTAGTTTTCTGCATGGTTAACCATTTATCCTGTTTTGCGCTAAATTTGGTCGAGGTCACTATAGTCCCGTGCTTATTGTCGACATATGTAGTTTTCATGGGATAGGCCCAACGCAGAAAGAAAATGGTCAAAGAGATAATCATTGAGGATCCATGTCAGATTATGTTACATTACGATCATACCACATCACTAACCCCACAATGTGACACCAGGTCACATTCTGTAACATTACGATCCTACCACATCACTAACTCCATACTGTGATACCAGTGCAAATTATGTTACATAACGATCATACCACATCACTAACCCCACAATTGATACCAGTGCTTTGGTATTGTTGCAGCAATCATGCAAGCAATATATAAAGCTAATAGCCTAAGCTTCAAAATATTTGACCATTGTAGAAATAAAATGTGCTCCAATTGAGACGTTTTCCATCGAATTCTGGTGCAAACGATTTCACAACTACTTGTACGGACGCAACAAAGTACACGTACAAACTGATCATTTGTTATTTGCAATCGTAATGAAACCCCTTGAATGCCTTCACGCCACCAAGCTCGCTTGTGACGCATGCTGCTGTTGATATAAGACATGTCCCTAGCATGCAGATACATCTTGCAGAAACACTGGCCCGTAATCCAGCGATACTTAACCCGAACTATCTGTCTGTATGGATGTACAAGTTAATGTAAAGTCAAGTTTACCTGTAAGTGACAAACAATTGCGTCAAACAAGGACTCAAACTGAAAATGACGATCAGTCGAACGTCCTTGAACATTATCCTTGAAGGTTAGCGGAGGCAAACAATCGAAAATGTCAGTCCACCAGATATCGGACCTCTATAAGGATGAGTTATATGTATCAAACAGAACCCGTGAAATAATATTCTGGCCAGGAATCACAGACATGCTTTTAAACTTTTCAGTCTGCTTGAAGACGGACGTTCCCCTGATTCCCCATGACATTTCTGATTATCCGTGGCATACAATTGCCACTGATATATTCATATGATATAAACATAATTACATTAAAGTGGGCGACTATTACAGTGGATACTTTGAGGTTTAAGTACTCCCAAACTTAAAAAGTAGCGCTATAATTAATAGAGGATCTTATATGAGTACTCATTCATTATTGAATTTATTAAACGAGTTGGCACACGGCAATGATAGAATGCGAGGCTCTTGTCGAGCATTATACCATATTTGCTAACGAGTTTAATACATTCAATAATGAATGAGAACGGATGTTACATTCTATTTATCTCATAACTCACATATCGACTTTTATGCATTTTGCCTGTCGCTTTAACACGCGAAACCGACATAAACCGTGGGAATTGGATCATAGTCATTATCGATTTTTTTTCGAGATTATTTATATAATTATATAACTAGTGGTATCGAAAATATAGAATGGAGTTATTCCACTCCTACACCGTAAGTTATGTGATAAATAACTATATGAATGTCATATATTGGCGTACCTGAATATGTTTCACATTCAGATACCTCTTACAATTCTCAGAATTTTGAAAAAGTGCAAAATAATAGGGTTTTGCTTATCTAACGCAAAGTCATCAAATGGGCTTGCAGACAAATATGTGGACCAAAGCAAAATGAGAAGGAAATATGCAATTCAGGTTACCCTCCATCACAATTACTCATGGTGGTAAACCTCAAAGTAACATATGTTACGCCCCGTGCAGTTCCGCTCTGTCTGGTTAAAGAAACTATTCGGCCAAGAAAACGAATACATTGTTTAGTATAATAGATGTATAATACATTGAATTAATTGTTAAAACGCAATTTGACGCAACCACATGCGCGCACGCACGGATCACACACGGACACATTCACACACACCCTAACACCTCGTTTATCCAATAATACTAAAATAATTAATTTCAAGTCGCGCCTTCCTTTATTAACTGAAATAAAATATTCATCATGAAAAATAACAACGGGTGCTAGTGTATAATTATACTGCTGGTGTATAATTATACTGTATTACATATTTTCTGGTCGCTTCTGCTTTCAAGTAAATTGACACATATTATATTTAAGACGCCCTTTAATAAATTAATTATTGTTATACAATATTCACCAGCCAACATGACACTATGTATCAATACCTAAATGTGTATGTGTGTAAATATAATGTTCGCCTTTTTTCAAACAAAGTTTCAACAAACACCAGAATGGTGTTAACAAACACCAGAAGGGTGTTCCGCACAGCCTGGTGTGACTTGCCTGTATGGAACAGCATAACTGACTTGTGTTGTCCATTTTTAAAATGTACTGTGTGATATCATCTTTATACGCTGCGCAAACTATATTATTTCATGTACTTTCATCTCTATGCTCTGTGCACACTTTATCACGTTATGTACTTTCATCTGTATTTGTTATGTAGACTTTATTAAATGATGTACGTTCTTATTTATGCCTTGAGTTACGAGTAAAATGTAACAAGAAAGGGAGCAAAACCAGCCACACAAAAATATAGTTAAATATATATGTAGTTTTATCATTATGCTTTGTGCGTTATTTCTTTACGTTCTGTGTATAGTTCGTTATGCTGTAGAAGATAGAGAAAAAAGGTTAGCACAGATGTTTGCGCAGAACAGAAAGATGAAAGTGCATAACATAATAAAATTTGCACATAGCATATAGATGAAAGTAAATAACATAATGAAGTTTGCACAGAGTATAAAGATGAATTTACATGATATAGTTTGCGCAAAGCAGGAAGATGAACGTACATGATACAGTTTGCACAGAGTAGGAAGATGAAAGTACATAACGTAATGCATTTTGCACAACACATAAAATAAAGTTAAAAGTACATGGTACAATATAGTTTGCGTAGAGCATAAATATGAAAGTACATGGTACAATATAGTTTGCGAAGAGCATAAAGATAAAAGCACCTAGTACAATATAGTTTGCGAGGAGCTTAAAGATGCAAGTACATGATTCAATATAGTTTGCGAAGAGCATAAAGATAAAAGCGAATGGTACAATATAGTTTGCGAAGAGCATACAGATGAAAGTACATGGTACAATATAGTTTGCGAAGAGCATAAAGATGAAAGTACATGGTACAATATAATTTGCGAAGAGCAAAAAGATGAAAGTACATGGTACAATATAGTTTGCGCGGAGCATAAAGATGAAAGTACGTGGTACAATATATTTTACGCGGAGCATGAAGATGAAAGCACATGGTACAATATAGTTTGCGAAGAGCATAAAGATGAAAGTACGTGGTACTATATAGTTTGCGAGCAGCATAAAGATGAAAGTACGTGGTACAATATAGTTTGCGAAGAGCATTAAGATGAAAGTACATGGTACAATATAGTTTGCGAAGAGCATGAAGATGAAAGTACGTGGTACATTATAGTTTGCGAAGAGCATAAAGATGAAAGGCGAAGAGCATAAAGATGAAAGTACATGGTACAATATAGTTTGCGAAGAGCATAAAGATGAAAGTACATGGTACAATATAGTTTGCGAAGAGCATAAAGATGAAAGCACCTGTACAATATAGTTTTCTCGGAGCATAAAGATGAAAGCACGTGGTACAATATAGTTTGCGAAGAGCATGAAGATGAAAGCACATGGTACAATATAGTTTGTGAGAAGCATAAAGATGAAAGCACGTGGTACAATACAGTTTGTAAGGAGCATAAAGATGAAAGCACGTGGTTCAGTATAGTTTGCGAACAGTATAAAGATGATAGCACATGGTACAATATACTTTGCGAAGAGCATAAAGATGAAAGCACGTGGTACAATATAGTTTGCGAAGAGCATAAAGATAAAAGAACATGGTACAATATAGTTTGCGAAGAGATGAAAGATGAAAGTACATGGTACAATATAATTTACGAGGAGCATAAAGATGAAACCACATGGTACAATATAGTTTGCGAAGATCATAACCACGTACAATACAGTTTGCGAGGAGCATAAAGATGAAAGTACGTGTACAATATAGTTTGCGATGAGCATAATGATAATAGTACGTGGTACAATATAGTTTAAGAAGAGCATAAAGATGAAAGCATATGCTACAGTATAGTTTGGGAAGATCATAAAGATGAAAGTAATGGTACAATATAGTTTGCGAAGAACATAAAGATGAAAGAAATGGTACAATATAGTTTGCGAAGAGCATATATATGAAAGTAATGGTAAAGTATAGTTTGCGAAGAACATAAAGATGAAAGTGTTTGCGAAGAGCATAAAGATGAAAGTAATGGTACAATATAGTTTGCGAAGAACATAACGATGAAAGTATTGGTACAATATAGTTTGCGAAGAGCATACAGATGAAAGTAATGGTACAATATAGTTTGCAAAGAGCATACAGATGAAAGTAATGGTACAATATAGTTTGCGAAAAGCATAAAGACGGAATGGTTTAATCCAATGTTGGCAGAACTTGTTACCCGACCCATGTTACCCGACCCATTTGTCGTTATAATATTTCTTTCGTATATATATTGATATTACTCTGTATGTAAAATATGGCAATAAAATACGTTTAAATCAAATAATGGGTTATTGTAATTTATCTATTCATTCATATTTAATTGTTTATATCAACGTTCCTGTACTACGTGGCTTCAAATAGCCATGCAAGCCAGGCGGAGTGTTGACGTGATGCTAAACAACATATATCAATGGCCTCGGTTAATTAATATGTCGCCAGTTGTCAATCATTTATCCATTTCAACCAATCAAACCAGAACGATACCTCCGACAAACAACAGCACGAGCAACTACACTCAACAAAATTCCTAATCGGTCACCTCAAATTCACAAAATATTTTCTTTTCTTGGAATATCTTCCTCTAGGTTTTACTTGTTTTGAATAACATAGTTATTTAGGAAAAGGCCCTGAAAGTTTCAGAAAAATCATATAACTTCCAGGGAAATTAGAACGCGTTAAAGTCACGAACCCCCAAATTCAAAAATTACAAAATGTCACTCATAATGGAAATCCTATAGAAGACTGCTCGTTCTTGAAATTTGAAGATTTAACATGCACTCGCAGACCAAGAGTCGCGGAAAGGAACTCAATACATGCTATATGTCTAATGAAATGATTTTATACGTCATTTATTTATGTTTGCCATTTCTTTATTACCATATTAGTTTTAAAAACACTTGACTGTAACTTAAGCCAGGTCATTCCCCTTACAATGCAATGCAAAAGTAAGACTGTGGATCGAGGGTGTTATAATATAAAGCATTTTTTCCTCAAAAATAATTTAAATATCTTTACCAAATTTTGGGGTACCTTTGATACATACAGACTTTTTCATTGTGATTTTGCTGGGTGGGATAATTCAACACCCGTTTTTGCTAAGAAAAAGTGCTTAAAAGACGTTTATGTATATTTTGCATTTAAAGTTGCACTTTTTATGGCTATTGAAGGTTTCGATTATCAGGTTTTGATATCACAAATATAAACCCACTGGAAATATTTTTATCCGACATGGATTGTTATGTATAACATAGCCCTTTTTCGAGTGACTGAACATAAAACAAGCACATTTTCACAACTTACATTGTATGCTATATAACAGCATCAAACGAAGACCCCTTGCAGTTTCATCCTGTTTTAAACAATTTAAATGATTTGTTGGAACGTAGCGTTGCTTAAAATAACGTCATCTCCGTTTTGCATGTTTTCTGATTTTTAAAATTGTTTAAAATGACGTCTTTAAGCCTCTATCCGGCCATCAACAGGCGCATTTTACAACAGATATACAGCGTTTCTAAACCTACTGACGACGTTTGAGAATCCAAACTCTATAGACACACTATTTAAGCGGTTCAACTCCCAAAACGGGAGCGTCAAATTAAGAGTTACCAACTCTTAAATCATTTTACTCATATTCAATCGTGGGTATTTTAAGAACCCGCGAACAAACCTATACCTTTAATCGGCACGAATACATTAGTATATGACATAACACCTGGATAGAGTTTTGATAAAGGGTTTTGAAGTGTAATTTTGCCGTTAGTTTCTTTACCGGTTAACGGATATGACGTCAAAGGTATTGATTGAGAAACTGGGATATAGGGCGTTCTCATGTTAGTATGATGTAACTAATAATATGAAAACATTCTGGAACCGATCGAAATATTGCGAATGTATGCTTAAGCGTAGACAACCTCCGCGCAGTGATATTGTAGCCAATAATGGCGGCCACCACATAAATCACGTGACGATAGCTGAGGCCATGTGATTACAAAAAATGACGATATACTAGGTAATGCTTGGTACAGCAAACTCTTGCCGTAACCAACAGGCAATTGGCAATAGCATCACCACCTTCGAGAATATGTTGAAAACATTCAACCTGTTTTGGCTTGGGTCATAGATTTAAATACGTATGTAGCTCTATACTTGGGTATAATCTCTGTATTCAATTTACGCACAGCGTCTGTAATGTTCTCAACGGAATACGTGTTTGTTTACAAGTAACCAAGTAATATATCACCGTTGTTCATATTCGCTAAAATTGATGTTTTTAATAAAAAAGTATTTTTTGTAACCAGATACCGTTTTTCACACTATTTTCCTATACATGTATTATGAACAAAGCAAGTTGAAATATTGACCTAAAAATATTTAACCAAAAAATTGAACAGCTGGATTTGTCTGGTGGCAGTGATTACTGTAACAGAAAGGGGAAGTAACCACTGCGGGGAGTTTGAAGCGTATGTAGGTCTCAGACCTCTATTATCTCCTCTGAAAGCTCACGGACCTAGAGACAAAAGGAAAACAGAAAATAAATCTATTTTCCCTCAATTTTGGGCAATTTTTAATTTGAAAAATAGGTTTTCCTGTGCTTTAGCATACATCTGCAGTGTGAAAGACAGATGATACATAAAATCCCATGTTGATATGAGGTTTCATTCAAATTTCAGAAGTGTTTGACCTAATCACCACATATTCAGCTGGCTAGTGTATGAATTGTGTATTTTCCATAGGGGTCACATAAACATGAGCGAGAAAAAAACCCAACCTGGGTAACTTATGTATTTTATTGTTTTAAATTACTGGTCTTGGCTATACTGACGATATTAAGCCAACAACAATGTCTGCTGGCCTGCTTTGAAGCTTAGATGTTGGAAAAGCTGTACAGTAACCCCATGGGAAAATTAATTGAGGTGTGAGACCTGAAACAATACATACGGCTTCCTCGAATACGACTTCCTCGAAATATACTTACGTCTGCGTGGGATCGAAGTCGACACAATGTCCCGCCGTCAAGATTAATGAACTGTGTATGATAGAACCGCCACAGATAAACTGCGAACCGTACTTGATTGCCACCTGCCATGGATATCCATTCTTAGTTGCCGTGACGCCACCAACTATGTTAGGCCTGGCGGCGGAGTTAGCATTGCGGTCGCCAATCTCCACTTTCATGCGCTTCACACCAAGGCATGGCACTGAAAAAGGCAAATAAACATATTAATTTTCACTTGTGCTTTTTCACTTCGAGATGAAAATAAATCCTATATTCACGACAAACCAACTCATATTCTATTTATTATATTATTTTTATCATGCAACACTACCCAGGGGCGTAAACAGAGCCTTTTGGAGAATACGCCCTGGGCGGAGGGTGCGGTAAGGGATGTCCCTCCTTTTGGTGGGGTCCTGGGGGCCTCCCCCGGGAAAATTTTGAAATTTGAGTGCAGTTTCGGAGGTTTGTGGCTTTATTTGAGCGAGATTTTGGAGGCTTTCGCCTCCACTCATTACAATAATGCCTCACCCCCTACCCCACTTCAATTTTTATTGCTGATTTTAAAAAGCCCCTGCTACCAAACTGTTTCAAACAGAAAATGCGTTTCGTTCCGACAGTTTCCCCGACGTATTCGCGGATAAATATAGAAACGCCAGCGCGTGAGGCGATTTACATATATTCAGGCCTGCCAAATCTCCGGATAAAATCCGGATTCTCCTCCGGATTTTTTCATTCGCTCTCCGGATCTCCGGATTTAAGTGTCCAATCTCCGGATTTTCCAGCAAAACAAAATGTTCATGATGTAACAGCTATATTTTCAGTTTATCAGCTCGAATTTCTCGAACTGGTCCTGTTACGCTCCCTAGTCAGAGGAGTATTTGCAATTGTCGAATCAATGGGGGTCATCCGTGTAATGCTCTTAACACTTAAGGGCATAATTAGTTCCTTCAGTGACATAACGACATGTGCAATAGCAGCAATATATCTGTGGCTTCTGTAATTGGTCAAGCCAGCGGAAATAGCAAGAGTGAGGAACTAGCAACTCCTTGTATGTGGTGCACGATGATTATAATTTGTTTAAGAGTTATGAAGACTTTTATTTGAATTTAGCACGCATCTGTGTAGAAAAGTAAATTTTATGAAAAAACAGTTTTGGTAGAGATATAACCAGGGCTTTATATGACATTTAATTTATTTAATTATCAGCCCAGATAAAACTAATTCTTTCTAATCGAATTACGCTGTCCTCCATAAAACAAACTATTTTGTGACACGAATTATGACTGTTATAAGCAAATGTAGAAAAAAGTCGTTCCATTTTTTTACTGCAGTGAGAATATAAGTTCTTATATTCTCACTATGAAAATATAAACAATGAGAATATAAGGTTTATTCTAACCATACAATCCACTATTTCACTGGGAAGTATTTAATAAAACAAAATATGTGTTTTCCCCAGATACACCTGATTGAAAGTATCACTATTATACATTTAACAACACGTAGTTATATCGGGTATACAACCACACATACGCAGTCCTTAATGAGTCCTTGACAACTGCCAGTCCCCGTTATTATCCAAAATCCCCTCAGTTGCCAATGCAGGAGTCGGATTTACAACACATCCTCATTTACGACATGTTTTAATTACCACCTGTCACAGAAAAAGTGTCGTTTTGTAACAAATACCAAGACGTGTTTAATGAAAAGCTGATACCTAAATGTTTTTGTAACCAAATACTCATATTACAACGGACAGGTAATTAGTTTTGCAGGAGTCGGATTTACAACACATCCTCATTTACGACATGTTTAAATTACCACCTGTCACAAAAAAGTGTCGTTTTGTAACAAATGCCAAGACGTGTTTAATGAAAAGCTGATACCTAAATGTTTTTGTAACCAAATACTCATATTACAACTGACAGGTAATTAGTTTTGATATGCGTTTTCATAACTTTTTTTCCGTTCAAATTGAACTAACGGTTCGTAGTTTTAGATCCACTAAATTTCAAAAAGTAAGAATACTTATAATGTACAAATTCCTTTCTGTAGTAACTGTTACGTATATTAAGCGGAAACGGAGCATCAGTTTTTAAAATGTATGTTCCATCATGGATATACAGGTATGTAGATATATGGTTCCATTCGTATATCTGGAAAAAGGTACGCCAATCGTTTTGAAATGGATATGCAAAGGCAGATAAACTAATACTGAAAAAGAAAAAGCAATATTTGTAACATAGAAGTGAATTACACGAGTTTGACAATGAGCGTAATCCACGTATATACTGAAGAGAAAAAGAAACGCATCGTGGGTATTTCCGCTATATATGAGCATAATCCACGTATATACTGAAAAGAAAAAGAAACACATAATGGGTATTTCCGCTATATATATGCATAATCCACGTATATACTGAAAAGAAAAAGAAACGCATAATGGGTATTTCCGCTATATATTGTATGTTTAATATGCTACTGCTAATCGAATGGTACAGGGAGACATTAGGCATGTCCTTTCGGAAAGAAAATTTAAACAGCACCAAACACACCAATGGTTACCCCATTAAATATCAACAGAATGCGCATTTAGCTCAGGCAGGTGAGCTTTAAACGCTGCAATCTCTTAACATTAAACACAACACTGAAATGGCTTGACGTTTTCAAGCGAAACTTCAACATTTATGAATTTCGTGTAACAAAGTATACTTTGATTAAAAGGTCTACTACATGACAGAGTTGTCCTTTGAAGTTTCTGTAATTAGTTGTAGCCCCTTTTTGTACAAAACGCTTTTGAGATATATCTGGAATATTACGTGGAATTAGGTGTGTATAATAGTGTAGTATAGGCACATTTTTGATTATGAGTTTCATTTTCCTTTAAGTATATAATGTTATCATTGATAAACAGTTCTTTGACACTTTACGACAAAAAAGAAGAAGGTTTTCTGTGGTCTTAGGATAGTTTGCTTTGCAATTTAGTCGTTTGACTGTTACTTATGATGCGCAGGTTTTATAATCTCCGTTTCCAATTACATTCTATATTATTTCTTTCGCTCATTGTTTTCTCGTTTAAGGCAAAACATTTTGTTAGAAACTGGGACCATGCGCCACTGGCAATGGTATCAAAATACCACATTGAAGGTTCCGTGTTCACCGTCATATGGATGCATACCATCTTCGGGATAGTTAAAATGCAGCAAGCATGTTTTTACTACCGGTCATGAACGTTCAAACCGAGACAGCAATATGTTTTATATTTATCGTCTTTGGCCAAATTTCTTCTTTCCTACTCGTTGTACGTGCCACAAGAACGATACCTTTTGAACAAACATAGCTTAAAAAAGATATAACGCAAACGTTCGTATTTTTTATTAGAAAAACAAACAAAACCCAAGCAAATAATTATTTCTAGCAATCACATTGGATGGAATAAGTATCAGCGTTCTTGACCACAGAGCATCTACCTTTGATGGGATGTACTTTTTATTGACATTGGCGTTAAAGACAGACACGTAGCGAGGTTGTGTACACATAACGTTGCATTAAGCCAACCAGTAGATCGTATTGCCTACTGAAGACAAGCCGGTAATCCGGTCTTCACCACTTCTTATGTTGTGTATTTTCCTGTTTTTTACTACTTATTTTGCTAAGCTATGAATATCAGCAACAATAATCGACCTTCCTACGCTACTGTATTTGTTTAGGGAAGGTAACCTAAAACACAACGATATACATGATACGCTGTTGATTTACCGTGTTTAATTAAACATGTCGAAATTGGTAATCTCTTACCGGTTCGTTTCTGAACCTAATACAACTAGCGTTATTGAGATTCCGACATTCAGTAAAATGAGTATGCCATACAATACGGTGAGGACATTAGACACTATACCTACTATACCTTTTTTTAACCACACATTATAATATGGCCAGGCGAGAATTGACTGATACAAAAACTGAGGTTAAAATTACATTCTTTATAAAAATGACTCTCCGCGACGGTCCATCAACCGTTTTCGCAATAAGGATTTTAAGCCATTTTTTTGATGATAATAGTGCTAAAGGTGAAATAAAAATATCAGAATTGTATCAATAATAAATAACGTGGTGTGTGTGTGTGGTGTGTTTTTCTTTAAACAACCCACACACTATATTCAAGAAAAACTACGCCGATATGCATGAACATAATATAAACATAGTACACTATAAAATGAGTATATTTCGGTAGGAGAATACATTTCAATAATCCAAATATGAATATGTATCTCATACTTCTTGGTATATTACTAAGTGCAGTTGCTGAATCTATTATTGCTAATGGTGTCGAACAAATTTCTGATCATCGAAATAGGTTCAAACGTGTGTCCGTATAGTACATTTAGACCTGTACGATTACGGTAAGGATTACGATAAGGAATACCGACTAAAACAGAGGGGTTTTCTCAACAGGCAATACCAAGCGTTTGCGCATCGCTATATATAGGCCAATGAAACTTATTATTGACACTACATGAACTTGTAGGAAAAAGAGGGGGGTCTGTCACTACTACAAAACAACGATCATATATAGCATAAAATGTGCTGAAAATAAGTATACCACCATTCAACCAAACAGCCAACCATCATTATTTTAGAATTTATTAAACTAGTTGGCATACATGATATGATGAGATAGTTTTCAGAACAAGATATATTTTTTTTTGCAAAAGACCAGTTATTCGCCATGCTTTTTTTCCTAAGCCTCACCTAATAAAAGTGATATGAAAATCGAACAGGAAAAGTAGCTTTCAAGGACGAGAGTCAACCACGAGAGTCAACCACAAACATACACAGAATCCAAAACCAACTTTAAATATGAATAAAAGGCCAAATAAGGCATCACAAACACAAAAGGTTTGACAGTAAGGCTACCGCCTTGGAACGGTCGTGGCAAAAAAGGCCGCTGGGGGTTTAAACCAGGTTCTAGGATGCACCAAACCTCACACTTACCCTACTGTCATCCCAACAAAACGGGACAATGTAAATAAAGAAATCCCCGCCATGAACTATTCGCTAAACAACAAGGTAGCATTAATAGGCAATATAAGTAAACACAAAAACAATAGCCTAGAAAGCCACAAAGAAGGTACTCAATGACTTGGTTGAGTTGACAAAGTTGATATTCGTTTCATACCATCTTTGCAAATTGGTTAATTAATTTAATAATGCGTGCATTCACTTGATACTTTCCTATGAAATAATATAGCGTTTAATCTCGAACATACTTCATTTTTCAAGTACGTGGGACTATTTACGCTCGTTTGCGCGAGCATAGATAGTGGCTATTTCACTTCAATGAGGTGAACGAACTGTACGCACTGCATGCACGCACTGCGCTTGCATCCGGTGAGTCTTAACATAACATGGATGTCTCACTGCATGTAAAGACACTGACAGTAGTGGTTTCTCTTTTACTTTTTGTTATCATTAGAATGTTTTCTGATACTATTATAGCGAGGGGAAAATAATGTTAATACAATAATTAATTCCCATTTTTTCGCTGTTTATTCGGGTTTGCCGGTAGTAAATAGAAAAATCCACGAAGCGTATTTTTGTTCGGTGTTTCTGCTGTTTTAAACGCCGGTGATGAATAGCAAAGTTACCATAAAGCACTAACGCGATTCATAGATTACGCCATTTACAATCGACGTTTAAAACCGCATAAACGCCGAAAAAAATGCGAAACAATTCTTTAATAAATGAGCAGTCATTTATAACATATATTGTAAAAAAAAAAACTAACCTTCAATAATGGCAGCCTCATCCATTTCGATTTTAGGGTTAACTGTTCTAGTGTCCATTCATGGCGATAAGCGCACGCGCTACACGATCTTTCAGTTTTCAAAATCCCACAAGGTTTTGTATTTAAAGTCAGATATTGAAATAAAAGGTAGTACAATTTAAGTTTTCAGTACTACTATAGGTTTAAATACATTTAATGGTGCAATATAATCAACAGTTAGGAATATGCAAAGCAATTTACTTGCACTATTCAAATGTGTAGAAAACTAACAGAATGCCGCGACTTAAAAAAACAAAAACACAATCAAAATTGCCGTTTGTCCCTTTAACTGTATCCTGGTGAGTAATCTATGATAGCATACATTGCTGTCCCGCAATGAATTTTTATTGTAAATAAAGGCTAATGTTAGGCTCTCTCATTATATTTAGACCTTCTAAAACGGAAATTATCAATATTTTTTTCAAACCACAAAAAAACCTTTAAGAATTGACACCTTCTCACTTGAGAATTCGAGCTCCCATTTGGATTCGAACCCGTATGAGTGCGGAACGAGAACGTTTTAGACGCAGCGTCTTCACTATCCCGGTTACGGCGGCAATTTTAGTTAAGACATAGAGGATATAAGTGTATTTATCATGCACTAAAACCCCTCTAAAATCCCACAAGTATGACCTATGCATGCCGGATTACATGGGTGCGTCATTTGTACTGATAGTTATCATTTGATTTAACATAAAATTATTCTGGAAAAATACAGCAGAATATGTAGAAAAATAGTTTATTTCGAAGGATCCTTCGCTCATCCCGCACCCGCCCCTACCACACACAAATACTCAAACCAAAATCTTGGATCTGCATCTGATGTGTACGCTCCTCTCAAAACGTTTTTAGTGATCATTTATTTATTCAGGCGACCCCTTTAAAACTCCAGCCGAGTCTGGGTGGTTGCATCGAAGACTGTATTAAGAAATATAGTCTGAATGGTCGATGCATATGACGTTAATATATAGTGACAGAAATATATATAATATGTATTTTTTAATTTGATTTTTTTATTTGCTTTTTTCTATACAAACCCCTGTGAGCCTACTAAAACCCAGGATGTTAACTTTGAGATCAGCCCCCAACATTTTCTCGTGCTTAGTATTTAGTCTGATGTCCTAGTCGTTATCGTAGTTAGTTGCCCCAATCTTCTTTGACTTGAGCTCAAGCACTTAAATTTTGTTCAAAGATATTCCCATGACCTTCAAAAAATAAACAATGGTATGAAGTTCTTATTTATCAGCATGTATCATATTTATACAGAGCAGCTTGCTATGCACGTTTGTACTTTAAACTTACAGATAATTTGTGATTGAAATTTGCATACTTTGACTTAAGTCTAAGAATATTCTAAAGAATGGTTGGTGAATTCAAGGCCAGGTCTAAACTTTTGAACGTCTGAAGAAAAGAAAGAATTGACAGATTCTCGTTTACGACCATGCTGTCAGCCTTGTTCATGCGCCATAGGCTGTGTCCATGGCAACTGTTGTACGAACGCAAAAAGAACAATGTACAATTTGTTTTGGAAAATTGCTTAATATACTCTACTCCTCCGTCTGCATTGCTTGGTGCTGCGGCTGAGTGTAACGACGACAGCATGATTAGAACATGCAACTATACCGGCCGTTGGATAAACTATAACAGAACAATCCAGGAAGCCTACCAAATACAATTTATGTTTACGGAAGAACTAGGACCGTATGCGAACAAATGTTTTCTGGTATTTGTGTCATTAAGCAGTAGACAAACCAGATATATGTATGGCTAATTATGTTGCATCAAAGATGTCACGATATCCGTTTAGAGTCTTGCTAAATAACAATATAAACTATGCTATCAGAAATGACAAAACTAAAAATGACCTACAGTGTTCATTTGACGAAATATTGGACCCATTTACGGTAAGTTCTGTTAAACAGATTATATTTTACATAAATGCTATTTCCTATATTTCAAAAATAACCCCGTAAATTCAACCAAAAAACCACACACGCACACATGCACACACACACGCACACACACGCACACACACACTGCATGCATACCATTGCTACTAGTTTGGAAGAAAAAGCTATTATTGTACACGCATTGACAAGCTCTGTTTACATTCAATATAACTGGAAACGTCTGTGTGTGTATAAGCGTTTATTTATCCTCGCTGTATTGCACTAAGCATTTTAGCGAGCAGACCTAGGTTTTAAGTCTCATCCGAAGGACTGGTAAGGTAGGAAATACTTTTGAAATATTTCGTTAATTAACCCAAATTCGGTCCTGGCTGGGATTGAACGCGCGATCCCTGGGCTACTAAGCCGCAATGCTAACCATTACACCACGGCGCTACCTTGTACGACAGGAAACGTCAATATTCGCCCATATTAACATATTGAAATTTGGTAAAATCATTGTACTGGAACTACTATTTTGCATATTCGTTAGAGATTGGTGCATTTCGCATTACATGTCACAGGCAGTGTTTGTCATTTATAGTATTTTTGTTTTATTGTGAAAATGTCCCACGATGTTACGGCAGTATATTTGTTTCAAATACATGTTTTTCGTGAAAATTAAATATTAAAACCAATTGTTTTGTTTTAATTATTCGTTTTTATATTAAAATTCATATGCAATTAAAGGGTTATTAGATTTATATTGGGATATATGCACTTCTCGTTCTTCCGCATATACATATTGCGCTCCAGAGAATATTATAATTTAACTAACGCTGAAATTGAAGTATATATTTGTAAAAGTTATACAATGTACTCGAATTTGATCGAATCTACACTCATGATGATATACTAACATTGCGGAATGGATCTAAATGTAACAAATAAATTATTTTATTATTATTGAGAAGGGCCGTTTAACAAGAAGTCATTTACTTGATGTTAGTGTTTTATTCCACACTTTCACATCCGCTCACTCATCAAAATACGAATCGATTATTGTAAAAAAGAATATCTGATAATTGAACTAATAGCTCTATACTTCAGGTTAATCATACATATTTGTATTGTGCATATTCTAGAGCAAACACAATAAAATACTTTGCTTTGTACTTGAACTGCCTGTTTAAAAAAAGAAGAATATTAATATATAAAAAGAATATGAAAGAAGAAATTTGGAAATCGCCGAACACGATAAATGTAAAGAAAAATGCTGTCTCGGTTTGACTGAACGGTAGTGAAAAATGCTTGCTTCCATTACGTGGTCCCGCCTTAATTCCATGTCGGATGGGAAAGCTGATTTTATAACGGATATTTAGACAATAAAACATGTTTAACAAGAAATATCACTGTAAGTGATCAATGTGTCCTTTGACCTCTAAGTATGACCTTGACCTTGGAGCCATGGACCTGGATTTTGTGCACAACACGTCGTTTGGTTATGGTGAGCACTTGTGCCAAGTTATTTGAAAATCCGTTCAGGCATGCAAAAGTTATTGACCAGACACGATTTTACCTTTGACCTTTAAGTGTGACCTTGAACTTGGGGCCACAGACCTGGATTTTGTGTGCGACACATCGTCTTGTTGTGGTGAGCAATTGTGCCCAGTTATTTGAAAATCCGTCCATGAATGCCAGAGTTATTGACCAGACACAATTTGACTTTTGACCTCCAAGTGTGATCTTGACCTTGAAGACCTGGGTTTTGCGCGCGACACATCGTCTTGTTATGGTGATCACTAGTGCCAGGTTATTTTGCAATCCATGCAGGGGTTTTGAAGGTACAGTCCGGACACGAACTGCGGAATGACGGACGGACAGACAGAATCCGGACGGTGCGATTACTATATGCCCCGAACATTTTTCGGGGGCATAACAACTTTTTTTACTGAAATAATACGATATCATGCTTAAAAGAATATATTATATGTTTTAATTTTACAATATGCAAACATTTTAAGCTGAAATTAAGATTTTATTTCATACCACAACCAACCCCGTTTTCGCTTCTTGGAGAAGGGGTTGGATGGGGTATGAAAGTTCATATTCGGACCACGTAATGCATTCGCGCCCTCTGGCCGCCGGTGGAGCAGAACTTCAATATTTAAAACGTTAATAGTATGAATATTTGAGCCATCCCGAAGATATAACGGTCGCCATTATAACAAAGATTTTACTTTTTTATTTTGCAAACGGCAGTGACTAGACGTTGTTGCATGTAAAGCTAAAACAATTAACATACTAACTATATACAGAGGATCTTAAACGAGTTCCCATTTCATATACGATTTATGAAACGAGTTATGAATTATTTTTTATTTTAACGGGCCTTTTTGATTCATAACGAGTTTCATAAATATTATATGGAATGGGAACGAGTTTAAGATCCCTTTTAATAACATTGCAATCAAATTAGTAAAAACTAATTCAGATAGACATAGAACCGCCACGACGTCAGACACACTTTAGCGCCAAAACCCATACGCGTCTCACACATAACGTTGCGTATAAAATAGTTCGTGTTTTACCTCTTTACAAAATAGCAGTTTACGCCAACTTTTTAACAAACCAACAACAATGTTTTGTATAACGTGCATTCTTTTTATAAGCTGTCACAAATAATAAGTTTATGACTCAGATCTGAGTGAATTTGCAATAAATAAAATAGTTTCAGTTAATAAACTTGCGTAGTGTTACAGGTTTAACTCAACCAATAAAATCGTTCCAGGTTGTATTACACGTGTGTCATACAATAGAATATTAAATGAGTGTTCGACACTGCTAACAAGGGACGTTATGTGATAAATATATATATTAAATAATAACAATATACATTTCAAATATATATTGTGCCAATTTAATTTTATCAAAGACATATGACCGCAATCAAAATTTAATTTATCAAACTTTATCAACTTCCGATAAAACTGTTTAATACTAACCTGAAATTCCAAGGAGAATAATAGTCCTCAAGATTAACATTTTCAAAACTGCGTGTCTCTTCAATAAATGGATGATCGCGGTAAAACAGTTGAGCAAGCGTGATTTGTAGGCTATGATAACAACAGCAACATGTCTACACGTTTACATACATACAGCGAAAGGTCAGATATATAATAAGCATAACACTAATAAAAAAACATAATTTGAGTTTGAAAGGTAAAATGAACTAAGTGACTTTTGTTTCATATACATTTAAGACAATGTGTTTTTCAGGTCAAAACATATAAGCGGTCAACTGACCCTTGGGCTATAATGCGTGCTATTTGTTTCTCATGACGTTAGCCAGAAGCCTTATATTAGTGCAGGTAGGTGTCAATCATTTGGCGCTTCTTCTTTAAAGATGGCCAAAGTAACGGACACTAATTGAAACCAACACATCCATCAATAAGCAATTCTGTAATGACAATGACAGGACAATAACAACAACTAAGACAACGATTGTGACGACGGAGAACGAAGTGTTCATAACTTAAATAAACACCGTGACATAGGAAACGACATCAACTCAGTCGAAGCAGGGCCCTCAATGTTCACCCCAGGTCAAACCGAGACTACAGGGTGATACTATTCCCCGGTCGATTTCCCGGTTACTTCCCGGTTAAAACCTGGTTGAAAAGGGGTGGCAAATGTGATGAGTGTGTTGATGTTTCAGATGTTTTAATGACATATATTGCTTATATATGTATTCATTTTTCCATAATCACTAAAAAAAATGTTGAGAAAACAAAAAAAAGGAGTTAAATTAAGTGTTGAATATTGGTGTTTTTTTCACAATAATTTGACTGGTTTTGGCAATTCCCGGTTCAGTTTCTGAGACATTTAAAAGATAACAATGCCTTAATATTTCATAATTTATTGTTTTATTTCATAATATATGGTATTATTAACACATAACAATAATAAAAATGGAAATAAATCAGGAGATAAACGTTTTATTGCTTCATTATAAGCTAACCAGTTGGTAATAATAACCAGTAGACCTTATTGCCTACTGACCGTTCCATGTCTTCGTTCACCACTCATTGTGTTGTATACTGAAAGGAAAAAGAAACGCATAATCAAAAAATTGCCTATACTGCACTATTATACTTACCTAATTCCACGTAATATTCCAGATATATATGAACGTGTTTTGTACAAAAATGGGCTACAGCTAATTACAGAAAGTAATACTTTGTTACACGAAATTCATAAATGTTGAAGTTTCGCTTGAAAAAGTCAAGCCATTTCAGTATTGTGTTTAATGTTAAGAGAGTGCAACGTTTAAAGCCTAAGTTTGCTCACCTGCTTGAGCCAAATTCGCATTTTGTCGATAATGCAATTTTAAAGGGGTAGCCATTGGTGTGTTTGGTGCTGTTTAAACCTTATTTCCGAAAATGTCACTCTGTACCATTCGATTAGCAGTAGTATGTACAATATATAGCGGAAATACCCATTATGCGTTTCTTTTTCTTTTCAGAATATGTTTAACTTGCTCCTTGTTTGTGGTGCAGTGCGGACCTACGGTGCTGGTTAGACTGCTACACAGCCTATGACTTTTACCGGATAACTATTTTCGGGATCGCCAGACCTCATATCTTGAAGTTTTGGTCAAAGCACCTACGCGCATCATTAATTAGGCCAAAAAAAAAGGTTTGTTTCCGCTAACGTATTGCAAAAAAATAGGGTAGGTAGGTAGTTTTATTTTTTTTCCTCCTTCCTTTTCTCATTGGAAAATCTTTTAATACTTGGACTTAAGATTCATTTTAAATACTAAAAGAGTAGTATAAGATTAATAGCACTTGTATGCTATGACAAAATCATTTCCAGTAAAACCACCTTTAATAATACATATAATTATATTATATATCTTTTAAAAACATGTATCTTGCCATGAAAAACACAAGATGTTGGAAAGGTTTCAAGCTTTATAAACTGTCAGCTTTATTTTTCATACTGTTTTTGCTATATTGAGACAGCTACTGCTACTGTGTATTAAACTATCGGAAATAGCTGGTGCTCGGGTACGGAGATTTAATAAGGGGGATGCACCATGAATATAAAATATATTATTATTTTTAAATGCTTTTTTTTAATTTTTTTTTTTTTAAATTTTTATTTTTTATTTTTTTTTAATAAAAAAACTTAGGGAAGGCGGCTAAAAATAGGGTCGGTTGGGTTAGCGGAAACACATTTTTTTAGGCCTTACACGGGGAAAATCAAAATCTTTCGTAAACGGTGTGTGATTCAGTTTGCATATCCTAATGAAGATGTCCCCCAATTGACACCGACATCTTTGAAGTTTACTTAATTTGTGTATGTGAGATTTAGCTTTCTTGCATACCGGACAAGTATATCCGCCATTTTACCGGGGCTAGATATTTCCATCTCACCCTAGGGTCGAGATAAAATTCACGCGCGCCAACATCCGGTATGCAGGAAAACATGAAAAACGTTAGTAGCTGGCGGCGTCAATGCACAATATGTCTCTGATATGCAAGAAAAAGAATCTATCATGGGTATTAGGTTCAGATAGGGAATTGCAACCCTCGGTATACCTCGTGTTGAAATTCCCTATCTTCACCGGATACCCATGAAAGATTCTTATAGTCCATACCTACGTTGACCAGCGCGCGAAATTAGGTTAAATTAACCGCCAGTGCTATGATTTGGCAGACAATTCAGACACTTTGGTCGACTCTGAGGCGGAGTCATTCAATTCAAAATTCAAAATCAAAATCTTTTTAGTCCAAACATAATGCCGAGTCAAAGGGGATTCTTCCCGGGGCTCATATGGTAGAGGGAATTTAAACCTAAGAAATAAATAAAAAATTGACCATGCCTGTATGCACTTGCTCAACACAAACCTTCCAACATCCACGCCCACCAAATCATCCCCCACCGCCAACTACACCAGCCTCTAAATGATATTTGCTAACATTTTCAATATTTGATTGATAACATTTGACGCCTCATAATGGTTTAATAAATCTTAAATCTTAAATTGATGCCTATTATCACGAAGTGGAAATTACAATTATGGTCAAATGCATATTAAAGGGACACACGAGAATCTTGATTTTTTAAAAACTCACGGCGTCCCGTTAGTTTTTCTCGTACCTTGCATTATTTTGTTCAATCGTTAATATTAATTGTTAGAATAGTTCAAAGCAAATTGTCTTTTTTACATATTTGTTTATTGACTTTTGATAATATTGCACCAATAATATATTTTAAAAATTGTATAATAATGAAGGAAATAGAATTATCAATTTTTTATTTAAATATATGCAAGCAGTTTTAAAGTCAAAATGATACAGGATTAAAAAATCGCTGTTCTAATTGTAGTGCATGTATAAAACTCAATATTGCTATGTGTCTCTTTAGTTCATTTATATTTGTTTACTTTCAGAATACCTGTTAGACACTCTACTGTATCTTGCGAAAAGAACATGTTATCATCAAATGGTTTGGAAATCAGTATCATGTTTACAGTAAACATTTCTGAAACATACATGTTCATTGATGAAGATGTAGACTTCAGGGAACGCTTTGCCAAATGAATTGCTGAAGCAGAGCTAAATGAGATCGGATGTAGAGTCTGTTAAGTCTCAGTCCTGAAGGTGCACATAACGGGCATATTCTACGAAGATATATGCATCAATATTTACAAGACGGTGAAATATTCTTCCGATTTAGTATGTTCAATCAAGAGTAGGACATCGCTTTGAGTATTATATATGACGAACTCGTATTAGAGCAGCTCGCCCTTTTGTACGTACGTAATGCCAAACTATATGTGTCTATCCGGGATACATCGCCACAAGAAAGTTTTTTCTGTCCTCATATTCAATAGTCGGAAAAAGAATTTGCCGAAAATGGTGTTGACGTAAAACTAATTGATAAACTTAAAGCACAGTCTATAAACTTACCTCATTATTACTGTACTTCCTCTAATACAACCATATATCGTGCGATATGTGTAAACGAATACACATCCATCTACAAATCAAGCAAACAAGGCTTAAACTACACGAAAACACATGTCTATTATATGCGTCGGCTTGTCCGTTTTATACTGTATACCAACTATTATTTCCAATCACAGAGCAAATGACGTTCGACGATTATTTTGGCTGTGGACAGTTTCATTTTGTGTGTTTTACGTATTCGCTTGCTTCGACGTATGCATACTGTCTCTAACGGATAGCTCGAATCTTGCGGAACAAATCGCTGAAATTGCAATGCATTATTCTTGGCTTGTAACGTTTCTTACCACGGATGTCATTTCCCCCACCCCCACCCCCACCCCTTCCACACCTCCCTCTGGGGTGGTCGCTGTCACGGTTAACGCACTCTCTGTGTGGAAAATGCGCCGCCTCAGGGAATTAGCCCCGATGAACTGTATTCAGATTATAGATCAAGCCTTGTCCTATTTTCGATTGTCAGTTCTGTTAGGCCTATCTCAGCTGCTTCTCTTCATGAACGACGTATTTTTAAATTGATAGTAAACACAAGCGTGTCTCAATACGTCTTTGGTATAACTTGTAAATAGATATAACTTATAGTTTCCAAGGTGCAACTTGCAGGTATATAGTTTCAAGGAAGGAGTAACCTGACGTTTGGTAGTTCCAAGGTGCAACTTGTAGATCTAACATGGTTTATTAAAATACTCAGTGTTGATTGGTTATTGGAGTGGTCTAAAAAAGCTATATAAACCTCTGACGTCATGTACGTCAACCGTTAAATTAATACGTCATTTTAAACGCCATAAAACACGTTTACCGTTGAGACGTCATTTGAAACGTCAGATGCAAAACAACAACCGAAATGCGTTATTTAAAATGGCGTTACGTCCCAACAACACATTTAAATAGGATGACGCTGTGTATTCTTCTCGTTTGATGTTGAGAGATAAAGGTCGATTTTAGGGATTTTTGTGTACGACTCCGTGTTTCAGCAGCGATATTTTTCTAATATGTTTACCATTTAAAATATCACGCGCGGTGTTGTTCCGTATTTGGAAACTTAAACCCGCCCACAGCTGACACAAATCAACAACGTTAACAGGAAAATGTGAGTAGGGCGGGGTTAAATTTATAAATTCGGAACGGAACGTCTCACGAGAACGGGATTATTTCGAACGTAAACAATGCAAATGACGAAACAGTGGCCTTCGATCACCCACTATATCAGAGCGTCTTTCCTCTCTTTGGTGAGTCTTCTACATGCAGTTGTGGTATTTTAATAAGACTTGTTCTTTTTAAAATACGGCGGTTGTTTATGCAGGCATTGCGTGATGTTTTCAGAAACCTCGCCGGAAAAGTGCGTATGTATGGTAGATACATATTACCATAAGACCATGAATCCGAAGTTTATATCGTACAAGGCTACGGTCAAGACAAAGGTAATAGCGATTATTCATAAAATATCTCCATTGATGAAAAATAAGAAAATAAATGTCAGTGCGCTGAATTGTATTTTAATCTACGTGAATAACTTTAAAACCCCATCCGTGCAAGTTGGTATAGCATGTGAAATAAATTGTGTCTACTACAAAAAAACCCGAAGGGATAAAAAGTTGATGTGTCGGGGGTAAAAACGGGATTCGGTTGGGTGACAGGAAACAAAACACTTCCTTGTTTAGCTCTAAGGTAGTAAACGGAATTTACCGTGACTTTTGTGATTATTGTCAACAAACGATTTTTCAAAAATCCACGTACAAATTACAATTAGGGATATGAAACGTGAAATTCTCAGTAGCATAGCTACCTATTAGGCCAAAAGGCCCGAACCTTCACATCATGTTCACATGCATGGTTGAAAAATATAACAACGAAACAATTGTGTATGAACATCATGTTCACTCCGAGTTGTGAGATTAAATCACAACGGTATCCCGAGAACAGTGGTACTCCGAGTTGTGAGAATGAACTACAACGGTATCCCGAGACCAGTGGTATTCCGAGTTGTGAGAATAAATAACAACGGTACCCCGAGACCAGGGATACTCCGAGTTGTGAGATTAAACTCAAATGAGCACAAAGATTTATAAGTTATATGTTTTGTATATGTGTAGTCTGTATGTCTCTACTACAAGTTGTGTGTAAAACATATGTTCTTTTAGTTGAAGGTCACACCTTTTGGAACAAAGAAACTTCAGGGAGAATGTGTCACTTTACAGTGACATTCCGTGTTTAAATTTGTATATTATAAATCTTTGTGCAGCCACGGATATGGCTGACTTTCAGACTACACTCGTGTTCATTTGACTTTAAACATACTTGCATAGTATGTCGATATAAATGCAAGGTTGTTTCCTATTTTAATTCAGCTATGTTGGTCAAAGGGTCCATGAATTACATCCCCTTGAATTGGTAAAATTAACTGTCTTGACCTTTTTGACGCTATATTCATTTCTAATGACTCAAACTTTGGCAGGTGATGACAGGTGATGTTTTTCGATACGTTTTAACACCTGTGAAGATATGGTTTAGATATGATGAAGCGTTTCGGAGATTAACTTTCATTATAACCAATCATTCCCTTTGTTCCCTTCTTTATACCGGTATATACCTTACCTTATCTTGTTTTAATCGCCTTACTTCCAGATACATTAAACAATGCATTGATGTATTATTACATGCAATGATGTATTATTATTAAGAAGAGTTGACACATGTTCAGTCCATCCAAGACCCAAGCTCACTAAATGCAATACATTTTGTACCGATATACAAACAACGACTAATAGATAATTATGTCCAAAACTGGTCAACCGACCTTGAAACGAATAGAGTGCTTACTCTTTACAAATCTGTTAAACACCATTTTGAATATGATAATTACCTAGATATATTGCATACCAGGCGCGATCGCAGTGTGGTAACCAGATTACGCTTGTCATCTCATAGTTTAAGGATCGAGACAGGGAGGTATTCTCGTGAAAGGTTAGAAAGACATGAACGGATATGTCAAATATGTTACACTAATGATATAGAGGACGAGTTCCATTTTGCGTTAATATGTCCTATTTATAATACAATCAGAAGTAAATAATAAAACGATATTATAGCCATAGGCCTAGTATGTTTAAATTCATTGTTCTCCTTCAGTCAACAAACAAAAAAGATGTTATCAATTTTAGCAAATACATCTCAGAAGCTTTCTCTTTAAGACGTACCATGATAAATAACTTATAATCTCGTTCATCCTCACTATAATACAATTGTTCTATTGTACCGTATTAGATTTTGATTCCTATATATATATATTTATTTTTTTTCTCCATGATATATCTCCTTTTTTTCATATTAATTCATAAATTAATGAACCTGTACTAATCTTGTTATTGTGGTCAAATTATATTTGTAAAATGTATATTTATATGATGAAAAACTATGTAATAGTTTAAGTCAATAAAATTTCTTCTTCTTCTTCTTCATGTCATGCGTGATTGCAAAGAAACCTTACATTACATGGATGAACAAATCATAGTTCACCATGCTCTCAGTACCTTCGGTACTTTGATTTTTCTTTCTCGCTCATGTTTATGTGACCCCCATGGAAAATACAAAATGCAAACACTATCTTGCTAAATATGTGGTGCTTAGGTTTAACTCTTCTGAAATGTGAATGAAACCTCATATCAACATGGGATTTTCTGTATCATCTGTCTTTCACACTGCAGATGTATGCTAAAGCAAAGAAAACCTATTTTTCAAATCAAAAATTGCCTAAAATTGAGAAAAAATAAAATTATTATCAGTTTTCCTTTTGTCTCTAGGTCCGTGAGCTTTCAAGGGAGATACTAGAGGTGTGAAACCCTCAGTGTTGCAGAAGAAGACCGAATAACCTATGATGTCGTCATACGCCAACGATATATAAGAATTACATCGTTAGTAACTTGGAATTTCAGCTGTATTTTGGCGAGTGTAAGAAAAGTTCTAAATGCGAGCCTCTGGCGAGTACTTATCACTTTTCGACACGAGCCAAAATACAACTGATATTCTAAGTTTGTAACTATGTAACTGTTTTATCGTGCAACTGTTTTAAATAACATTAATTTGCCTGAAAAACAAGGTTTACGTCTGCTGCCGTCAAAAATGTACAGTTTACGTCTGCTGCCGTGAAAGTAACTTTGGCAAAACACTTTATCGGCGTTTAAGTATATTTAAGTATATTTAATCGATAATAAATGCATAATAAATGCAAAATACTTTCTTTTGATAATGTATTGTATTTCTAAATTGATAAGCATAAAACATATTGTGTATATTTGTATTTTAAATGGCTGATTTCTGACGTATAATAGCATAATACAGCAGTTTGGCGGAAAATATTAGGTTAGTAGACAGTAACACTGGTAAAACGGCGACCGAAAGATCAGCTGGCTACCGAAAGATCAGCTCAAAGCAAAAAGGTACCCATCAACACTGGGGTATGTATTTCTACTCGTTGGATACGTTATTCTCAACATATTTACAAACGAAATGGTTCTCCGTGTTGCGGAATGAACGATACACGAATGTGTGTAAATGTCTTTGCATTATGTCAAATATTTTGTGAGATATGGCGAGTTAAAGGTGAATGTTTCCCAAAAAGATGTCAATTCTGAAGTTTATACCCTAAATACTCAAACAATATTCAATACTGAGGTAAAACAGGTATACAATTAAAACAATTTATATTTAATGTAAAACGTGTATAATTCTTACTGCAAGAATCCACGTATTAAAAAAGTTATGACTATTTAAACTACACCGGTCGGTAAGAAAATGCGCCCGAATGGCACAGCTCCGAAAATTATTGGCGCCCCGAAAGATCAGCTCTGAAATCAACTTGAGAAAATCGCATTTTTGTGACCTGACGGGTGTTTTATTAGTATTTCATGAAATCACAAGAAATACTGGTTGCATTTAAATACATTGCATCAGACAATTTACTGAAATTGATATAACCTATTTCTTTAATCAAATAGTATTTATGCTAAAAACGACACGAATACAAAAAGTTCACGGTTATCGTCTCACGCGTTTGGGCAATGAGCAATTTTATAAGGTATCTTGTGACCAGTCATAAACCACTGAAATTACTTAAAAAATATTATTCAGTTATCGCCTGCTAATAAGGTCAATACGTAGATTTATCGACCAGAACAATTCATTTGACCAAGAACGAAGTTCGAGGTCGATATGATTTTTTTTCTGTTTGATATATCTGCGTATCGACCGATATATCAAATAGGCAATAATTCTTTTATTATTAAAATTTTATTATTTCGTACTATAATATCCAACATACTTAATAGTTCATAAGCGCGGGAAACGTCTTAATTGTAGATTATTCAGAATGTATTGATGTGCGTTGTGAAATGTTATTAAAGGTGCCGTTTTTCTACTTCTACTTCATCATAAACGCATTTAATTTGATCAAATTTTAAATATTTCCAAAACTTGTACCATGAACTTGAGTAGATTTAGTGTAGGTCCGTGATTTTACGCATTAACTTTTTTATGATATGAAACAAGAATAGCTCCACTGCCAAGGATGGGAACACGCATTATTAACGAAAGAATGTGAAATTATTTGAAGTCTTCTACTTTGTGTTCAAAGCACGTGCATGCAAGAATAACACGATATCTCCGAAATGTGGATAAGATCAGTGATCACGAAAATTTCATGACGCTGTGTGCGGACGCGATCGGGCATGGCAATGCAACTTTAGAAGTGTCAAATATCGAAGCGTTTTGCAAGGGCCAGACGATTTCGAGATAACGAGTTTCAACTGTATTTTGAATGCAAATGCCGTTAGTTTCCGTGTGGAGGCCGTAAAAAGTCGCCCCGTACTTCACGCATAGTGTAGTTATTATTTTTGGTCCTTTAGGTCATTTTGTATGTTCTTGTTAATTCTGAAAATAGAATACCGCTTAAGCCGATGCAAGGGGGCGTTGCCAGTGTTACAGTGTTGCAATTATCATTACTGTCAATGAACAGCTTCAGTTAAACCGATGCTGCTATTTTCCTACTTTGGATGTATTTTATGCTTCCAGGGGATCTACATTTCCAGAATATATTCACATACAAAGTTTTTTTGGACAAATATCTACTTTACCTACACCAAGTACGTTCTGACGTTATTTTTATTGCATACAAAAAATATATATTCTTATGCTATAATGTACTATTTGTATTCAATGTTAAACTATTTTCATTCTACAAAAGTATAAATGTCTGTTACCAATTGGCTGTATATTCGATAAAATTATCGAACATAAATATTAAATAATTTTGTTACATATGTAATGTCGAAAAATGTTTGCACAATATCACCCTTGGAGACGAGCCAGTTAATCGAATAATCGAAACGCCATGTAGGGCTAGAAATAGAAATATTATCCAGTCAGAAAGCTGGTAACATTCGAGTTGTGAAATTATTGCGGACAAACATTTTAACATAATGACGAGTCCAAATATGCATACAATACGGTTGCGCAAAATTTATTCACACAGTCGTCAACATATTGTTTATGGAATGCAAGCAGCCAATTATGTTCAAACATTTCAAATCTACATACCAAATACATTTCAATGGACATAAACAGTAGGTTTACAATACAAATGCTATTGTTGTGCACATAAGTATGCGTTTATTGTGCATAACTATTTTATTCATGCATACAAATAATAAGATATACATATGAAATAGTTTATCGAATTTTTCGGTTTCAGAACGTACTTGGTGTAGGTAAAGTAGATATTTGTCCAAATAACTTTGTATATGAATATATTCTGGAAATGTAGATCCCCTGGAAGCATAAAATACATCCAAAGTAGGAAAATAGCAGCATCGGTTTAATTGAAGCTGTTAATTGACAGTAATGATATTTGCAACACTGTAACACTGGCAACGCCCCCTTGCATCGGCTTAAGCGGTATTCTATTTTCAGAATTAACAAGAACATACAAAACAAGAGGCCCAAGAGGGCCTGTGGACGCTCTACTGGCTAACATGGCTCTTATAACATCAATGAAGTGAGTGACTGCCATTTACGTTTTTTGAAAGTTTCGGGCAAAAAACAGCTTTTTAACTAAATCAAGGGCCATAACTAAAGAATCTGGTAAAGTTTGGTAAAGATCAGATGAAAAATGAAGGCCCTATCGTATTAACGAGGTAAAATAAAGCATGTTTAATTAAATCAAGAACTCTGTTACTGGTCCGACTGGTCGAACATAGAGCTAAAAAAAAAAGTAAAAAAAAAAAAAAAAAAAGTAAAAAAAAAAAATATTTAAAAAAAAAAAAGAAGAATCAAAACAAAAAAAAATCAATAGAAAAAAAAAAAATAGAATTAAAAACATAAATTAAAAATAAATAAATCCCTATACATGTCTATGTCAAACATGTGACCCTTGGGGCGGGGTCAAATATGACCCGAGGGTCACCATATGAACAAACTTGGAAAGGACCATAAGCTTATAGCAAATGCAAAATATTAAACCTCTGGCTCTTGCAGTTCCAGAGAAGATTTTTTTCAGTTTTTCCCTATACAAGCATTTATGTAAAACTGTGACCCCGGGGCGGGGCCAGATGTGACCCCAGGGTCCCCATTTGAAAAAAATTGGTAAAGGACCATAAGCTTACAGCAACAGCAAAATATTAAACCTCTGGCTCTTGCAGTTTCAGAGAAGAAGATTTTTTCAGTTTTTCCCTATACAAGCATTTATGTAAAACTGTGACCCCGGGGCGGGCCAGATATGACCCCAGGGTCCCCATTTGAACAAAACTGGTAAAGGACCATAAGCTTACAGCAACAGCAAAATATTAAACCAGATTCAGAGAAGAAGATTTTTTAAGTTTTTCCCTATACATGTCTATGTAAAACATGTGACCCTTGGGGCGGGGCCAAATGTGACCCCAGGGTCACCATTTGAACAAACTTGGTAAAGGACCATAAGCTTATAATAAATGTAAAATGTCAAACCTCTGGCTCTTGTAGTTTCCGAGAAGAAGATTTAAAAAAAAAAAATCCTATATAAGTCTATGTAAAACTGTGACTCACGGGGCGGGGACAAATTTGACCCCAGGGTCACCATTTGAACAAACTTAGTAGAGGACCATAAGCTGATGCTACAAGTAATACATGAGAGCTCTGTGCCATGTGGTTCCAGAGAAGAAGATCTATTTCAGATTTTCCCTATACAAGCCTATGTAAAACTGTGACCCCCGGGGTGGGGCCAAATGTGACCCCTGGGTCACCATTTGAATAAACTTGGTAGAGGACCACAAGCTTATAGCAAATGCAAAATATTAAACCTCTGGCTCTTGCAGTTTCAGAGAAGAAGATTTTTTAAGTTTTTCCCTATACATGTCTATATAAAACATGTGACCCTTGGGGCGGGGCCAAATGTGACTCTAGGGTCACCATTTGAACAAACTTGGTAAAGGACCATAAGCTTATAGTAAATGCAAAATATCAAACCTCTGGCTGTTGTAGTTTCCGAGAAGAAGATTTTTTAAAAAAAAATCCTATATAAGTCTATGTAAATCTGTGACCCCCGGGGCGGGGACAAATTTGACTCCAGGGTCACCATTTGAACAAACTTAGTAGAGGACCATAAGCTGATTCTACATGTAATACAAGAGCGCTCTGTGCCTTGTGGTTTCAGAGTAGAATATTTTTTAAAGTTTTTTCCTATATGTCTATGAAAAACATGCAAAACCTCAATATACAAACTTTGGACCCCCGGGGCACGGTCATTTTTGACCCCGGGGACTTTATTTGAACAAACTTGACAGTCTAGGCGTTGGCGATCATTTTAAAAGAAAAACTGTTGAAATCTGTCCAGCGGTTCTGGAGAAGAAGATTTTTTAAGGTTTCGACCATATATGGTAATGGCAGCCATGTTGGATGTAGCGCTGACCTAATTTTAACAAATCTACAAAGCTTTCATCTAAGGCACAGGCGCCCGGCACAGAGCTAGGATAGTAAAAGATGGATTTGAGTGGTTAAAATATTAATTAATTGAGTTCTGGAGAATATAATATATATACATATATATAACCATTTTTTGGGGGTCCAGAACTCAATTAATTAATATTTTAACCACTCAAATCCATCTTTTACTATCCTAGCTCTGTGCAGGGCGCCTGTGATCTAAGACTCATCCACGTGAAGTTTGGTCAAAATTAGCTAAGCGGTTTCTGAGGAGAAGTCGTTTGAAGAAAAGTTAACAGACGACGGACGGACGACGGACGACGGAAGACGGACAACACACCATCCCATAAGCTCTGCTGGCCCTTGGCCAGTAGAGCTAATGACACCAAAGGACCAAAAATAATAACTACACTATGCGTGAAGTACGGGGCGACTTTTTACGGCCTCCACACGGAAACTAACGGCATTTGCATTCAAAATACAGTTGAAACTCGTTATCTCGAAATCGTCTGGCCCTTGCAAAACGCTTCGATATTTGACACTTCTAAGTTGCATTGCCATGCCCGATGCACGCCCGCATGCAGCGTCATGAAATTTTCGTGATCACTGATCTTATCCACATTTCGGAGATATCTTGTTATTCTTGCATGCACGTGCTTTGAACACAAAGTAGAAGACTTCAAATAATTTCACATTCTTTCGTTAATAATGCGTGTTCCCATCCTTGGCAGTGGAGCTATTCTTGTTTCATATCATAAAATAGTTAATGCGTAAAATCACAGACCTACACTAAATCTATTCAAGTTCATGGTACAAGTTTTGGAAATATTTAAAATTTGATCAAATGAAATGCATTTATGATGAATTAGAAGTAGAAAAACGGCACCTTTAATAACATTCCACAACGCACATCAATACATTCTGAATAATCTACAATTAAGACGTTTCCCGCGCTTATGAACTATTAAGTATGTGTGATATTATAGTACGAAATAATATAATTTTAATAATAAAAGAATTATTGCCTATTTGATATATCGGTCGATACGCAGATATATCAAACAGAAAACAAATCATATCGACCTCGAACTTCGTTCTTGGTCAAATGAATTGTTCTGGTCGATAAATCTACGTATTGACCTTATTAGCAGGCGATAATTGAATAATATTTTTTAAGTAATTTCACTGGTTTACGACTGGTCACAAGATTCCTTATAAATTTGCTCATTGCCCAAACGCGTGAGACGATAAAGAAATAGGTTTTATCAATTTCAGTAAACTGTCTGATGCAATGTATTTAAATGCAACCAGTATTTCTTGTGATTTCATGACATACTAATAAAACACCCGTCTGGTCACAAACATGCGATTTTCTCAACTTGATTTCAGGGCTGATCTTTCGGGGCGCCAATAATTTTCGGAGCTGTGCCATTCGGGCGCATTTTCTTACCGACCGGTGTAGTTTAAATAGTCATAACTTTTTTTAATACGTGGATTCTTGCAGTAAGAATTATACACGTTTTACATTAAATATAAATTGTTTTAATCGTATACCTGTTTTACCTCAGTATTGAATATTGTATGAGTATTTAGGGTATAAACTTCAGAATTGACCTCTTTTTGGGAAACATTCACCTTTAACTCGCCATATATCACAAAATATTTGACATAATGCAAAGACATTTACACACATTCGTGTATCGTTCATTCCGCCACACGGAGAACCATTTCGTTTGTAAATATGTTGAGAATGACGTATCCAACGAGTAGAAATACATACCCCAGTGTTGATGGGTACCTTTTTGCTTTGAGCTGATCTTTCGGTAGCCAACTGATCTTTCGGTCGCCGGTTTACCAGTGTGGTATTTGTATAGTAGAAACATTAATTGCATGATAAAAAAGGCAGCTGCATTATTACATGTACGGTGTGTGTTTTATTTGGGGTTATGTAATAAATAGATGATATTTGCTTGTTTTGAGCGAATATAGGAAGTGAGAAAATCTTTTGAGTTTTCTCACTTCGAGATGAAAATAAATCCTATATTCACGACAAACCAACACATATTCTATTTATGATATACTCGCAACTTGGAAATTAATACAGGAAAAATATAATGCGCCAAAACAATGACGTCACTAACGTCAACAACGTAAACCATGTCAACAGTTGCATGACGTCATTTTGAGTGAAAATATATTAATTTATTACATTTCTGTGGGTGAAAGATTGGGATTTCTTAGTGAAAGAATATTCATAATCGCTAAATATTAATAACTAACTGCGACGTTGAGTTATGACGTCAATAACGTGTTGGTGACGTCGACGCAATCCGCCGATAACGCCAAATAAAGCGAATAATTCTGGTTAAAATCATACATAATCTGATTAAAAATGTAATAAATAGATTATTTAACTTTTGTGATCGATTATATGGAAATCCTTCACTCGATGGTAGGCGTGTGTTGTTTTGTTCACTCACTCGCTCACACTCGTTTGTGAAAAGAACCACACGTCTAGCATCTCGTGACGGATTTCCCTATAATCGATCCCAGCAGTTAAATAATCTCTATATATTATATTATCACATGTGAAATATAAGAAATGAATATATAAGGTTTTATTTTAATCATACAATATATGAATATAGGTACTACCTATGACTCGGGCAAACACTCTATCATCTCGGTAGAACTTGTACATTCTCGTATAATAATATAAGTTTATTTCGGTTAAAGATCACACACATTACACATACAATTTCAAAGACAAGTACAGTCAAAATTTAAATTAATGTCATGTTTTAAGATAATGTATTTTACAATATTTAAAATTTTAATTTATGTTTTAAGAGCACACTTTTGCTTATTTTTTTTTTTTTAAATACGTACATGTTTATAGTAAAAAAGTCATGTTCTTTAAACCATGGATGGATGGTTGGATGGCCTATGAAAGGCTAAGGTTTATTTCCAATGGAATCCATGTTTTTGCGAAGTGTTAAACTTCTGTAGTTTGTAACACAAGCATTATTTAGCTAGCTCAAACCAAATTTGATAATGCTACAGTGCCTCCGGGTCCATAGAATCATCGGTAGTAAAGAATCATTCTCTGTTTAAATTCAATTTTCTAAGCTGATGGATTTTATATTATTTTAAAATGTGTCTGCCTTGAGGTTATATCATATAAGCATACACTTATGCAGTGAAATTAGTTGGTGCAATGTATCACTTCACTAAGCGTAACACCTTTCATAAAAAACAACAATTCTTTACTGACACACAGACCTAATAACAAATAGAGTGGACACTACAAAAATTATCTAAATTTCACGTGGCACAGTGCGAACATTTCACAAATTATTTCCCAACTTTAAACACACATATTATGAAGAGTTTTATAGATACAAGTTTCATTCATGCCAAATACCATCACAAATTTAATTTTCTTTCCAATGATAGTATTTTTCTTTCTCTTACATTCAGAGCAAAAAAAGGAGTTTGACGGAAACTTTGACTATGTCAAAACCTTGATTTTTAAGAGAAAAGCAAAAAATGATGACATTTTTAACTTTAAACATCTTATTATACAATTTCTTAATTTCAAAATAAACATAAATTATTATAATACTATTTTGCTATTCACTATGAATCGTTTGAATGTATTCTCATCAAAATCAGTGAATAATTGAGAGAGGAGATAGAAGGAAAAGTTAAGGTGCCACGTGATATTTTGGTTACTTCATTGGTTAAGATAGGAAGTTTCCTATTAATATGTCTGTGACTGACAGAATGAAGTGTGTGATTATTTTATCTTTTTAAAAGAGTAATCACCAAATAAGTTCGGCACTTCTAGGGATACAACGAAATGATGTTAATATTGGTGCAAAATAACCTATTAGAGTACAGTTAGAGGACAATAAATTCAGAAATTTTGTCATCCTGTTAAAAGTGTAAATTTAAATCAGAAACTAAATAGATATTTTCCTTTCATTTTAAATTTAGACGTTTTATCTCCCTCTACTACGCTTAATATTAGTCTACATATTATTTTCTGTGATATTTAAGACATGTATTTTATATGACATATATTCACAAAAAAATAAATAAATAAATAAAAAATCCTATTGGTAAATTTAAAAAAAAGAAAAAGCACCGAAATGTGTTTTGGTATTATATATTTGTTATATTTTTAATAAATAAAGAAAGCAAAACGAAAAAAAGACAGAAAGACAGACAGATAAAAACAAGATATTACAGTGATTCTGGAGTTCTGGTTCATAACCTATTTCTCTGGAAAAAAGCAAAAAAAAGCACATTACATACATTAACAAAAAACCTCAAACTCGTTCTTGAAATATTTCAAAAGTAAACAACAGGTTAGAAGCAATTTTGGTCTTCTCAAAGGACCTAATAATTCTATGACTTCACTAAGGATCCTGACTAAACTGAGAACGAAACGTCCAATGGCCCGGTTACGAAACGTCCAATTGCCAGAGTACGTTTTCGCAGTCCAACTTTACAAAGCGCTTTATAATGACGTTATACTAATGAGCGTAAAAATAGATTTAAAATATTGTGGTTATTACATAACATATGTGGTGTTAAAAAAAGTGTGGTGGTTACATAACTTCCTCCATAGCTTCAATCATAAATAACAGCATACAAACTGGAGTGTTCCCTGATATTTTTAAGGAGGCATGTGTGATTCCTATACACGAAAATGGAAATAAAGAGTACCCAGGTAATTATCGTCCAATTTCAATCTTACCAACAATTTCAAAAATATTTGAGCGTCATATAGCCACTCAAATGCTTTTCTATTTCAAGACGTATACTTTTATTCACGAAACCCAGTCAGGTTTCAGACCATACTGCTCTTACACGGTTAATATAAGCATAGACTCAGGTAAATTAATAGGAGCTGTATTTCTTGATCTTGTAGACCATATAATATTGATACACAAATTGAAACTTTACCATTTTTCAGACAATACCATTAAATTATTTGATTCATATCTTTCGAACAGTTAATAAAGGTAAAACTTTAAAATCCGAGATGCTTAAATTTACTTCAGGTGTTCTTCAGGGATCAATACTAGGTTCATTGCTATTTCTATTGTACATTAATGACATTGCATTCGCATCCACCTCTGGAAATACAGATAGACCATGGGCTACTCAACTTTTCGGTACCAACTCAGCTGATATATCTTAGTAAAAAATAAATAGCCAAGATAGTTTTTCTGCAACGGTAGCTTAACACATTAAATTTGAACAAAAATCGCTAAAAACTGGAATAATTTTTTAAATTTTTAAATATTATTATCATTGCAAATTAGGGAACTGAAGCTTCTGAAAGTTGCCTGTTATATTCATTGCCTGTTATATTCATATAAATAAACATGATATTTAAAATGAACAAAATGTATACAGCTTGCCATTTTTGGGGGAAATCAGCAAAAAAAGCGTACAAATTGCTGATTTTTGGAATAATTATTTAAAAAAATATTGACAGTTCAAGTTAAACAAAATAGAAGGTTTTAAAGTGTTTTCATTTATCTAAAGATGTTCTGAGATATAGGTTAAATTCTAAAGGATCAGAGATTTGGAAAAACTGGGATATTTTGGGCCTAAAGTTGCAAATTTGAACCAAAATCACTAAAAATGGGATTACTTCTAAAAATATAATTCACATTACAATATAAGGAGAAAGTTATCTGTTATATACAAGTTTATGAAAACAAATATTTGGAATGAATAAAATATATCAATCTTGAAATTTTGGGGAGAAATCAACACAAAATGAATTAAAGTCGCTGATTTTTAGCTCTACTGGCCCACGGCCAGCAGAGCTTATGGGATGGCGAGTTGTCCGTCTTCCGTCCGTCCGTCCGTCATCCGTCGTTAACTTTTGTCTCGATAAGACGATAGGGCCTTCATTTTTCATCCGATCTTTAACAAACTTTAACAGGTTGTTAATATCAATGAAAGCTCGGACAAGTTCGAAAACCAGCCAGATCGAACCAGTATCAGCGGAGTTATGGCCCTTGACTTAGTTAAAAATGCTATATGTTGCCTCGTTAAGGCGATAGGGCCCTCATTTTTCATCAGATCATTACCAAACGTTACCAGATTGTTAATATCAATGAAAGCTTGAACAAGTTTAAAAACCAGCCAGATCGGACCAATAACAGCGGAGTTATGGCCCTTTGTTTAGTTAAAAATGCTATATTTTGCCTCGTTAAGACGATAGGGCCTTCATTTTTCATCCGATCTTTACCAAACTTTAACATCTTGTTACTATCAATAAAAGCTCGGATAAGTTAAAAAACCAGCCAGATCAGACTAGTAACAGCGGAGTTATGGCCCTTGATTTAGTTAAAAAGGCTATATTTTGCCTCGTTAAGACGATAGGGTCTTCATTTTTCATCCGATCTTTACCAAACATTACCAGAATGTTAATATTAATGAAAGCTTGGACAAGTTCGAAAACCATCCAGATCGGACCCGCAACAGTGGAGTTATGGCCCTTGATTTAGTTGAAAAAAGGTATATTGCTATAGGGTCTTGATTTTTCGTCCGATCTTTACCAAACGTTACCAGATTGTTAATATAAATGAAAGCTCGGACAAGTTTGAAAACCAACCAGATCGGACGAGTAACAGTGGAGTTATGGCCCTTGATTTAGTTAAATATGCTATATTTTGCCTTTAAAGGTTTTAATACACAAACTTTGTCTGGACTAGTTCTCCTGAACCCCTGGCCGGATTTTAACGAAACTTGATAAGGATGATCAGTATCAGGTCTAGTTGTGCAAATCATTGCCATGTTTCGGTTGAATGATTTTTGGCAGAGTTATGGCCCTTTAAAGGTTTTAATACACAAACTTTGTCTGGACTAGTTCTCCTGAACGCCTCCCCACATTTCAACGAAACTTTACAGGGATGATCAGCAGCAAGCATAGTTGTGCATATCATCGTGGCATTCTGGGTAACATATCTTTGCTTGACAAGGATGATCAGTATCAAGCCTAGTTGTGCATATCGTCGCCATATTCGTGTTGAATTATTTTTGGCAGATTTATGGCCCTTTAAAGGTTTTAATAGCCAAACGTTGTCCAGATTAGTCTCTTCTGAATTCCTTGCTGGATTTCAACGAATCTTGATGGGGATGATCAGTACCAAGCCTAGTTGTACCTGTCATTGCCTTGTTGTGGTTGAATGAATTTTGGCAGAGTTATGACCCCTTAAAGGTTTTAATACACAAACTTTGTACAGACTAGTTCTCCTGAACCTCTGGCTGGATTTCAACGAAACTTGTTAGGGACAATCAGTACCAAGCCTAGTTGCGTATATCATCACCATGTTCTGGTTGAACGACATTTGAAAGAGTTATGGCCCCTTATACATAAACTTTATCAAGAGCCAGTAGAGCGTCCACAGGCCCTCTTGGGCTTCTTGTTGGAATAGTTATGAAATTTTAAATTATGATTAAAATATTATAAAACAAAAGTCGTTATAGTATTTCTTTAAATGTAAAGGTGTCATGACCTACAGAAGAGACAGTCCTAAAGCATCTGAGATTTGAAAATGTCATTTCTTTTGGCCCAGAATATCGGAATTTAAACCGACACCGCCGAAAACTGGACTATTTAAAATACAATTTTATTGCAATATAAGGGAGTTGAATGTTCTTAAAATAAACATTCTATTATATTAATGTGCATGGGAAAAATGTTTGGAATAAACGAGTTGATACATCTTGACATTTATGGAGAAAATCTACAAAAATAAAGCATAAAATAAAATATTTTTGGATATTTGTTTATTACAAAACAAAGTATTTTTCAAAAAAAAAAAATGTATTAAGGTACTGACAAAATGTTCCTAAGTAACTTGAAAGCTGCATATAAAATTTACGAAATGAAAGGGAGCTGAAGGTCTTAACCCTTTTCTTATTATGTAGATAAAGAGGCACCTATTACATTTTGACTTAAATATACCAGTTTTGAATTATATCTTTCCTCTTGTTTCGATTTCGCAGGGAAAGATATGATCGACAGACAGGTATCTAGAAGATACTTGACTCAAATGAGTCAATCTTACTAATTAGAATCATCGAAGAATGGTATTTTTGTTTGATTAATTAACATTTAATCTTATTATTTACCTTATCATATGAGTGAGGTATTTTAGATATAAGTACCCATATTCACACTGTCCACTTGATCGAGAAACGAACAAATGTTTAATGCTTATGTATTTAATGATTTGCTCAAAGGTCTTCTTAGACTTATTGCAATATTGGTATATGCACATTTGTATGGAGGATGGCCTCGAACCTCCATAGACTTATGACGAGGCAAATAAAGTTTCTTCTTCTTCTATGTTCGTGTATATGGGAGAAAAAAATGGGCGAACACACACAAAAAAAAAATAGCCTAAAAAAAAGAATTGCATGAATATCATGTAACTATTTGTAATCAATACTTTTTTAAACGATTTTGATAATTAAACTCAAACTCACAAATTGCATACGTTATTCCATTGCAGTATTTCTTTTATTAAACTATTTCAGTTTCGGGTTGAGAAAAGTAAGTAAACGTAGATTTAAAGAAAACTCACCCTTGAAAATAATATACGTGTCAAAGCTACAGAAAGAGACAATCATGATATTAACATATTTAACAGAATACTTCGTTTTCATATGCCGAATGGTGACACTGGTATGCATGCTACAACTAACTCCCCTGCATTCACACCATGTTACAATACAGGGAAGTCTATGCTTTCTGCAAGTACAGTGTAAAGTAAGTTTCGCAAGATAATTTGATAACATTCCGAAATGTGGGTCATCTGTTGTAACGGGCCTTATAACAAAGTTCAAGGTGTACCATCCCTATTCTAAAGCTATGTAAGACTTTCCGATTTTCTGTTTGCACGTGGTGGTATGCACGCAAATGTTGCACTGCTGCTGCTGCATATGTATGGGGAATACTGCTCATCAAGAGCTGACCAGTTGAATCCACAACGCTACAGGATGGACATACAACAAGCCGTTGTAATGAGACACTGGATTATTATTAACTGATATCCAGTTGATTATTATTGCAGGGTCTCATTACAACAACTTGTTGTATGCCCATTCTACTGAGTGGTGGATTGGATTGGAAAATCTCACCATCAGATTTTACTATAGACTGTGTGTCCATTTAGACAACTTGCTGTTTAAAATAATATTTAACTACCGTCTTTCAAAACATGTCTCTGATATTCATGAACAGGAGATGGGTGTTCCACAGGGCAGCATACTCTCTGTCACACTTTTTAATATAAAGATTAACAGTATAGTAAAATGCATCAATCCAGGTGTGGATTGTTCGCTATATGTTGACGACTTTGTTATATGTTATCGTGCAAAAAACATGAATACTATCGAGAGACAATTACAACAATGTCTCAATAAACTTCAGACCTGGTCTGATGAAAATGGTTTTAAATTTTCTAAATCTAAAACTAATTGTATGCACTTTTGTCAACTTCGTAAACATCATGAAGACCCTCATCTAACACTGGATGGGTCACCAATACCAGTAGTGGATGAGGCAAAATTCCTTGGTCTTATTTTCGACCGTAAATTAACGTTTATACCACACCTTAAATACTTGAAGGCCAAATGCCTTAAAGCTCTTAACTTACTTAAAAGTTGTTGCAAACACTAATTGGGGAGCAGATCGAAAAGTCCTCTTGCGACTTTACAGATCTCTTATCAGATCCAAGCTGGACTACGGCTCCATAGTATATGGATCGACTCGCAGGTCGTACTTGCAGATGCTCGACCCTATACATAATCAAGGATTACGACTCGCCTTAGGTGCCTTTCGTACATCACCAGCTGAAAGTCTATATGTTGAAGCCAATGAACCATCACTGTCTCACAGACGAGACAAATTAGCTCTTCAATACGCCATTAAATTAAAGTCTAACCCTTCAAACCCAACGTTCGATAATGTTTTTAATCCTAGTTGTGAACCTCTTTTTGATCGAAAACCGAAGGCCATTCGACCATTTGGTCTTCGTATTAAACCAAAATTAAGAGACACTGAAATCGACCTAAATTTGGTTGCCAAGTACAAAGTACCACAAATTCCACCGTGGACTTTGGAAACTCCAACAATTATTTTTGATCTTTGTAATAATAACAAATCCAGTACAGACCCTACTGTCTTTCAAAGCAAATTTAATGAAATTAAATCGAAATACTGTGACTTTCAACATATCTACGCAGATGGTTCTAAAGATGGAGATAAGCTAGCTGCAGCAGCTGTTGTTCACAAACACAGCATAAAGAGCCGCCTGCCTGACAAGGCCTCTATCTTTTCAGCTGAACTTAAGGCAATTGAACTTGCCTTAAATTATATTCAGGAATCTGATGATGACCATTTTGTAATCTTTTCTGATTCCCTTTCATCTCTTCAAGCACTGGGTAATATGAAACATGATAACCCAGTTGTGCTTCAACTTTTAGAAAAGTACAATTCTCTTATAATTGATAATGTTATTATTTTCTGCTGGCTTCCAAGCCATGTAGGAATACGTGGTAATGATAGAGCTGATAGTGCTGCTAAGGCAGCATTAGATTAACATATAACTAATACCAAATTACCTTATACTGATTTTAAAAGTTGTATTAACACATATATTCGTAACTCTTGGCAAGCCGCTTGGGATTTGTCAGTTAACAATAAACTCCATCCAATTAAACCGTTACTCGGAGAATGGCGTTCTTCTAGTAGACCCATTCGTCGAGAGGAAGTTGTCCTAGCCCGGTGCAGGATAGGGCATACACGTTATGCGCATTCATATTTATTACAAGGTGAGCAATTACCGGAATGTATACCCTGCTTTGCACCGTTAACGGTCAAACACATCTTATTGGAATGTGTAGACTTTGATCCTATGCGTCAAAGGTACTACAATGTTAATACTATGAAAGAGTTATTTGATATTGTAGACTTTAGTCTTGTTTTAGATTTCCTGAAAGAGATCAGACTATATAAATCATTGTAATGTGTTCTTATATATATTTACTTGTTTATATACCCGTTGCCGGGCATTTATTGATTTACATACATAGTTTATATTACACCTTATCATCCCTTATTTTAATTTTATTTTTAATAGTTTTATCTTTATATATTTACATTAATTTTTAATTAATACTTCATTTTTCATATCTTTTTTTGCGCACAATATGACCTATTTATGTGTCGACGTGCCGTAAAACACCATTCATTTATTCATTCAAAACATGTCTGTCAGGATGCTCTGTCCTATTGGCGTAGCGGTATCTAGATTATACTTTTCTTTCAGCAGTCCTATACTCAAACTACTTTGTAAACCAGTTGTTTTCATTTAAGAACGATTTTCCTACTCCCAAGAACTGAAGCAAAGACTGCTGTGCTAGTCTTTCAAACCTCCTTGCAACATTGCCTTTGTATCTACCCTGTGTTAACTTGCATCACTGTAACATTCGTTAGCTGCTGTATATTTAAGGACTATTTATCTGCCATCTTTATATAAAAACAAACTTCAAAATGGATGGGGCATGGTCAAGGGAAACTTTCAACCAAATGTATACTTTAGGCATGACTAATGTCAACCATAAATTACAAGACAGTAATTCAATATTATTTACGTGAACATAATATCAGAAATAATACGTATATGGCTGAAATTATGCCCTTTATATCCGAAAAGTATGACTGCAGTTTTATTCCTTTTTATTTTTAATGTCAAATAAATTGTTCCATTTATCCAGCGAGAGCAGACGAGACATCATTTCTAAATAAAATAAACCATGTTATCACATCATTCAAATTTCAAAGTGCACCATTGTAAAAAAAACAAAGATATTCTTTCAATGACATGTGCTTTCGAACGAAATAATCTCAATGTTATAGTATGATGACATTGACGGACTTTCTCTGTAAAGTTTTTATAACCGGCAACTGTATTTGTGGATTGAGTGACTATTTTGCATAGAAACATTGCCAAAACAAAACCAATTGATCATTAGCATGTCTATATTCGAACAAAAATGGTTCAAACCAAATAACAAATCTAATAAACTGTTCATCCGAACGTTTCACCATACCACGTTTCAGTTTACAATGTAAGTGCACGCTTTTCATGTTTATCATTTGTGTATTGAAGGCACATATGGTATATAAAGAATATTTTACTTTTTTTAACAATGGTGTACTTTTACAATTATGCTATACATATTTTCAGTGTGTAGGTGAATTTAACAAAAGCATATAATTCAAGGATGGAATCAAGGGCTCATAAACACATAGGTTTTTGCATATATATCTGCTCGGTCTTAGGAAGTGCCTAAAATTCATATTATACAGAAGGCCGCATTGAAAATATGATGTTTATCTCTTGATATTATGTCATAATGTGTTAACCTTCTTTAAATAAAGCATTTATTATTATTATTATTATTATTATTATTAGCGTCTAAAGACTATTGATCGACGATTTGTGAAGGTATTATACCACTAATTATTTTCCCCATAGACCCCAATGTTAAAGTGACACATATTAATGATTTGCTGCAGATTCAACTCAAGTATGGATAATGCAGCAGTGTAGTGTTCATATAGAAAGCTAATTTTCCACTTGAAAAATCACCAGAAAAGGTGGGGTCACAAGACCTATAAGAAAGTTCTTGTTTGTTTACTAAACAGGTCAAGGGTACAACTGTTTTCATTGATTGACTGTTTTCATTGCTCACAAAGAGAAGCATAGAGTCGAAATTTCGAAAATGTTCAAAAGTGATCCAGTAAAACTTATTAATACGCTTCTTGTACATACAACCACAAAATCGAATAGAAATTGGCAGTTTTCCCCTACTTATATACAATGCCCGTTTTCATAAAAAAGGAGGGATTACTTTTTATTATTGGAACTACATTCGGAGGCTTACATGTAATTAGTGGTGGTAAACCTGAAGCTTTCGTGGAGTGATTTTTCAATTTTGTGTTTAAATCCATTATTCTTTAATCATAAACTATCGGAATTTGTATTTGCCAATTTTTTAAACTATGAACAAAATAATAACGAGGAATAATTAATTACTATGCTTCTTCTGGTCGATTATCGAGGCCGATTTAGTTTTTAAAGGCGGCGGCCACCATTAAAAACAAAATACCCACCATTTTTTGGGTGATGGTTTCAATTTGGTTTTACTTTTGATGTTTAGTTTTCGTCACAGATATATTAATAATATTTGTTATTAGGTCTGTGGTCTTCGTCACAGATATATTAATAATATTTGTTATTAGGTCTGTTGTCTTCGTGTACATGTTTCGGCAGGTCGTGTTTTGCCCGTAATAAAGAGAACTTCACATTCTTACCTATATATATACTATTGAATTATTGGAGTTATAGGTTATTAGATTTGTACTGGAATATATGCACGAGTTCTTCCGCGTAATAATCTTGAGCGACTTTAGGAGCGCATTATTTATACGCGGAAGAACGAGTGCATATGCGTCATAATGTTATAATGCATATACTATTGGACAGGTAATCTGTGTTACTTTAAAGGCTGAACAAAGTTATTAAACTCGAGAATAAATTGACAGAGAAATTATATTGTAAAACTGTGACACCGTACGAGTAAGTACTTACTCCCTGACCGTACATATAGCAAAATGCGTTCTCACTGGATATCGGCACTTGTCAACAACTCAGATCCGAAAAACGATTTTAATTTAAACGAAGATTATCGCAAAATACCCAAGGTATTACATTCGACATTGAGTACTGGTATACCCGCCGCTCTGCACGTTTTTAGTAGTGCCCCCTAAGTGATTTTATGATATCATTTCTCTGTCATTATTTGATTCGAATTTAAAAACGTTTTGGGATTTTAATGTAGAAAACGTATGTCAATTCAGCGATATGAAATTATATACATTTTAAAAGTCGTATATGTATATTCCGGTTTATAATTTTAGATTTAACTGCCGGCCCATTTAACATAATGCTTATGTATAAAAATTTATTTTGTATATGATCAATATGTTGTGTCGAAAGAATCTGTAATTAAACTTGTTTATTGTCGATCGTATTTTTTTGTTCCCTTTCTCTTTTTTTTCTTCCAATTCATGCCAAAATAAAATATTTTGATGTAATTTATTGCAACAAAGCAAATATACACCATCGATGGATGGGGTCTAACGTCGCTTTTAACAATATTTCAGTCATATAACCATATAACGACCGTGTCTAATTGTATCGTCGCTTTTAACAATATTTCAGTCATATAACGACCGTGTCTAATTGTAGCGTCGCTTTTAACAATATTTCAGTCAAATAATCACCGTGTCCAATTGTAGCGTCGCTTTTAACAATATTTCAGTCATATAACCACCGTGTCCAATTGTAGCGTCGCTTTTAATAATATTTCAGTCATATAATGATCGTGTCTAATTGTAGCGTCGCTTTTAACAATATTTCAGTCATATAACCACCGTGTCCAATTGAAGCCTAGATTTAAACAATATTTCAGTCATATAACCACCGTGTCCAATTGTAGAGTTGATTTTAACAATATTTCAGTAATATAACGACCGTGTCCAATTGTAGCATCGCTTTAAACAATATTTCAGTCATATAACCACCGTGTCTAATTGAAGAGTCGTCAGTCATATAACCACCGTGTCTAACTGTAGCGTCACTTTTAACAATATTTCAGTCATATAACCACCGTGTCTAATTGTAGCGTCGTCAGTCATATAACCACCGTGTCTAATTGTAGCATCGCTTTTAACATATTTCAGTCATATAACGACCGTGTCTAATTGTAGCGTCGGTTTTAACAATATTTCAGTCATATATATCTTTATTTCCTCCATATTGAAGATTCACATATATAAGTACAAACACTACAAAGTTACACTTACACGTAATAACCATGTATATAAAATGAACAAGAACATATTTACAAGTATATTAAAAAAGTTACCTGATTTTATAGTTATTTCAAACTAATATAGAGTCTCAAGTAAATGATAATAGATTAAAGAAGTGATACATATACATCAACGATAAATGGCAAAGAGCATACTTCAGCAATTGGTGGTCATTAGAAAAACCTTATCGAAACGAAATTACAAGATTAATCAGACCCATTTAAGTACGCATAGATCTGCCTCCTGCTACATTACCACAACACACTTACAATATATAATTCATTAATACAATATAATGTATAAATCTAGATAATTAGAAGATTTAAACAAAACACGCTTTATATTATATAATAATACGCAAAACACGCACTATTTTAAACATGTAGAATATCAAATAGCACTGCAAGGTGCTGTGACAACACTATAAAATGAACGTGAACCTATGTACAAATAACTTTACAAAGTTACCTGATTTTATAGTTCTTTTAAACTATTGAGTCTCGAGACATACATGTATATATACAATGTATATACATATACGCATACACATATATATACATACACATACATATACAAATATATATACACATATACACATACACATACACACACATATACATACACATATATACATACATACATACACATATATGTATATATATACATACGTATATGACAAAGAACATACTTCAGTAAAAGGTGGTCATTAGAAAAACCTTGTCGAAACGAAATTACAAGATTAATCAGACCCATTTATGTACGTATATTTCTGGCATTTACTTCCTTGCCCCAACACACTTTTATTTTAACATGCAGTAATATCGATTATATCGCATTGTGCTGTGACCACATCAGACTAACATATATTATAGACATTTCTAAAAAGTTAATATAGTCATCTTTGAGCAAACGTTCTAATTCATCACATGGTGCGCCTAACATAACACCAAGTCTCGCATATGAATCCAAGTTAGTTATAAAATGCCAAACAGGAAAACCAAATGCTACCTTCAGGTCATACATAAATTTGCATCTGTATTCACATAAATAAACGCATTCAAACATAGAATGGTTAACATAACATCTATATAAGGCACCGCACTTTGAACAAAGCTTTTCAAAGCATTATGACATTTCTGCAGCTGCTCATCAGTTTTGTGTTATTACGACACATTCTCCATATTGGACTCTCGTTAAACACTGGGTGGACACTGTGAAACTCAAAAAGATCTGGATCGTTTGTCCGCATATACCATAAATATTCTTCGCGCTCTTTAACTCGCCGATTTATTTCTCGCTTCCAAACATATTTTGAAGGGAATACACCATTTTCAATATAATTTTCTAATATGTCAAATAAGCCATATTTCATCAGTACTGGTACAATATCGTGTACATACCCTTTCTGCGTATTTTCCGTCTGATTAAAATTGGAGCATAGTCTAAATAAAAATAAGTCTTTAATTCGAGAATGAATTTTCAGCCGACATAACTGACCAAGCAAAATGATTTTTTTCTTATCAATTTCTGATTCAATTGAGTACGCACCAAGTAGTCCTAACGCAATGACTGTTCTTGTTCTCTTTCTCATGCCTTGAATATGTTTAATACAAAATCTGTGACATCTTTCTAAAAAGAGAATGTCACTTTCTTTGAGAGAGTACCACATCTCACATCCAAATAATCCTTTGGGAAGCACAATAGACTTATATATTTTCCTAGATGTAAATGGATGCAGCCCACCCTCCCGGTATATACCACTGCATTCGAGGCTTAAAAGAGTTCCCTTAATCCTTGCATTTGCTTCTTTCAAATTGTCTTCATGCTTCATGTATTTATCAAAGCGCACGCCAAGATGGTTATATGATGTTACTTCATTTATATTGTCATTGCCAATTTTCCAGATCCTTTTTGACTTTAGAAACTTAGACTTAGTTTCATTGCACACAATTACAGCAGACTTGGAAGCATTATATTCGTAACCCCAACGGCAAGAGTAGTCGTAGCAAATGTTTATTAATCTGTCCATACCAAGTTTTGTTAAAGAAAGGAGTGTCATGTCATCGGCTGCCACGGTACAAGGAATAGATATTCCGCGAATATTCAAACCAAATCTTGAAACTTCAATCTCCTTGATTAGACCATCAATGTAGCATAAATACAAAAACGGAGAGCTCACGCCACCTTGTCTGGTACCGATATTAACTGAGAATGTTTCTGACTTGTATCCCTTGTAGATAACACAGCTTTCAAGATTAGTATGAAGGTCAACGAATGCTTTCCAAGTACTTAGTTTCATCCCCATGTCATTTAGTTTGTAAAAAAGTCCAGAATGCCATACTTTATCAAAAGCTGTTTTTACATCAAAGAAGCACACATATAATGGACTTTCTTCCTCCTTCGTAATATGTACGCATTCACGAAGTAAAAATGACGTCATGAGGCTACCTATTCCACTCTGAAAACCTCCTTGCAGTGGGTTCACTTGTATATCAGATTCTGTCTTGACACGGTGTAGTAATAATCTTTCGTACAGTTTTAAAATGTTTGAAGATAACGTAATTGCACGGTAGCTGCTTGGATCTTCTTTTTTTTTGCGACCACCTTTATACAGTGTGATAATCAATCCCGATTTCATCGCGTTAGGAGTGTAAGAATAACAATACATTAAGTTCATGAGATGAAGCAATACCCTGTTTAACTCATTCCCTCCGTATTGCAAGTGCTCATTATAGATAGAGTCACTGGAACATGCTTTTCCTTTTTTTAAATGCATTAGTTCTTCGTTATATTCTTCCTGTGTGAATGGGATAAACGGATCGTTTTCAGTGCTGCGTTGTTTGAGAACATCAACATGAGATTCAATAGTTTGTCGGAATTCTAAATTGAATGAAGGCTTAATAACATCTGTATATAGTTCATCAAAGAACAATCCCCATTGTTCTGCTTTTGATTTTGCATTTCGATATATCTTATTGTTGAACTTCATTTCAGAGCTTGTATGCATTTTGTCTTTGTTTTTCCTTGCCGCTATTAGCTTCCAGAAATACCCTGCGTCCACTTCAGCGGCGTTATCGATGTCTTCGTTCAGCGAATTTAGATATGTTTCTGAAGAAACCCTAAGATGTTTACGAAACGACCTTTTGGCGTCCTTGTACCTAGTATACGCAATATGTGCGTCATCCCTTGGTCTGCCATTCTCAATCCACAATTTCCTCAAATGTCGCATACTAGAATGTAACTCTTTGAGAGCGCTATTCCAATACGGCTTTAAATAGTGTCTAAACTTAGCTCGTTTAAAACTTTTCTCTGAAGCTTTAACTACATCAGAACAGATATCACAATACATGTTATCAATACACAATCTAGCCTCAACAATTGTAGTTGGTGGACAGTACACACGATATTTTAACATACAACTCAATTCATTTGTATACGATACAATTTCGTCACTTGTAACGTTTTTCCACTTAACTGTTTTACGAAAATTATCTGTCGTTCTACTTAAATAATCAACATGTGGCAATCTGAAAGCACAAACTAAAGGTCTATGATTTGAAACATTCAAAGAATTGTCATCTAAAATAGCACAACCAACAACCAAGTCTATCATATCGGTTGGCATTAAAATATGATCTATTAAAGACTCATTTCCACCATTATATGAGACAAATGAGGAATGTGCACCTTCACAGAGCGGTAATGTACTGACTGCTACAAGGTTATTGTAGATTAAAAAGTTATTCAAGTAATCACTTCTTTTGTCACTGTATCTAATAAAATTATCACCCTGCAAATGAGCATTAAAATCACCAAGGAGGATAACTTTTCCCTTTTGCTCATGTATAGAAATGATTTCATTTACCTTTTCAACATAGTCAACAAATAGTTTGTGAGGAAGGTTACTACTAGGAAAGTAGACTTGCACAATTGTCAATAAACTTTCAAGGTAACTGTATTTGTATGCCTACGAGTCTGTCATCATCAAATAAAACGGGGCTCACAAAATCATTTAATTGTCTTTTCCATATTATAGCTACACCACCCTTGCCATACCTCCGATTTTCTTCGGGTCTTGAATTATCTGAGACACTTAGACTAACGTAATCTCTATGAATCGAGTCTAAGAAGTGACTGTCCCTTTCTAAAAGCCAATGTTCCGAGAGACCACAAATATCTATGTTACTTTCAACTAATACATTACTTAAATAGTAACTGCTTGACATAATGCCAGTCGCATTCCAAGTCATGATATTTAATGTATGCATTGTGAAAATATGGAGGTACAGAAAGAGCAATATTAGTGACACCATTGTGTAAACGAAAAACATGCAATAGAACGTGAATTTGTCTAAACAAATGCTTCATTGTCAGAGTCACCAAAACGATGGTTTTGGTCCCATCGGTTAGTGGGATGATTATCATAGTTGTGTTCTCTTCTTTTTCTGTATGCGTTCCTGGTCACCCAAGGTCTGCACTCGACATGGCGTGGCCAAAACCCCTCAAATGTAACCATGTCAATGTTTTCATCAACTTCAACGTTGAGTCTGATCGTAACGCCGTAACTATCACGAATGGGATAAATAGTTACCCACGTGACAGTAACACCCCTTCTTTTACAATATCTAATGAGTTTGTCTTCTGTTATACTCGATTTAAAACCGCTTACATGATAACGTTTCACTTTACGTTTTACATAAACCGAAAAGTCTTCGTCGTCATTGTTATCTGTATCATTGAATTGTTGATGACTTCTGTCATCGGAATCGAAATGGTTTGTACTATTCTGTTTTTTGCCGGAATATGGAGCACTGTTCACTACGACCGGGATGGGATTTCCTTTTTCGGCGTGGAGCGTATTCTCTTGATGTCCCACATTCGCTCTTCTGCTTTTAAGTGGTAATACAGTGGCTGGTGTGTTGGCCTGTTGTGTTTTGTGAACAGGAAGATTTAATACAACTTCTGCAAAGCTAAGTATAGACTTTTCTTTGGCGGCGGTTGCCGTGTAACCCGAAGGTCTTTGTATATCCTTGACTGTAGACGAGGCAGTAGCAATATATGCTTTGTCGAACATATCGTGACCCTGATCTCTTTTATTGGAAGAGTCAGATATTATAGCACTGTTATTGTTTCCTTCTGTGCATGAGAATCTGTCGTGCTTTGTTCCACTAAATGTCGTTTGATCTTGTACTTGTTTTGTAAAATCAGTACTGCATTTTTCCAGTTTATGTACGCGTTTCGTCAAAGCTGAAAGCTTATCCATATCGCCATTGAATTGCGAAGCGTCCAATTTGAGCTTAATGTCGTCGGCAATGATATTAATGTCTGTTTTTAGTAACTTGATGTCATTCTTCAAGCTAGCACTACCATTGCTTTTATCTGAACACAATCTCTCAATTGAAAGTGTGTTTACTTCCACTTGCTCCCTTAGTTCAGAGATGTCTGTGGCAATCTCCGCAGTTGTTTTCTTAATGTTACTGTTTATCTTTTTTATCTCCTCGCAATATTCATTTCTCAAATCAACGTGAGATTGCTTATTGGCAACCACATCAGCACTTAATTTGTTTATAGCCTGTTTCAAAAGTTCAATTTCTGCATTGCTGGATGAGATAGCACTACTATCGCTCTTTGACATGCGGCTGCCACGCCTTACATTTAAAACGTCTTTGAGATCGTTAAACTCTGACCCGTTAAGAACAAGTATCAATGTGTGAATGTCGCGCGATAATTTGATTTTAACTGCTTCACCATTTCTTGTATGCTTTCGTCTCTTCAGTTCGGAAAATTGATCAAAAGGATAACTGTTGTCTTAACAGCTTCATATATCATTGAACGCATGTTTTCCAAACTTATTATGTCTGATTTTGTATCAGCAAGTAACTGATTGATGAACATATCCGTTGTTAAATTGTTCGCTAAATCAGTCAAATGTGAGACAATTGCATAATCATCTTCTGTTTTGATTTCTTGTCCAGCGGATATATCGTAGCTATCTTCTGTTTGCAATTCACTTAATATAGCAGTTACATTACCAGGCGAAACATAAACGCGTTCCGCTCTGCTGATACTCACATATTCCAATTCCCCTTTACTGTTCAACATAGTTGCATTTGAGTCTATTATATATGGTTGTTTCAAAAACGTCTGAGAATCGTCGATATTAGCAGCCATTTTTATTGAAATCTACAATATGTTATGCGGGAAAAAAAAATTCTGACCAAAAGCCGGGACTCGAACCACCAAAAAGTACTATAAAGTCATATTTCAGATTTAAGAGCCAACGCCCTAACCGACTGAGCTAACAAACATAGTTGTGCAATCTGTCAAAATGTATGCATAGAACACTGATCCGTCTATAATTGTTTTTCCAGTATCTTCTGATATGAGCTCATGCGTGACGATCACTGGACCAAGACCTATTTATAACTGTATAATTGGCTTGGGGTACCCCTCCCACTCTGCTCCGCATGTATAGTTCATAAAGATGAAAAGTCGCAACAACATACATTTCACAGACACAATTCACATTACCGCTAGTACTTCTGGTCTAGTTGCATTGATTCCACTCACTTTAGGTTTCTATATGTCTTTTCTAGGATAGAAAAATCAGATTTATATCAACGTTGTTTACATTGACATTGCCACCCGTTGGGCCGCTGTCTAATTGTATCGCCGCTTTTAACATATTTCAGTCATATAACCACCATGTCTGACTGTAGCGTCGCTTTTAACAATATTTCAATCATATAACGACAGTGTCTAATTGTAGCGTCGCTTTAAACAATATTTTAGATTTAACTGCCGGCCCATTTAACATAATGCTTATGTATAAAAGTTTTTGATATATAATTATTTTGTATATGATCAATATGTTGTGTCGAAAGAATCTTTAATTAAACTTGTTTATGGTCGATCGTATTTTTTTATTCCCTTTCTCCTTTTTTTCTTCCAATTCATGCCAAAATAAAATATTTTGATGTAATTTATTGCAACAAAGCAAATATAGACCATCGATGGATGGGGTCTAACGTCGCCTTTAACAATATTTCAGTCATATAACCACCATGTCCAATTGTAGCGTCGCTTTTAACATATTTCAGTCAAATAACCACCGTGTCTAATTGTAGCGTCGCTTTTAACAATATTTCAGTCAAATAACGACCGTTTCTAATTGTAGCGTCGCTTTTAACAATATTTCAGTCAAATAACAACCGTGTCCAATTGTAGCGTCGCTTTTAACAATATTTCAGTCATATAACGACCATGTCCAATTGCGCTCTCCAATTGTAGCGTCGCTTTTAACAATATTTCAGTCATATAACCACCGTGTCCAGTTGTAGCGTCGCTTCTAACAATATTTCAGTCATATAACGACAGTGTCTAATTGTAGCGTCGCTTTTAACAATATTTCAGTCATATAATGACCATGTCTAACTGTAGCGTCGCGTTTACGCTTTTAATAATATTTCAGTCATATAACATGTATAACGACCGTGTCCAATTGTAGCGTCGCTTTCAACAATATTTCAGTCATATAACGACCATGTCCAATTGTAGCGTCGCCTTTAACAATATTTCAGTCAAATTACCATCGTTTGTAGCGTGGCTTTTAACAATATTTCAGTCGTATAATGACCGTGTCCAATTGTACCATCGCTTTTAACAATATTTCAGTCATATAACCACCGTGTTCAATTGTAGCATCGCTTTTAACAATATTTCAGTCATATAACGACCGTGTCCAATTGTAGCGTCGCTTTAAACAATATTTCACTCATATTACCACCGTGTCCAATTGTAACGTCGCTTTTAACAATATTTCAGTCATATAACGACCGTGTCCAATTGAAGCGTCTAATTGTAGCGTCATCAGTCATATAACCACCGTGTCTAATTGTAACGTTGCTTTTAACAATATTTCGGTCATATAACGACCGTGTAAAATTGTAGCGTCACTTTAAACAATATTTCAGTCATATTACCACTGTGTCCAATTGTAGCGTCGCTTTTAACAATATTTCAGTCATATAACGACCATGTCCAATTGAAGCGTCTAATTGTAGCATCATCAGTCATATAAACACCGTGTCTAATTGTAGTGTCGCTTTTAACAATATTTCAGTCATATAACCACCGTGTCTAATTGTAGTGTCGTCAGTCATATAACCACCATGTCTAATTGTAGCGTCGCTTTTAACTTATTTCAGTCATATAATGACCGTGTCTAATTGTAGAGTCGCTTTTAACAATATTTCAGTCATATAACGACCGTTTCTAATTGTAGCGTCGCTTTTAACAATATTTCAGTCAAATAACCACCGTGTCCAATTGTAGCGTCGCTTTTAACAATATTTCAGTCATATAACGACCATGTCCAATTGCGCTCTCCAATTGTAGCGTCGCTTTTAACAATATTTCAGTCATATAACCACCGTGTCCAGTTGTAGCGTCGCTTCTAACAATATTTCAGTCATATAACGACAGTGTCTAATTGTAGCGTCGCTTTTAACAATATTTCAGTCATATAATGACCATGTCTAATTGTAGCGTCGCTTTTACGCTTTTAATAATATTTCAGTCATATAACATGTATAACGACCGTGTCCAATTGTAGCGTCGCTTTCAACAATATTTCAGTCATATAACGACCATGTCCAATTGTAGCGTCGCCTTTAACAATATTTCAGTCATATAACCACCGTGTCTAATTGTAGTGTCGTCAGTCATATAACCACCATGTCTAATTGTAGCGTCGCTTTTAACTTATTTCAGTCATATAATGACCGTGTCTAATTGTAGAGTCGCTTTTAACAATATTTCAGTCATGTAACGACCGTGTCTAATTGTAGCATCGCTTTTAACAATATTTCAGTCAAATAACGACCTTGTCTAATTGTAGAGTAGCTTTTAACAATATTTCATAACGACCGTGTCTAATTGTAGTGTCGTTTTTAACAATATTTCAGTCATATAACGACCGTGTCTAATTTTTAACCATATTTCAATCAAACAACGACCGTGTCTAATTGTAGTGTCGCTTTTAACAATATTTCAGTCATATAACGAACGTGTCCAATTGTAGCATCGCTTTTAACAATATTTCAATCATATAACGACCGTGTCTAATTGTAGCATCGCTTTTAACAATATTTCAGTCATATAACGACCGTGTCCAATAGTAGCTTCGCTTTTAACAATATTTCAATCATATAACGACCGTGTCTATTTGTAGCATCGCTTTTAACAACATTTCAGTCATATAACCACCATGTCTAATTGTAGCATCGCTTTTAACAATATTTCAGTCTTATAACGATCGTGTCTTATTGTAGCATCACTTTTAATAATATTTTAATCATATAACCACCATGTCTAATTGTAGTGTCGTCAGTCATATAACCACCATGTCTTATTGTAGCATCGCCGTTAACAATATTTCATAACGACCAGTCAATTGTAGTGTCGCTTTTAACAATATTTCAGTCATATAATGACCGTTTCTAATTTTTAACCATATTTCAGTCATATAACGACCGTGTCTAATTGTAGCGTCGCTTCTAACAATTATTCAGTCATATAACGACTGTGTCTAATTGTAGCGTGGCTTTTAACAATATTTCAGTCATTGTAGCATCGCTTTTAACAATATTTCAGTCCTATAACCACCGTGTCCAATTGTAGCATCGCTTTTAACAATATTTCAGTCATAAAACCGCCGTGTCTAATTGTAGCGTCGCTTTTAACAATATTTCAGTCATATAACGAACGTGTCCAATTATAGCGTCACTTTTTAACACTATTTCTGTAATATAACGACCGTGTCCACAATATTTCAGTCGCTTTTAACAATATTTCTGTCATCTAACGACCGTGTCCAATTGTAGCTTTTCACAATATTTCAGTCATGTACCGACCGTGTCCAATTGTAGCGTCACATTTAACAATATTTCAATCATATAACGACCGTGTCTAATTGTAGCATCGCTTTTAACAATATTTTAGTCACATAACCACCGTGTCTAATTATAGCGTCGTCTTTCATATAACGACCGTGTCTAATTGTAGCATCGCTTTTAACAATATTTCAATGATATAACGTCCGTGTCCAATTGTAGAGTCACTTATAACAATATTTCAGCCATATAATGACCGTGTCCAATTGTAGCGTCGCTTTTAACAATATTTCAGTCATATAACCACTGTGTCTAATTGTAGCATCGTCAGTCATCTAAAAACCGTGTCTAATTGTAGCATCGCTTAAAACATATTTCAGTCATATAACGACCGTGTCTAATTGTTCCATCATCAATCATATAAACACCGTGTTTAATTGTACCGTCTCTTTTAACAATATTTCAGTCATATAACGACCGTGTCCAATAGTAGCGTCGCTTTTAACAATATTTCAGTCATATAACCACCGTGTCTAATTGTAGCATCGTCAGTCATATAACAACCGTGTCCAATTGTAGCGTCGCTTTTAACAATATTTCAGCCATATAACCACTGTGTCTAATTGTAGCATCGTCAGTCATATAAAAACCGTGTCTAATTGTAGCATCGCTTTTAACATATTTCAGTCATATAATGACTGTGTCTAATTGTAGCGTCGCTTTTAACATATTTCAGTCATATAATGACCGTGTCTAATTGTAGCGTCGCTTTTAACAATATTTCAGTCATGTAATGACTGTGTCTAATTGTAGCGTCGCCTTTAACAATATTTCAATCATATAACGACCGTGTCTAATTGTAGCGACGCTTTTAACAATATTTCAGTAATATAACGGCCGTGTCAAATTGTAGCGTCGCTTTTAACAATATTTCACTCATATTACGACCGTGTCTAATTGTAGCATCGCTTTTAACAATATTTCAGTCATATAACGACCGTGTCTAATTGTAGCCTCGTCAGTCATATAACCACCATGTCTAATTGTAGCATTGCTTTTAACAATATTTCAATCATATAACGACCTTGTCTAATTGTAGCGTCGCTTTTAACAATATTTCACTCATATAACGACCGTGTCTAATAGTAGCGTCGCTTTTAACAATATTTCAGTCATATAACGACCGTGTCTAATAGTAGCGACGCTTTTAACAATATTTCAGTCATATAACCACCATGTCTAATTGTTGCGTCCATTTTAACAATTTTTCAATCATATAACGACCTTGTCTAATTGTAGTGTCGCTTCTATTAATATTTCACTCATATTACGACGGTGTCCAATTGTAGCGTCGCTTTTAACAATATTTCAGTCATATAACCACCATGTCTAATTGTAGCGTCATCAGTCATATAACCACCGTGTCTAATTGTAGCGTCGCTTTTAACAATATTTCATAATGACCGTGTATAAGTGTAGCATCACTTTTAACAATATTTCAGTCATATAACGACCGTGTCTTACTGTAGCATCGCTTTTAACAATATTTCAGTCATATTATGTCCGTGTCTAATTGTAGCGTCGCTTCTAACAATATTTCAGTCATATAACGACCGTGTCTAATTGTAGCATCGCTTTTAACAATATTTCAGTCATATAACGACCGGGTCTAATTGTAGCATCGCTTTTACGCTTTTAATAATATTTCAGTCATGTAACGACAGAGTCCAATTGTAGCATCACTTTTAACAATATGTCAGTCATATAACGACCGTGTCCAAATGTAGCATCGCTTTAAACAATATTTTAGTCAAATAACCACCGTTTGTAGCTTCGCTTTTAACAATATTTCAGTCATATAACGACCGTGTCCAATTGTAGTGTCGCTTTTAACAATATTTCATTCAAATAACCACCGTTTGTAGCTTCGTTTTTAACAATATATCAGTCATATAGCGACGTGTCCAATTGTAGCATCGCTTTAAACAATATTTCAGTCATATTACCACCGTGTCCAGTTGCAGCATCACTTTTAACAATATTTCAGTCATATAACGACCGTGTCTGATTGAAGCGTCTAATTGTAGCGTCATCAGTCATATAATCACCGTGTCTAATTGTAACGCTTTTAACAATATTTCGGTCATATAACGACCGTGTCCATTTGAAGCGTTGCTTTTAACAATATTTCTGTCATATAACCACCGTGTCTAATTGTAGTGTCGCTTTTAACAATATTTCAGTCATATAACGACCATGTCTTATTGTAGCGTCGTCAGTCATATAACCACTATGTCTAATTGTAACGTCGCTTTTAGCAATATTTCAATCATATAACGATCGTGTCTTATTGTAGAGTCGCTTTTAACAATATTTCAATCATATAACCACCATGTCTAATTGTAAGGTCTTCAGTCATATAACCACTGTGTCTAATTGTAGCATCGCTTTTAATAATATTTCATAATGACCGTGTCTAATTGTAGCGTCGTCAGTCATATAACGACCGTGTCTAATTGTATCGGCGCTTTTAACAATATTTCAGTCATATAACCACCGTGTCTAATTGTAGCATCGCTTTTAACAATATTTCAGGCATATAACTGCCGTGTCTAATTGTAGAGTCGCTTTTAACAATATTTCAGTCATATAACCACCGTGTCTAATTGTAGCATCGCTTTTAAGAATATTTCTGTCATATAATGAGCGTGTCTAATTGTAGCGTCGTCAGTCATATACGACTGTGTCTAATTGTAGCATCGCTTTTATCAATATTTCAGTCATATAACAACCGTGTCTCTTTTAAAATATTTCAGGCATATAACTGCCGTGTCTAATTGTAGAGTCGCTTTCAACAATATTTCAGTCATGTACCGATCGTGTACAATTGTAGCATCGCTTTTAACAATATTTCAGTCATATAACGAACGTGTGAAAATTGTAGCATCGCTTTTAACAATATTTCAGTCATATAACCACCATGTCTAATAGTAGCGTCGTCATTCATATAACCACCGTGTGCAATTGTAGCGTCGCTTTTATCAATATTGCAATCATATAACCACCGTGTCTAATTGTAGCGTCGCTTTTAACAATATTTCAGTCATATAACTACCGTGTCCAATTGTAGCATCACTTTTAACAATATTTCAGTCATATATCCACTGTGTATAATTGTAGCATCGCTTTTAACAATATTTCAGTCATATAACCACCGTGTCTAATTGTAGCATCGTCAGTCATATAACCACTGTGTCTAATTGTAGCGTCACATTTAACAATATTTCAATCATATAACGACCGTGTCTAATTGTAGTGTCGCTTTTAACAATATTTCAGTCATATAACTACCATGTCTAATTGTAGCGTCGTCATTCATATAACCACTGTGTGCAATTGTAGCATCGCTTTTAACAATATTTCAGTCACATAACGACCGTGTCTAATTGTAGCGTCGCTTTTAACAATATTTCAGTCATATAACCACCGTGTCTAATTGTAGCATCGCTTTTAATAATATTTCAGTCATATAACCACCGTGTCTAATTGTAGCGTCACTTTTAACAATATTCATGTCATATAACCAAAGTGTCTAATTGTAGCGTCGCTTTTAACAATGTATCAGTCATATAACCACCGTGTCTAATTGTAGCGTCGTCAGTCATATAACAACAGTGTCTAATAGTAGCAAAGATTTTAACAATATTTCAGTCATACAACCACTGTGTCTAATTGTAGCGTCGCTTTTAACAATATTTCAGTCATATAACTGCCGTGTCTAATTGTAGGGTCGCTTTTAAAAACATTTCAGTTATGTACCGACCTTGTCCAATTGTAGCGTCGCTTTTAACAATATTTCAGTCATATAACGACCGTGTCTAATTGTAGCGTCACATTAACAATATTTCAATCATATAATGACAGTGTCTAATTGTAGCGTCGCTTTTAACAATATTTCAGTCATAAAACCACCGTGTTTAATTGTAGCTTCGTCAGTCATATAACCACTGTGTCTAATTGTAGCGTCGCTTTTAACAATATTTCAGTCATATAATCACCGTGTCTAATTGTAGCATCGTCAGTCATATAACCACTGTGTCTAATTGTAGCGCATCGCTTTTAACAATATTTCAATCATATAACGACCGTGTCTAATTGCAGCGTCGCTTTTAACAATATTTCAGTCATATAACGACCGTGTCTAATTGTAGCGTCGCTTTTAACAATATTTCATCATATAACGACCGTGTCTATTGTAGTTTTGCTTTTAACAATGTTCAGTCATATAACGACCGTGTCTAATTGTAGCGTCGCTTTTAACAATATTTCAGTCATATAACGACTCTGTCCAATTGTAGCATCGCTTTTAACAATATTTCAGTCATATAACGACTGTGTCAATTGTAGCGTCGGTTTTAACAATATTTCTAATGACCGTGTCGAATTGTAGGGTCGCTTTTAACAATATTTCTGTCATATAACTGTAGCGTCGCTTTTAACAATAATTTAGTCATGTAACGGCCGTGTCCAATTGTGGCGTTGCTTTTAGCAATATTTCAGTCATGTAACGACCGTGTCCAATCGTAGCGTCGCTTTTAACAATATTTCAGTCATGTAACGACCGTGTCCAATTGTAGCGTCGCTTTTAACAATATTTCAGTCATATAATCACCGTGTCCAATTGTAGCGTCGCAATAACAATATTATAGTCATATATCGACCCTGTCCAATTGTAGCGTCGCTTTTAACAATATTTCAGTCATATAATGACCATGTCTAATTGTAGCGTCGCTTATACGCTTTTAATAATATTTCAGTCATATAATATGTATAACGACCGTGTCCAATTGTAGCGTCGCTTTCAACAATATTTCAGTCATATAACGACCATGTCCAATTGTAGCGTCGCCTTTAACAATATTTCAGTCAAATTACCACCGTTTGTAGCGTGGCTTTTAACAATATTTCAGTCGTATAATGACCCTGTCCAATTGTACCATCGCTTTTAACAATATTTCAGTCATATAACCACCGTGTTCAATTGTAGCATCGCTTTTAACAATATTTCAGTCATATAACGACCGTGTCCAATTGTAGCGTCGCTTTAAACAATATTTCACTCATATTACCACCGTGTCCAATTGTAGCGTCGCTTTTAACAATATTCAGTCATATAACGACCGTGTCCAATTGAAGCGTCTAATTGTAGCGTCATCAGTCATATAACCACCGTGTCTAATTGTAACGTTGCTTTTAACAATATTTCGGTCATATAACGACCGTGTAAAATTGTAGCGTCACTTTAAACAATATTTCAGTCATATTACCACTGTGTCCAATTGTAGCGTCGCTTTTAACAATATTTCAGTCATATAACGACCATGTCCAATTGAAGCGTCGCTTTAAACAATATTTCACTCATATAACCACCGTGTCTAATTGTAGTGTCGCTTTTAACAATATTTCAGTCATATAACCACCGTGTCTAATTGTAGTGTCGTCAGTCATATAACCACCATGTCTAATTGTAGCGTCGCTTTTAACTTATTTCAGTCATATAATGACCGTGTCTAATTGTAGAGTCGCTTTTAACAATATTTCAGTCATGTAACGACCGTGTCTAATTGTAGCATCGCTTTTAACAATATTTCAGTCAAATAACAACCTAGTCTAATTTTAGAGTAGCTTTTAACAATATTTTGGTCATATAACCACCGTGTCTAATTGTAGCGTCGCTTTTAACAATATTTCATAACGACCGTGTCTAATTGTAGTGTCGCTTTTAACAATATTTCAGTCATATAACGACCATGTCCAATTGAAGCGTCTAATTGTAGCATCATCAGTCATATAACCACCGTGTCTAATTGTAGTGTCGCTTTTAACAATATTTCAGTCATATAACCACCGTGTCTAATTGTAGTGTCGTCAGTCATATAACCACCATGTCTAATTGTAGCGTCGCTTTTAACTTATTTCAGTCATATAATGACCGTGTCTAATTGTAGAGTCGCTTTTAACAATATTTCAGTCATGTAACGACCGTGTCTAATTGTAGCATCGCTTTTAACAATATTTCAGTCAAATAACAACCTAGTCTAATTTTAGAGTAGCTTTTAACAATATTTTGGTCATATAACCACCGTGTCTAATTGTAGCGTCGCTTTTAACAATATTTCATATCTACCGTGTCTAATTGTAGTGTCGTTTTTAACAATATTTCAGTCATATAACGACCGTGTCTAATTTTTAACCATATTTCAATCATACAACGACCGTGTTTAATTGTTGTGTCGCTTTTAACAATATTTCAGTCATATAACGAACGTGTCCAATTGTAGCATCGCTTTTAACAATATTTCAATCATATAACGACCGTGTCTAATTGTAGCATCGCTTTTAACAATATTTCAGTCATATAACGACCGTGTCCAATAGTAGCTTCGCTTTTAACAATATTTCAATCATATAACGACCGTGTCTATTTGTAGCATCGCTTTTAACAACATTTAAGTCATATAACCACCGTGTCTAATTGTAGTGTCATCAGTCATATAACCACAGTGTCTGATTGTAGCGTCGCTTTTAACAATATTTCAATTTTATAACGATCGTGTCTTATTGTAGCATCACTTTTAATAATATTTTAATCATATAACCACCATGTCTAATTGTAGTGTCGTCAGTCATATATCCACCATGTTTTATTGTAGCATCGCCGTTAACAATATTTCATAACGACCAGTCAATTGTAGTGTCGCTTTTAACAATATTTCAGTCATATAATGACCGTATCTAATTTTTAACCATATTTCAGTCATATAACGACCGTGTCTAATTGTAGCGTCGCTTCTAACAATTATTCAGTCATATAACGACTGTGTCTAATTGTAGCGTGGCTTTTAACAATATTTCAGTCATTGTAGCATCACTTTTAACAATATTTCAGTCGTATAGCGACCGTGTCAAATTGCAGCATCGCTTTTAACAATATTTCAGTCCTATAACCACCGTGTCCAATTGTAGCATCGCTTTTAACAATATTTCAGTCATATAACCACCGTGTCTAATTGTAGCATCGCTTTTAACAATATTTCAGTCATAAAACCGCCGTGTCTAATTGTAGCGTCGCTTTTAACAATATTTCAGTCCTATAACCACCGTGTCTAATTGTAGCATCGCTTTTAACAATATTTCAGTCATAAAACCGCCGTGTCTAATTGTAGCGTCGCTTTTAACAATATTTCAGTCATATAACCAACGTGTCCAATTATAGCGTCACTTTTTAACACTATTTCTGTAATATTACGACCGTGTCCACAATATTTCAGTCGCTTTTAACAATATTTCTGTCATCTAACGACCGTGTCCAATTGTAGCTTTTCACAATATTTCAGTCATGTACCGACCGTGTCCAATTGTAGCGTCACATTTAACAATATTTCAATCATATAACGACCGTGTCTAATTGTAGCATCGCTTTTAACAATATTTTAGTCACATAACCACCGTGTCTAATTATAGCATCGTCTTTCATATAACGACCGTGTCTAATTGTAGCATCGCTTTTAACAATATTTCAGTGATATAACGTCCGTGTCCAATTGTAGAGTCACTTATAACAATATTTCAGCCATATAATGACCGTGTCCAATTGTAGCGTCGCTTTTAACAATATTTCAGTCATATAACCACTGTGTCTAATTGTAGCATCGTCAGTCATCTAAAAACCGTGTCTAATTGTAGCATCGCTTTTAACATATTTCAGTCATATAACGACCGTGTCTAATTGTTCCATCATCAATCATATAAACACCGTGTTTAATTGTACCGTCTCTTTTAACAATATTTCAGTCATATAACGACCGTGTCCAATAGTAGCGTCGCTTTTAACAATATTTCAGTCATATAACCACCGTGTCTAATTGTAGCATCGTCAGTCATATAACAACCGTGTCCAATTGTAGCGTCGCTTTTAACAATATTTCAGCCATATAACCACTGTGTCTAATTGTAGCATCGTCAGTCATATAAAAACCGTGTCTAATTGTAGCATCGCTTTTAACATATTTCAGTCATATAATGACTGTGTCTAATTGTAGCGTCGCTTTTAACATATTTCAGTCATATAATGACCGTGTCTAATTGTAGCGTCGCTTTAACAATATTTCAGTCATGTAATGACTGTGTCTAATTGTAGCGTCGCCTTTAACAATATTTCAATCATATAACGACCGTGTCTAATTGTAACGACGCTTTTAACAATATTTCAGTAATATAACGGCCGTGTCAAATTGTAGCGTCGCTTTTAACAATATTTCACTCATATTACGACCGTGTCTAATTGTAGCATCGCTTTTAACAATATTTCAGTCATATAACGACCGTGTCTAATTGTAGCGTCGTCAGTCATATAACCACCATGTCTAATTGTAGCATCGCTTTTAACAATATTTCAATCATATAACGACCTTGTCTAATTGAAGCGTCGCTTTTAACAACATTTCACTCATATAACGACCGTGTCTAATAGTAGCGTCGCTTTTAACAATATTTCCGTCATATAACGAACGTGTCTAATAGTAGCGACGCTTTTAACAATATTTCAGTCATATAACCACCATGTCTAATTGTAGCGTCGCTTTTAACAATATTTCAATCATATAACGACCTTGTCTAATTGTAGTGTCGCTTCTAACAATATTTCACTCATATTACGACCGTGTCCAATTGTAGCGTCGCTTTTAACAATATTTCAGTCATATAACCACCATGTCTAATTGTAGCGTCATCAGTCATATAACCACCGTGTCTAATTGTAGCGTCGCTTTTAACAATATTTCATAATGACCGTGTATAAGTGTAGCATCACTTTTAACAATATTTCAGTCATATAACGACCGTGTCTAACTGTAGCATCGCTTTTAACAATATTTCAGTCATATAATGTCCGTGTCTAATTGTAGCGTCGCTTCTAACAATATTTCAGTCATATAACGACCGTGTCTAATTGTAGCATCGCTTTTAACAATATTTCAGTCATATAACGACCGGGTCTAATTGTAGCATCGCTTTTACGCTCTTAATAATATTTCAGTCATGTAACGACCGAGTCCAATTGTAGCATCGCTTTTAACAATATGTCAGTCATATAACGACCGTGTCCAAATGTAGCATCGCTTTAAACAATATTTTAGTCAAATAACCACCGTTTGTAGCTTCGCTTTTAACAATATTTCAGTCATATAACGACCGTGTCCAATTGTAGTGTCGCTTTTAACAATATTTCATTCAAATAACCACCGTTTGTAGCTTCGTTTTTAACAATATTTCAGTCATATAGCGACCGTGTCCAATTGTAGCATCGCTTTAAACAATATTTCAGTCATATTACCACCGTGTCCAGTTGCAGCATCACTTTTAACAATATTTCAGTCATATAACGACCGTGTCTGATTGAAGCGTCTAATTGTAGCGTCATCAGTCATATAATCACCGTGTCTAATTGTAACGCTTTTAACAATATTTCGGTCATATAACGACCGTGTCCAATTGCAGCGTTGCTTTTAACAATATTTCTGTCATATAACCACCGTGTCTAATTGTAGTGTCGCTTTTAACAATATTTCAGTCATATAACGACCATGTCTTATTGTAGCGTCGTCAGTCATATAACCACTATGTCTTATTGTAACGTCGCTTTTATCAATATTTCAATCATATAACGAAAGTGTCTTATTGTAGAGTCGCTTTTAACAATATTTCAATCATATAACCACCATGTCTAATTGTTAGGTCTTCAGTCATATAATCACTGTGTCTAATTGTAGCATCGCTTTTAATAATATTTCATAATGACCGTGTCTAATTGTAGCGTCGTCAGTCATATAACGACCGTGTCTAATGTATCGGCGCTTTTAACAATATTTCAGTCATATAACCACCGTGTCTAATTGTAGCATCGCTTTTAACAATATTTCAGGCATATAACTGCCGTGTCTAATTGTAGAGTCGCTTTTAACAATATTTCAGTCATATAACGACCGTGTCTAATTGTAGCATCGCTTTTAAGAATATTTCAGTCATATAATGACCGTGTCTAATTGTAGCGTCGTCAGTCATATAACGACTGTGTCTAATTGTAGCATCGCTTTTATCAATATTTCAGTCATATAACAACCGTGTCTCTTTAAAATATTTCAGGCATATAACTGCCGTGTCTAATTGTAGAGTCGCTTTCAACAATATTTCAGTCATGTACCGATCGTGTACAATTGTAGCATCGCTTTTAACAATATTTCAGTCATATAACGAACGTGTGAAAATTGTAGCATCGCTTTTAACAATATTTGAGTCATATAACCACCATGTCTAATTGTAGCGTCGTCATTCATATAACCACCGTGTGCAATTGTAGCGTCGCTTTTATCAATATTACAATCATATAACCACCGTGTCTAATTGTAGCGTCGCTTTTAACAATATTTCAGTCATATAACGACCGTGTCCAATTGTAGCATCACTTTTAACAATATTTCAGTCATATATCCACTGTGTATAATTGTAGCATCGCTTTTAACAATATTTCAGTCATATAACCACCGTGTCTAATTGTAGCATCGTCAGTCATATAACCACTGTGTCTAATTGTAGCGTCACATTTAACAATATTTCAGTCATATAACGACCGTGTCTAATTGAAGTGTCGCTTTTAACAATATTTCAGTCATATAACTACCATGTCTAATTGTAGCGTCGTCATTCATATAACCACTGTGTGCAATTGTAGCATCGCTTTTAACAATATTTCAGTCACATAACGACCGTGTCTAATTGTAGCGTCGCTTTTAACAATATTTCAGTCATATAACCACCGTGTCTAATTGTAGCATCGCTTTTAACAATATTTCAGTCATATAACCACCGTGTCTAATTGTAGCGTCACTTTTAACAATATTCCAGTCATATAACCAAAGTTTCTAATTGTAGCGTCGCTTTTAACAATATATCAGTCATATAACCACCGTGTCTAATTGTAGCGTCGTCAGTCATATAACGACAGTGTCTAATTGTAGCAAAGATTTTAACAATATTTCAGTCATACAACCACTGTGTCTAATTGTAGCGTCGCTTTTAACAATATTTCAGTCATATAACTGCCGTGTCTAATTGTAGCGTCGCTTTTAAAAATATTTCAGTCATGTACCGACCTTGTCCAATTGTAGCGTCGCTTTTAAAAATATTTCAGTCATATAACGACCGTGTCTAATTGTAGCGTCGCATTTAACAATATTTCAATCATATAATGACAGTGTCTAATTGTAGCGTCGCTTTTAACAATATTTCAGTCATATAACCACCGTGTCTAATTGTAGCTTCGTCAGTCATATAACCACTGTGTCTAATTGTAGCGTCGCTTTTTACAATATTTCAGTCATATAATCACCGTGTCTAATTGTAGCATCGTCAGTCATATAACCACTGTGTCTAATTGTAGCATCGCTTTTAACAATATTTCAATCATATAACGACCGTGTCTAATTGCAGCGTCGCTTTAAACAATATTTCAGTCATATAACGACCGTGTCTAATTGTAGCGTCGCTTTTAACAATATTTCATCATATAACGACCGTGTCTATTGTAGTTTTGCTTTTAACAATATTTCAGTCATATAACGACCGTGTCTAATTGTAGCGTCGCTTTTAACAATATTTCAGTCATATAACGACCCTGTCCAATTGTAGCATCGCTTTTAACAATATTTCAGTCATATAACGACTGTGTCCAATTGTAGCGTCGGTTTTAACAATATTTCTAATGACCGTGTCGAATTGTAGCGTCGCTTTTAACAATATTTCTGTCATCTAACTGTAGCGTCGCTTTTAACAATAATTTAGTCATGTAACGGACGTGTCCAATTGTGGCGTTGCTTTTAGCAATATTTCAGTCATGTAACGACCGTGTCCAATCGTAGCGTCGCTTTTAACAATATTTCAGTCATGTAACGACCGTGTCCAATTGTAGCGTCGCTTTTAACAATATTTCAGTCATATAACCACCGTGTCCAATTGTAGCGTCGCTTTTAACAATATTATAGTCATATATCGACCCTGTCCAATTGTAGCGTCGCTTTTAACACTATTTCAGTCATATAACGACCGTGTCGAATTGTAGCATCGCTTTTAACAATATTTCAGTCATATAAAGACCGTGTCCAATTGTAGCGTCGCTTTTAACAATATTTCAGTCATATAACGACCGTGTCCAATTGTAGCATCGCTTTTAACAAAATTTCAGTCATATAACGACCGTGTCCAATTGTAGCGTCGGTTTTAACAATATTTATAACGACCGTGTCCAATTGTAGCATCGCTTTTAACAAAATTTCAGTCATATAACGACCGTGTCCAATTGTAGCGTCGCTTTTAACAATATTTTAGTCATGTAACGACCGTGTCCAATTGTGGCGTCGCTTTCAACAATATTTCAGCCATGTAACGACCGTGTCCAATTGTGGCGTCGCTTTTAACAATATTTCAATCATGTCACGGCTGTGTCCAATTGTAGCGTTGCTTTTAACAAAATTTCAGTCATGTAACGACCGTGTCTAATTGTAGCGTCGCTTTTAACATTATTTCAGTCATGTTACGACCGTGTCCAATTGTAGCGTCGGTTTTAACAATATTTGAGTCATTTAACGACCGTGTCCAATTGTAGCGTCGCTTTTAACAATATTTCAGTCAGGTAACGACCGTGCTTAATTGTAGCATTGGTTTTAACAATATTTCAGTCATGTAACGACCGTGTCCAATTGTAGCGTCCCTTTTAACAATATTTCAGTCATGTAACGACCGTGTCCAATTGTAGCGCCGCTTTTAACAATATTTCGGTCATTTAACGACCCAGTCCAATTGTAGCGTCGCTTTCGACAATATTTCAGTCATATAACGACCGTGTCCAATTGTAGCGTCGCTTATAACAATGACCATGTCTAATTGTAGCGTCGATTTTAACAATATTTCAGTCATATAACGAATATGTCTAATTGTAGCGTCGCTTTTAACAATATTTAGGTCATAAAACGACCTTGTCTAATTGTAGCGTCGCTTTTAACAATATTTCATTCATATAACGACCGTGTGTAATTGTAGCGTCGCTTTTAACAATGTTTCAATCATATAACGACCATGTCTAATTGTAGCTTCGTCAGTCATATAACCACCGTGTCTAATTGTAGCGTGCTTTTAACAATATTTCAATCATATAACGACCGCATCTAATTGTAGCATCGCTTTTAACAATATTTCAATCATATAACGACCGTGTGTAATTGTAGCGTTGCTTTTAACAATATTTTAGTCAAATAACCACCATGTCTAAATGTAGCGTCGTCATTCATATAACCACTGTGTCTAATTGTAGCGTAGCTTTTAACAATATTTCAGTCATATAACGGCCGTGTCTAATTGTAGCGTCGGTTTTAACAATATTTCAGTAATATAACGGCCGTGTCTAATTGTAGCGTCGCTTTTAACAATAGTTCAGTCATATAACGACCGTGTCTAATTGTAGCGTCGCTTCTAACAATATTTCATTCATATAACGACCTTATCTAATTGTAGCGTCGCTTCTAAGAATATTTCACTCACTTAAGGACAGTGTCCAATTGTAGAGTCGCTTTTAACAATATTTCAGTCATAAAACGACCTTGTCTAATTGTAGCGTCGCTTTTAACAATATTCCAGTCATATAACCACCGTGTCCATTTGTAGCTTCGCTTTTAACAATATTTCAGTCATGTAACCACCGTGTCGAATTGTAGCATCGCTTTTAACAATATTTCAGTAATATAAAGACCGTGTCCAATTGTAGCGTCGCTTTTAACAATATTTCAGTCATATAAACACCGTGTCCAATTGTAGCGTCGTTTTTAACAAAATTTCAGTCATATAACGACCGTGTCCAATTTTAGCATCGTTTTTAACAATATTTCAGTCATATAACGACCGTGTTGAAATGTAGCGTCCCTTTTAACAATATTTATAATGATCGTGTCGAATTGTAGCGTCGCTTTTAACAATATTTCTGTCATCAAACTGTAGCGTCGCTTTTAACACTATTTTAGTCATATAACGACCATGCACAATTGTGGCGTCGCTTTTAACAATATTTCAATCATGTCACGACTGTGTCCAATTGTAGCGTCGCTTTTAACAATATTTCAGTCATGTACCGACCGTGTCCAATTGTAGCATCGCTTTTAACAATACTTCAGTCATAAAACGAACGTGTCCAATTGTAGCATCGATTTTAACAATATTTCAGTCATAAAACGACCTTGTCTAATTGTAGCGTCGCTTTTAACAATATTTCAGTCATATAATGACCGTGTCTAATTGTAGCTTCGCTTTTAACAATATTTCAATCATATAACGACCGTGTCTAATTGTAGCGTCGACAGTCATATAACCACCGTGTCTAATTGTAGCGTCGCTTTTAACAATATTTCAATCATATAACTACCGTGTCTAATTGTAGCGTCGCTATTAACACTATTTCAGTCATATAACGACCATGTCTAATTGTAGCGTCGCTTTTAACAATATTTCAGGTATAAAACGACCGTGTCCAATTGTAGCGTCCCTTTTAACAATATTTCAGTCATGTAACGACCGTGTCCAATTGTAGCGCCGCTTTTAACAATATTTCGGTCATTTAACGACCGTGTCCAATTGTAGCGTCGCTTTCGACAATATTTCAGTCATATAACGACCGTGTCCAATTGTAGCGTCGCTTATAACAATGACCATGTCTAATTGTAGCGTCGATTTTAACAATATTTCAGTCATATAACGAATATGTCTAATTGTAGCGTCGCTTTTAACAATATTTAGGTCATAAAACGACCTTGTCTAATTGTAGCGTCGCTTTTAACAATATTTCATTCATATAACGACCGTGTGTAATTGTAGCGTCGCTTTTAACAATGTTTCAATCATATAACGACCATGTCTAATTGTAGCTTCGTCAGTCATATAACCACCGTGTCTAATTGTAGCGTGCTTTTAACAATATTTCAATCATATAACGACCGCATCTAATTGTAGCATCGCTTTTAACAATATTTCAATCATATAACGACCGTGTGTAATTGTAGCGTTGCTTTTAACAATATTTTAGTCAAATAACCACCATGTCTAAATGTAGCGTCGTCATTCATATAACCACTGTGTCTAATTGTAGCGTAGCTTTTAACAATATTTCAGTCATATAACGGCCGTGTCTAATTGTAGCGTCGGTTTTAACAATATTTCAGTAATATAACGGCCGTGTCTAATTGTAGCGTCGCTTTTAACAATATTTCAGTCATATAACGACCGTGTCTAATTGTAGCGTCGCTTCTAACAATATTTCATTCATATAACGACCTTATCTAATTGTAGCGTCGCTTCTAAGAATATTTCACTCACTTAAGGACAGTGTCCAATTGTAGAGTCGCTTTTAACAATATTTCAGTCATAAAACGACCTTGTCTAATTGTAGCGTCGCTTTTAACAATATTCCAGTCATATAACCACCGTGTCCATTTGTAGCTTCGCTTTTAACAATATTTCAGTCATGTAACCACCGTGTCGAATTGTAGCATCGCTTTTAACAATATTTCAGTAATATAAAGACCGTGTCCAATTGTAGCGTCGCTTTTAACAATATTTCAGTCATATAAACACCGTGTCCAATTGTAGCGTCGTTTTTAACAAAATTTCAGTCATATAACGACCGTGTCCAATTTTAGCATCGTTTTTAACAATATTTCAGTCATATAACGACCGTGTTGAAATGTAGCGTCCCTTTTAACAATATTTATAATGATCGTGTCGAATTGTAGCGTCGCTTTTAACAATATTTCTGTCATCAAACTGTAGCGTCGCTTTTAACACTATTTTAGTCATGTAACGACCATGTACAATTGTGGCGTCGCTTTTAACAATATTTCAATCATGTCACGACTGTGTCCAATTGTAGCGTCGCTTTTAACAATATTTCAGTCATGTACCGACCGTGTCCAATTGTAGCATCGCTTTTAACAATACTTCAGTCATAAAACGAACGTGTCCAATTGTAGCATCGATTTTAACAATATTTCAGTCATAAAACGACCTTGTCTAATTGTAGCGTCGCTTTTAACAATATTTCAGTCATATAATGACCGTGTCTAATTGTAGCTTCGCTTTTAACAACATTTCAATCATATAACGACCGTGTCTAATTGTAGCGTCGACAGTCATATAACCACCGTGTCTAATTGTAGCGTCGCTTTTAACAATATTTCAATCATATAACTACCGTGTCTAATTGTAGAGTCGCTATTAACACTATTTCAGTCATATAACGACCATGTCTAATTGTAGCGTCGCTTTTAACAATATTTCAGGTATAAAACGACCTTGTCTAATTGTAGCGTCGCTTTTAACAATATTTCAGTCATATAACGACCGTGTGTAATTGTAGCATCGCTTTTAACAATGTTTCAATCATATAACGACCATGTCTAATTGTAGCTTCGTCAGTCATATAACCACCGTGTCTAATTGTAGCGTGCTTTTCACAATATTTCAATCATATGACTACCGTGTCTAATTGTAGTGTCGCTTTTAACAATATTTCACTTATATAACCACCATGTCTAATTGTAGCCTCGTCATTCATATAAAAACCGTGTCTAATTTTAGCGTCGCTTTTAACAATATTTCTTTCATATAACGGCTGTGTCTAATTGTAGCTTTGCTTTTAACAATATGTCAGTCATATAACGACCGTGTTTAATTGTAGCATCGCTTCTAACAATATTTCATTGATATAACGACCGTGTCTAATTGTAGCGTCGCTTCTAACAATATTTCAGTCATATAACGACTGTGTCTAATTGTAGCGTCGCTTTTAACAATATTTCAGTCATATAACCACCGTATCTAATTGTAGCGTGCTTTTAACAATATTTCAATCAAATAACGACCGTGTCTAATTGTAGAGTCGCTTTTAAACAATATTTCAGTCATATAACGACCGTGTCTAATTGTAGCGTCGCTTCTAACAATATTTCATTCATATAACGACCGTGTCCAATTGTAGCGTCGCTTTTAACAATATTTCAGTCATATAACGACCGTGTCCAATTGTAGCGTCGCTTTTAACAACATTTCAATCATATAACGACAGTGTCTAATTGTAGCGTCGCATTTAACAATATTTCAGTCATATAATCACCGTGTCTAATTGTAGCATCGTCAGTCATATAACCGCTGTGTTTAATTGTAGCATCGTTTTTAACAATATTTCAATCATATAACGACCGTGACTAATTGTAGCGTCGCTTCTAACAATATTTCAGTCATATAACGACCGTGTCTAATTGTAGCGTCGCTTTTAACAATATTTCAGTCATATAACGACCGTGTGTATTTGTAGCGTCGCTTTTAACAATATCTCTGTCATATAACCACCGTGTCCAATTGTAGCGTCGCTTTTAACAATATTTCTGTCATATAACGACCGTGTCGAATTGTAGCACCGCTTTTAACAATATTTCAGTCATATAACGACCATGTCCTATTGTAGCGTCGCTTTTAACAATATTTCAGTCATATAACGACAGTGTCCAATTAGCGTCGCTTTTAACAATATTTCACTCATATAACGACCGTGTCCAATTGTAGCATCGCTTTTAACAATATTTCAGTCATATAACGACCGTGTCCAATTGTAGCATCGCTTTTAACAATATTTCAGTCATATAACGACCGTGTCCAATTGTAGCGTCGCTTTTAACAATATTTCAGTCATATAACGACCGTGTCCAATTGTAGCGTCGGTTTTAACAATATTTATAATGACCGTGTCGACTTGTAGCGTCGCTTTTAACAATATTTCTGTCATCTAACTGTAGCGTCGCTTTTAACAATATTTTAGTCATGTAACGACCGTGTCCAATTGTGGCGTCGCTTTTAGCAATAGTTCAGTCATGTAACGACTGTGTCCAATTGTGGCGTCGCTTTTAACAATATTTCAATCATGTCACGACTGTGTCCAATTGTAGCGTCGCTTTTAACAATATTTCAGTCATGTAACGACCGTGTCTAATTGTAGCGTCGCTTTTAACAATATTTCAGTCATATAACGACCGTGTCCAATTGTAGCGTCGCTTTTAAGAATATTTGAGTCATTTAATGACCGCGTCCAATTGCAGCGTCGCTTTTAAGAATATTTCAGTCATGTAATGACCGTGTCGAATAGTAGCTTCGCTTTTAACAATATTTCAGTCATGTAACGACCTTGTCCAATTGTAGCGTCACTTTTAACAATATTTCAGTCATGTAATGACCGTGTCCAATTGTAGCGTTGCTTTTAACAATATTTCAATCATATAATCACCGTGTCTAATTGTAGTGTCGTCAGTCATATAGCCACTGTGTCTAATTGTAGTGTCGCTTTTAACAATATTTCAATCATATAACGACCATGTCTAATTGTAGCGTCGCTTTTAGCAATATTTCAATCATATAACGACCTTGTCTAATTGTAGCGTCGCTTTTAACAATATTTCAGTCATATAACCACCATGTCTAATTGTAGCGTCGTCATCCATATAACCACCGTGTCTAATTGCAGCGTCGCTTTTAACAATATTTCAGTCATATAACCACCGTGTCTAATTGTAGCGCCGCTTTTAACAATATTTCAGTCATATAACCACCGTGTCCTATTGTAGCGTCGCTTTTAACAATATTATAGTCATATATCGACCCTGTCCAATTGTAGCGTCGCTTTTAACAATATTTCAGTCATATAACGACCGTGTCCAATTGTAGCATCGCTTTTAACAATATTTCAGTCATATAACGACCGTGTCTAATTGTAGCGTCGCATCTAACAATACAATCATGTAACGACCGTGTCCAATTGTAGCGTCGCTTTTAACAATATTTCAGTCATGTAACGACCGTGTCTAATTGTAGCGTCGCTTTTAACAATATTTCAGTCATATAACCACCGTGTCCAATAGTAGCGTCGCTTTTAACAATATTATAGTCATATATCGACCCTGTCCAATTGTAGCGTCGCTTTTAACAATATTTCAGTCATATGAACACCGTGTCCAATTGTAACGTCGTTTTTAACAAAATTTCAGTTATATAACGACCGTGTCCAATTGTAGCATCGTTTTTAACAATATTTCAGTCATATAACGACCGTGTCGAAATGTAGCATCCCTTTTAACAATATTTATAATGACCGTGTCGAATTGTAGCGTTGCTTTTAACAATATTTCTGTCATCAAACTGTAGCGTCGCTTTTAACAATATTTTAGTCATGTAACGACCGCGTACAATTGTGGCGTCACTTTTAACAATATTTCAGTCATGTCACGACTGTGTCCAATTGTAGCGTCGCTTTTAACAATATTTCAGTCATGTACCAACCGTGTCCAATTGTAGCATCGCTTTTAACAATACTTCAGTCATATAACGAACGTGTCCAATTGTAGCATCGCTTTTAACAATATTTCAGTCATAAAACGACCGTGTCTAATTGTAGCGTCGCTTTTTACAATATTTCAGGCATATAATGACCGTGTCTAATTGTAGCTTCGCTTTTAACAATATTTCAATCATATAACGACCGTGTCTAATTGTAGCGTCGACAGTCATATAACCACCGTGTGTAATTGTAGCGTCGCTTTTAACAATATTTCAATCATATAACTACCGTGTCTAATTGTAGCGTCGCTTTTAACAATATTTTAGTAATATAAAGACCATGTCTAATTGTAGCGTCGCTTTTAACAATATTTCAGTCATAAAACGACCTTGTCTAATTGTAGCGTCTCTTTTAACAATATTTCAGTCATAAAACGATCTTGTCTAATTGTAGCGTCGCTTTTAACAATATTTCAGTCATATAACGACCGTGTGTAATTGTAGCGTCGCTTTTAACAATATTTCAGTTATATAACCACCATGTCTAATTGTAGCGTCGCTTTTAACAATATTTCAGTCATATAACGACCTTGTCTAATTGTAGCTTCGCATCTAACAATACAATCATGTAACGACCGTGTCCAATTGTAGCGTCGCTTTTAACAATATTTCAGTCATGTAACGACCGTGTCTAATTGTAGCGTCGCTTTTAACAATATTTCAGTCATATAACCACCGTGTCCAATAGTAGCGTCGCTTTTAACAATATTATAGTCATATATCGACCCTGTCCAATTGTAGCGTCGCTTATAACAATATTTCAGTCATATGAACACCGTGTCCAATTGTAACGTCGTTTTTAACAAAATTTCAGTTATATAACGACCGTGTCCAATTGTAGCATCGTTTTTAACAATATTTCAGTCATATAACGACCGTGTCGAAATGTAGCATCCCTTTTAACAATATTTATAATGACCGTGTCGAATTGTAGCGTTGCTTTTAACAATATTTCTGTCATCAAACTGTAGCGTCGCTTTTAACAATATTTTAGTCATGTAACGACCGTGTACAATTGTGGCGTCACTTTTAACAATATTTCAGTCATGTCACGACTGTGTCCAATTGTAGCGTCGCTTTTAACAATATTTCAGTCATGTACCAACCGTGTCCAATTGTAGCATCGCTTTTAACAATACTTCAGTCATATAACGAACGTGTCCAATTGTAGCATCGCTTTTAACAATATTTCAGTCATAAAACGACCGTGTCTAATTGTAGCGTCGCTTTTTACAATATTTCAGGCATATAATGACCGTGTCTAATTGTAGCTTCGCTTTTAACAATATTTCAATCATATAACGACCGTGTCTAATTGTAGCGTCGACAGTCATATAACCACCGTGTGTAATTGTAGCGTCGCTTTTAACAATATTTCAATCATATAACTACCGTGTCTAATTGTAGCGTCGCTTTTAACAATATTTTAGTAATATAAAGACCATGTCTAATTGTAGCGTCGCTTTTAACAATATTTCAGTCATAAAACGACCTTGTCTAATTGTAGCGTCGCTTTTAACAATATTTCAGTCATAAAACGATCTTGTCTAATTGTAGCGTCGCTTTTAACAATATTTCAGTCATATAACGACCGTGTGTAATTGTAGCGTCGCTTTTAACAATATTTCAGTTATATAACCACCATGTCTAATTGTAGCGTCGCTTTTAACAATATTTCAGTCATATAACGACCTTGTCTAATTGTAGCGTCGCTTTTAACAATATTTCAGTCATAAAACGATCTTGTCTAATTGTAGCGTCGCTTTTAACAATATTTCAGTCATATAACGACCGTGTGTAATTGTAGCGTCGCTTTTAACAATATTTCAGTTATATAACCACCATGTCTAATTGTAGCGTCGCTTTTAACAATATTTCAGTCATATAAAGACCGTGTATAATTGTAGCATCGCTTCTAACAATATTTCATTGATATAACGACCGTGTCTAATTGTAGCATCGCTTCTAACAATATTTCAATCATATAACGACCGTGTCTAATTGTAGCGTCGACAGTCATATAACCACCTTGTCTAATTGTAGCGTCGCTTTTAACAATATTTCAGTCATAAAATGACCTTGTCTAATTGTAGCGTCGCTTTTAACAATATTTCAGTCATATAACGACCGTGTGTAATTGTAGCGTCGCTTTTAACAATATTTCAGTCATATAACGACCGTGTGTAATTGTAGCGTCGCTTTTAACAATATTTCAGTTATATAACCACCATGTCTAATTGTAGCCTCGCTTTTAACAATATTTCAGTCATATAACGACCGTGTGTAATTGTAGCGTCGCTTTTAACAATATTTCAGTTATATAACCACCATGTCTAATTGTAGCGTCGCTTTTAACAATATTTCAGTCATATAACGACCGTGTGTAATTGTAGCGTCGCTTTTAACAATATTTCAGTTATATAACCACCATGTCTAATTGTAGCGTCGCTTTTAACAATATTTCAGTCATATAACGACCGTGTGTAATTGTAGCGTCGCTTTTAACAATATTTCAGTTATATAACCACCATGTCTAATTGTAGCGTCGCTTTTAACAATATTTCAGTCATATAATGACCGTGTGTAATTGTAGCGTCGCTTTTAACAATATTTCAGTTATATAACCACCATGTCTAATTGTAGCGTCTTTTTTAACAATATTTCAGTCATATAACGACCGTGTGTAATTGTAGCGTCGCTTTTAACAATATTTCAGTTATATAACCACCATGTCTAATTGTAGCGTCGCTTTTAACAATATTTCAGTCATATAACGACCGTGTGTAATTGTAGCGTCGCTTTTAACAATATTTCAGTCATATAACGACCGTGTGTAATTGTAGCGTCGCTTTTAACAATATTTCAGTCATATAACAACCGTGTCTAATTGTAGCGTCGCTTTTAACACTATTTCAGTCATATAATGACCGTGTCTAATTGTAGCGTCGTCATTCATATAACCATCGTGTCTAATTGTAGCATCGCTTTTAACAATATTTCAGTTATATAACCACCATGTCTAATTGTAGCGTCGCTTTTAACAATATTTCAGTCATATAACGACCGTGTGTAATTGTAGCGTCGCTTTTAACAATATTTCAGTTATATAACCACCATGTCTAATTGTAGCGTCGCTTTTAACAATATTTCAGTTATATAACCACCATGTCTAATTGTAGCGTCTCTTTTAACAATATTTCAGTCATATAAAGACCGTGTATAATTGTAGCATCGCTTCTAACAATATTTCATTGATATAACGACCATTGTCTTATTGTAGCATCGCTTCTTACAATATTTCAATCATATAACGACCGTGTCTAATTGTAGCGTCGACAGTCATATAACCACCTTGTCTAATTGTAGCGTCGCTTTTAACAATATTTCAGTCATAAAACGACCTTGTCTAATTGTAGCGTCGCTTTTAACAATATTTCAGTCATATAACGACCGTGTGTAATTGTAGCGTCGCTTTTAACAATATTTCAGTTATATAACCACCATGTCTAATTGTAGCCTCTCTTTTAATTATTTCAGTCATATAACGACCGTGTGTAATTGTAGCGTCGCTTTTAACAATATTTCAGTTATATAACCACCATGTCTAATTGTAGCGTCGCTTTTAACAATATTTCAGTCATATAACGACCGTGTGTAATTGTAGCGTCGCTTTTAACAATATTTCAGTTATATAACCACCATGTCTAATTGTAGCGTCGTCATTCATATAACCATCGTGTCTAATTGTAGCGTCGCTTTTAACAATATTTCAGTCATATAACGACCGTGTGTAATTGTAGCGTCGCTTTTAACAATATTTCAGTTATATAACGACCGTGTATAATTGTAGCGTGGCTTTTAACAATATTTAAGTTATATAACCACCATGTCTAATTGTAGTGTCGCTTTTAACAATATTTCAGTCATATAACGACCGTGTGTAATTGTAGCGTCGCTTTTAACAATATTTCAGTTATATAACGACCGTGTATAATTGTAGCGTCGCTTTTAACAATATTTCAGTTATATAACGACCGTGTGTAATTGTAGCATCGCTTTTAACAATATTTCAGTTATATAACCACCATGTCTAATTGTAGCGTCGCTTTTAACAATATTTCAGTCATATAACGACCGTGTGTAATTGTAGCGTCGCTTTTAACAATATTTCAGTTATATAACGACCATGTCTAATTGTAGCGTCGTCATTCATATAACCATCGTGTCTAATTGTAGCGTCGCTTTTAACAATATTTCAGTCATATAACGACCGTGTGTAATTGTAGCGTCGCTTGTAACAATATCTCAGTTATATAACGACCGTGTATAATTGTAGCGTCGCTTTTAACAATATTTTAGTTATATTACCACCATGTCTAATTGTAGCGTCGCTTTTAACAATATTTCAGTCATATAACGACCGTGTGTAATTGTAGCGTCGCTTTTAACAATATTTCAGTTATATAACCACCATGTCTAATTGTAGCCTCGCTTTTAACAATATTTCAGTCATATAACGACCGTGTGTAATTGTAGCGTCGCTTTTAACAATATTTCAGTTATTTAACCACCATGTCTAATTGTAGCGTCGCTTTTAACAATATTTCAGTCATATAACGACCGTGTGTAATTGTAGCGTCGCTTTTAACAATATTTCAGTTATATAACCACCATGTCTAATTGTAGCGTCGTCATTCATATAACCATCGTGTCTAATTGTAGCGTCGCTTTTAACAATATTTCAGTCATATAACGACCGTGTGTAATTGTAGCGTCGCTTTTAACAATATTTCAGTTATATAACGACCGTGTATAATTGTAGCGTCGCTTTTAACAATATTTCAGTTATATAACCACCATGTCTAATTGTAGCGTCGCTTTTAACAATATTTCAGTCATATAACGACCGTGTGTAATTGTAGCGTCGCTTTTAACAATATTTCAGTTATATAACGACTATGTCTAATTGTAGCGTCGTCATTCATATAACCATCGTGTCTAATTGTAGCTTTGCTTTTAACAATATTTCAGTCATATAACGACCGTGTCTAATTGTAGCGTCGCTTTTAACAATATTTCAGTCATATAACGACCGTGTGTAATTGTAGCGTCGCTTTTAACAATATTTCAGTTATATAACCACCATGTCTAATTGTAACGTCGTCATTCATATAACCATCGTGTCTAATTGTAGCATCGCTTTTAACAATATTTCAGTCATATAACGACCGTGTGTAATTGTAGCGTCGCTTTTAACAATATTTCAGTTATATAACCACCATGTCTAATTGTAGCGTCGCTTTTAACAATATTTCAGTCATATAACGACCGTGTGTAATTGTAGCGTCGCTTTTAACAATATTTCAGTTATATAACGACCATGTCTAATTGTAGCGTCGTCATTCATATAACCATCGTGTCTAATTGTAGCTTTGCTTTTAACAATATTTCAGTCATATAACGACCGTGTCTAATTGTAGCATCACTTTTAACAATATTTCAGTCATATAACGACCGTGTGTAATTGTAGCGTCGCTTTTAACAATATTTCAGTTATATAACAACCATGTCTAATTGTAATGTCGTCATTCATATAACCATCGTGTCTAATTGTAGCGTCGCTTTTAACAATATTTCAGTCATAAAACGACCTTGTCTAATTGTAGCGTCGCTTTTAACAATATTTCAGTCATATAACGACCGTGTGTAATTGTAGCGTCGCTTTTAACAATATTTCAGTTATATAATGACCGTGTCTAATTGTAGCGTCGCTTTTAACAATATTTCAGTTATATAACGACCTTGTGTAATTGTAGCGTCGCTTTAACAATATTTCAGTTATATAACGACCATGTCTAATTGTAGCGTCGTCATTCATATAACCATCGTGTCTAATTGTAGCTTTGCTTTTAACAATATTTCAGTCATATAACGACCGTGTCTAATTGTAGCTTTGCTTTTAACAATATTTCAGTCATATAACGACCGTGTGTAATTGTAGCGTCGCTTTTAACAATATTTCAGTTATATAACAACCATGTCTAATTGTAACGTCGTCATTCATATAACCATCGTGTCTAATTGTAGCGTCGCTTTTAACAATATTTCAGTCATAAAACGACCTTGTCTAATTGTAGCGTCGCTTTTAACAATATTTCAGTCATATAACGACCGTGTGTAATTGTAGCGTCGCTTTTAACAATATTTCAGTTATATAACGACCGTGTCTAATTGTAGCGTCGCTTTTAACAATATTTCAGTTATATAACGACCGTGTCTAATTGTAGCGTCGTCATTTATATAACCATCGTGTCTAATTGTAGCGTCGCTTTTAACAATATTTCAGTCATAAAACGACCTTGTCTAATTGTAGCGTCGCTTTTAACAATATTTCAGTCATATAACGACCGTGTGTAATTGTAGCGTCGCTTTTAACACTGTTTCAGTCATATAAAGACCGTGTATAATTGTAGCATCGCTTCTAACAATATTTCATTGATATAACGACCGTGTCTAATTGTAGCATCGCTTCTAACAATATTTCAGTCATATAACGACCGTGTCTAATTGTAGCGTCGCTTTTTACAATATTTCAGTCATATAACCACCGTGTCTAATTGTAGCGTGCTTGTAACAATATTTCAATCAAATAACGACCGTGTCTAATTGTAGCGTCGCTTTTAACAATATTTCAGTTATATAACGACCGTGTTTAATTGTAGCGTCGCTTTTAACAATATTTCAGTTATATAACGACCGTGTCTAATTGTAGCGTCGTCATTCATATAACCATCGTGTCTAATTGTAGCGTCGCTTTTAACAATATTTCAGTCATAAAACGACCTTGTCTAATTGTAGCGTCGCTTCTAACAATATTTCATTGATATAACGACCGTGTCTAATTGTAGCATCGCTTCTAACAATATTTCAGTCATATAACGACCGTGTCTAATTGTAGCGTCGCTTTTTACAATATTTCAGTCATATAACCACCGTGTTTAATTGTAGCGTGCTTGTAACAATATTTCAATCAAATAACGACCGTGTCTAATTGTAGCGTCGCTTTTAACAATATTTCAATCATATAACGACACTGTGTAATTGTAGCGTCACTTTTAACAATATTTCAGTTATATAACCACCATATCTAATTGTAGCGTCGTCATTCATATAACCACCGTGTCTAATTGTAGCGTCGCTTTTAACAATATTTCAGTCCTATAATGACCGTGTCTAATTGTAGCTTCGCTTTTAACAATATTTCAGTCATATAACGACCGTGTCTAATTGTAGCGTCGACAGTCATATAACCACCGTGTCTAATTGTAGCATCGCTTTTAACAATATTTCAATCATATAACTACCGTGCCTAATTGTAGCGTCGCTTTTAACATAATTTCAGTAATATAAAGAACATGTCTAATTGTAGCGTCGCTTTTAACAATATTTCTCTCATATAACGACCGTGTCAAATTGTAGCGTCGCTTTTAACAATATTTCAGTCATATAACGACAGTGTCCAATTGTAGCCTCGCTTTTAACAATATTTCAGTCATATAACGACCGTGTCCAATTGTAGCGTCGCTTTTAACAATATTTCAGTCATATAACGACCATGTCCAATTGTAGCGTCGCTTCTAACAATATTTCAGTCATATAACGATCGTGTCTAATTATAGCGTCGCTTTTAACAATATTTCAATCATATAACGACCGTGTGTAATTGTAGCGTCGCTTTTAACAATATTTCAGTCATATAACGACCTTGTCCAATTGTTGCGTCGCTTCTAACAATATTTCAGTCATATAACGATCGTGTCTAACTGTAGCGTGCTTTTAACAATATTTCAATCATATAACGACCGTGTCTAATTGTAGTGTCGCTTTTAACAATATTTCAATCATATAACGACCGTGTGTAATTGTAGCGTCGCTTTTAACAATATTTCAGTCATATAACGACCTTGTCCAATTGTAGCGTCGCTTCTAACAATATTTCAGTCATATAACGATCGTGTCTAACTGTAGCGTGCTTTTAATAATATTTCAATCATATAACGACCGTGTGTAATTGTGGCGTCGCTTTAAACAATATTTCAGTCATATAACGATCGTGTCTAATTGTAGCGTGCTTTTAACAATATTTCAATCATATAACGACCGTGTGTAATTGTAGCGTGCTTTTAACAATATTTCAGTCATATAACGATCGTGTCTAACTGTAGCGTGCTTTTAACAATATTTCAATCATATAACGACCGTGTGTAATTGTAGCGTCGCTTTTAACAATATTTCAGTCATATAACCATCGTGTCTAATTGTAGCTTCGCTTTTAACAATATTTCAATCATATAACGACCGTGTGTAATTGTAGCGTGCTTTTAACAATATTTCAATCATATAACGACCGTGTGTAATTGTGGCGTCGCTTTTAACAATATTTCAGTCATATAACGATCGTGTCTAACTGTAGCGTGCTTTTAACAATATTTAAATCATATAACGACCGTGTGTAATTGTGGCGTCGCTTTTAACGATATTTCAATCATATAACGACCGTGTCTAATTGTAGCGTCGCTTTTAACAATATTTCAATCATATAACGACCGTGTGTAATTGTAGCGTCGCTTTTAACAATATTTCAGTTATATAACCACCATGTCTAATTGTAGCGTCGTCATTCATATAACCACCGTGTCTAATTGTAGCGTCGCTTTTAACAATATTTCAATCATATAACGACCGTGTGTAATTGTAGCGTCGCTTTTAACAATATTTCAGTTATATAACCACCATGTCTAATTGTAGCGTCGTCATTCATATAACCACCGTGTGTAATTGTAGCGTGCTTTTAACAATATTTCAATCATATAACGACCGTGTTTAATTGTGGCGTCGCTTTTAACAATATTTCAGTCATATAACGATCGTATCTAACTGTAGCGTGCTTTTACCAATATTTCAATCATATAACGACCGTGTGTAATTGTGGCGTCGCTTTTTACAATATTTCAGTCATATAACTGCCGTGTCTAATTGCAGCTTTGGTTTGAACAATATTTCAGTCATATAATGACCGTGTCTAATTTTAGCGTCGCTTCTAACAATATTTCATTCATATAATGACCGTGTCTAATTGTAGCGTAGGTTCTAACAATATTTCAGTCATATAAAGACCGTGTCTAATTGTAGCGTCGCTTTTAACAATATTTCAGTCATATAACGACCGTGTCTAATTGTAGCGTCGACAGTCATATAACCACCGTGTCTAATTGTAGCGTCGCTTTTAACAATATTTCAATCATATAACTACCGTGTCTAATTGTAGCGTCGTTTTAACAATATTTCAGTAATATAAAGACCATGTCTAATTGTAGCGTCGCTTTTAACAATATTTCAGTCATAAAACGACCTTGTCTAATTGTTGCGTCGCTTTTAACAATATTTCAGTCATATAACGACCGTGTGTAATTGTAGCGTCGCTTTTAACAATATTTCAGTCATAAAACGACCTTGTCTAATTGTAGCGTCGCTTTTAACAATATTTCAGTCATATAACGACCGTGTGTAATTGTAGCGTCGCTTTTAACAATATTTCAGTCATAAAACGACCTTGTCTAATTGTAGCGTCGCTTTTAACAATATTTCAGTCATATAACGGCCGTGTCTAATCGTAGCTTTGCTTTTAACAATATTTCAGTCATATAACGACCGTGTCTAATTGTAGCGTCGCTTTTTACAATATTTCAGTCATATAACCACCGTGTCTAATTGTAGTCTGCTTTTAACAATATTTCAATCAAATAACGACCGTGTCTAATTGTAGCGTCGCTTTTAACAATATTTCAATCATATAACGACACTGTGTAATTGTAGCGTCGCTTTTAACAATATTTCAGTTATATAACGACAGTGTCTAATTGTAGCGTCGTCATTCATATAACCACCGTGTCTAATTGTAGCGTCGCTTTTAACAATATTTCAGTCCTATAATGACCGTGTCTAATTGTAGCTTCGCTTTTAACAATATTTCAGTCATATAACGACCGTGTCTAATTGTAGCATCGACAGTCATATAACCACCGTGTCTAATTGTAGCATCGCTTTTAACAATATTTCAATCATATAACTACCGTGCCTAATTGTAGCGTCGCTTTTAACAATATTTCAGTAATATAAAGACCATGTCTAATTGTAGCATCGCTTTTAACAATATTTCTCTCATATAACGACCGTGTCAAATTGTAGTGTCGCTTTTAACAATATTTCAGTCATATAACGACAGTGTCCAATTGTAGCCTCGCTTTTAACAATAATTCAGTCATATAACGACCGTGTCCAATTGTAGCGTCGCTTCTAACAATATTTCAGTCATATAACGATCGTGTCTAATTGTAGCGTCGCTTTTAACAATATTTCAATCATATAACGACCGTGTGTAATTGTAGCATCGCTTTTAACAATATTTCAGTTATATAACCACCATGTCTAATTGTAGCGTCGTCATTCATATAACCACCGTGTCTAATTGTAGCGTCGCTTTTTACAATATTTCAGTCATATAACTGCCGTGTCTAATTGCAGCTTTGCTTTGAACAATATTTCAGTCATATAATGACCGTGTCTAATTTTAGCGTCGCTTCTAACAATATTTCATTCATATAATGACCGTGTCTAATTGTAGCGTAGGTTCTAACAATATTTCAGTCATATAACGACCGTGTCTAATTGTAGCGTCGCTTTTAACAATATTTCAGTCATATAACAACCGTGTCTAATTGTAGCGTCGCTTTTAACAATATTTCTCTCATATAACGACCGTGTCAAATTGTAGAGTCGCTTTTAACAATATTTCAGTCATATAACTACCGTGTCTAATTGTAGCGTCGCTTTTAACAATATTTCAGTCATATAACGACCGTGTACAATTGTAGCATCGCTTTTTACAATATTTCAGTCATATAACGACCGTGTCCAATTGTAGCGTCGCTTTTAACAATATTTCAGTCATATAACGACCGTGTCCAATTGTAGCGTCGCTTTTAACAATATTTCAATCATAAAACGACAGTGTCTAATTGTAGCATCGCTTTTAACAATATTTCAGTCATATAACGACCGTGTCCAGTTGTAGCGTCGCTTTTAACAATATTTCAGTCATATAACGGCCGTGTCCAATTGTAGCATCGCTTTTAACAATATTTCAATCATATAACGACAGTATCTAATTGTAGCGTCGCTTTTAACATTATTTCTGTCATGTAACGACCATGTCCAATTGTAGCGTCGCTTTTAACAACATTTCAGTCATATAACCACCGTTTCGACTTGTAGCGTCGCTTTAAACAATATTTCAATCATATAACGACCGCGTCCAATTGTAGCGTCGCATTTTTACAATATTTCAGTCATATAAACACCGTGTCCAATTGTAGCATCGTTTTAACAAAATTTCAGTCATATAACGACTGTGTCCAATTGTAGCGTCGCTTTTAACAATATTTCAGTCATATAACGACCGTGTCCAAATGTAGCGCCGCTTTTAACAATATTTATAATGACCGTGTCGAATTGTAGCGTAGCTTTTAACAATATTTTTGTCATCTAACAGTTGCGTCGCTTTTAACAATATTTTAGTCATGTAACGACCGTGTACAATTGTGGCGTCGCTTTTAACAATATTTCAGTCATGTACCGACCGTTTCCAATTGTAGCATCGCTTTTAATAATACTTCAGTCATATAACGAACGTGTCCAATTGTAGCATCGCTTTTAACAATATTTCAGTCATAAAACGACCGTGTCTAATTGTAGCGTCGCTTTTAACAATATTTCAGTTATATAATGACCGTGTCTAATTGTAGCGTCGCTTTTAACAATATTTCAATCATATTACGACCGTGTCTAATTGTAGCGTCGACAGTCATATCACCACCGTGTCTAATTGTAGGGTCGCTTTTAAGAATATTTCAATCATATAATTACCGTGTCTAATTGTAGCGTCGCTTTTAACAATATTTAATCATATAACGACCGTGTCTAATTGTAGCGTCGCTTTTAACAATATTTCAGTCATATAACGATCATGTCTAATTGTAGCGTCGCTTTTAACAATATTTCAGTCATAAAACCACCTTGTCTAATTGAAGCGTCGCTTTTAACAATATTTCAGTCATATAACGACCGTGTGTAATTGTAGCGTTGCTTTTAACAATGTTTCAATAATATAACGACCATGTCTAATTGTAGCTTTGTCAGTCATATAACCACCGTGTCTAATTGTAGCGTGCTTTTAACAATATTTCAATCATATAACGACCGTGTCTAATTGTAGCTTCGCTTTTAACAATATTTCAATCATATAACGACCGTGTGTAATTGTAGCGTCGCTTTTAACAGTATTTCAGTTATATAACCACCATGTCTAATTGTAACGTCGTCATTCATATAACCACCGTGTCTAATTGTAGTGTCGCTTTTAACAATATTTCAGTAATATAACGGCCGTGTCTAATTGTAGCGTAGCTTTTAACAATATTTCAGTCATATAACGACCGTGTCTAATTGTAGCGTCGCTTTTAACAATATTTCAGTCATATAACGACCGTGTCTAATTGTAGTGTCGCTTTTAACAATATTTCATTCATATAACGACCGTGTCTAATTGTAGCGTCGCTTCTAACAATATTTCAGTCATATAACGACCGTGTCTAATTGTAGAGTCGCTTTTAACAATATTTCAGTCATATAACCACCGTGTCTAATTGTAGCGTCGCTTCTTACAATATTTCTCTCATATAACGACCGTGTTCAATTGTAGCGTCGCTTTTAACAATTTTTCAGTCATATAACGACCGTGTCCGATTGTAGCGTCGATTTTAACAATATTCCAGTCATATAACCACCGTGTCCATTTGTTGCATCGCTTTAAACAATATTTCAGTCATATAACCACTGTGTCGAATTGTAGCGTCGCTTTTAACAATATTTCAGTCATATTACGAACGTGTCCAATTGTAGCGTCGCTTTTAAAAATATTTCAGTCATATAACCACCGTTTCGAATTGTTGCGTCCCTTTAACAATATTTCAGTCATATAACGACCGTGTCCAATTGTAGCTTCGCTTTTAACAATATTTCAGTCATATATACACCGTGTCCAATTGTAGCGTCGCTTTTAACAATATTTCAGTCATATAATGACCGTGTCCAAATGTAGCGTCGTTTTTAACAATATTTATAATGACCGTGTCGAATTGTAGCGTCTCTTTTAACAATATTTCTGTCATCTAACTGTAGGGTCACTTTTAACAATATTTTAGTCATGTAACGAACGTGTACTATTGTGGCGTCGCTTTTAACAATATTTCAGTCATGTCACGACTGTGTCCAATTGTAGTGTCGCTTTTAATAATACTTCAGTCATATAACGAACGTGTCCAATTGTAGCATCGCTTTTAACAATATTTCAGTCATAAAACGACCGTGTCTAATTGTAGCTTCGCTTTTAACAATATTTCAATCATATAACGACCGTGTCTAATTGTAGCGTCGACAGTCATATAACCACCGTGTCCAATTGTAGAGTCGCTTTTAACAATATTTCAATCATATAACGACCGTGTCTAATTGTAGCGTAGACAGTCATATAACCACCGTGTCTAATTGTAGCGTCGGTTTTAACAATATTTCAATCATATAACGACCCTGTCTAATTGTAGCGTCGACAGTCATATAACCACCGTGTCTAATTGTAGCATCGCTTTTAACAATATTTAATCATATAACGACCGTGTCTAATTGTAGCGTCGCTTTTAACAATATTTAATCATATAACGACCGTGTCTAATTGTAGCGTCGCTTTTAACAATATTTCAGTCATATAACCACCATGTCTAATTATAGCCTCGTCATTTATATAACCACTGTGTCTAATTGTAGCTTTGCTTTTAACAATATTTCAGTCATATAACATCCGTGTCTAATTGTAGCGTCGCTTTAAACAATAATTTAGTAATATGACGACCGGGTCTAATTGTAGCATCGCTTTTAACAATAATTCAGTCATATAACGACCGTGTCCAATTGTAGCATCGCTTTTAACAATATTTCAGTCATATAACGACCGTGTCCAATTGTAGCGTCGCTTTTAACAATATTTCAGTCATATAACGACGGTGTCTAATTGTAGCGTCGCTTTTAACAATATTTCAGTCATATAACCACAGTGTCAAATTGTAGAGTCGCTTTAAAAAATATTTCAATCATATAACCACCGTGTCGAACTGTAGCGTCGCTTTTAACAATAGTTCATCATATAACGACCGTGTCTAATTGTAGCGTCGCTTTTAACAATATTTCAGTCATATAACCACCGTGTCCAATTGTAGCATCGCTTTTTACAATATTTCAATCAAAAAACCACCGTGTCTAATTGTAGCGTCGCTTTTAACAATATTTCAGTCATATAACCACCGTGTGTAATTGTAGCATTGCTTTTAATAATATTTCAGTTATATAACCGCCGTGTCTAATTGTAGCGTCACTTTTAACAATATTTCAGTCATATAACCACCGTGTCTAATTGTTGCGTCGTCAGTCATATAATTGCCGTGTCTAATTGTAGCGTCGCTTTTAACAATATTTCAGTCATATAACAACCGTGTCTAATTGTAGCGTCGCTTTTAACAATATTTCAATCATATAACCACCGTGTCCAATTGTAGCGTCGCTTTTAACAATATTTCAGTCATATAACGACCGTGTCTAATTGTAGCGTCGCTTTTAACAATATTTCAGTCATATAACCACCGTGTCTAATTGTAGCGTCGTCAGTCATATAACGACCGTGACTAATTGTAGCGTCGCTTTTAACAATATAGGACAGTCAACCACAAAACACAGAAACAAACATGGAAACAGACAAACAAGAAGGCAAAAGTAATTAGAAAAGTAAACGACATCACAAACACAAAAGGGTTGACAATAGGGCTACCGCCTTGGAACGGTCAGTAGCAAAGTAGGCCACTTGGGGTTTAAACCGGTTCTAGGGTACACCAACCTCACACTTACCCTACTGTCATCCCATTTAAACAGGACAGTGTAAATAAAGAAATCCCCGTCATGATCTAATCTCTAACCAACAAGGCAGCATCAATAGGCAATATAAGTAAAACACAAATATGCTCGTGTAAATATAATACAAAAAACAATAGCCTAGAAAGCCACAATGAAGGTACTCAATGACTTGGCAGAAGCGAGAGCAGTAAGAGAATAAACCATTAAGGGTACGACAAGAAAAATCATGGACAAACATCAAACTCCACCGTCCCAATGGGCTTTAGGTAGGCGTCATCATAGGGTCCACAGCCTGTCCGGTCATCGTACAATTAAAGAGGAAAGCATAGTGGCGAACTGTAAAAGGGTCCACCACCAAGCATGCAGTACGTTGCAAAATGATAGGGTCATAACCTCTTTTGATAAACTTTTTAACAAGTTTAACAAAGATAGTATGAAAGTGATCATGACCAAGAATCTTACGAAGTTTATAAATCACATCACCATAGAAGTCAGGTTGTGATAGTCCTTGTCGTAGAAGAGTCCTTAAATTACATTTATATTTGGAAAGAAGATCAGGGTTACGATAATAAAATTTTGCAAAGGTTTTACGAAGTTTATGGTAACGGTAACCCTGATTGAGTAACTTTTTGGTTATACAAAGATTACGAATATTAAAGTCCTCAACTCGAGTACAAGCTCTAGAAAAACAAATAAGTTGAGACAGATACACCCCATAAGAAGTTGCTCGGGGAACATCCCCATCCAAGTGGGGATAATTAACAATGTCAAAATTAAAATCATCTCTCTTGTCATAGATTTTGCTAATTATTTTACCATTTTCAATCGAGAGATCTAAATCAAGAAAAGAAGCGTTATTATCAGATATATTTTCTTTATTAAGCTGAAGTTCTTTAGGATAAATATTATCAACCATAGTTGGAAAGAAAGGGTTGTCAATGTTCAGTATGTCATCCAGATACCGAGAGGTGTCATTAAAAGATTCAATAACATCTGCCTGGGTATCTGGTGAAAGACTCAACATGAAATCCCTTTCATAGCAAAATAAAAACAAATCTGCGACAAGTGGTGCACAGTTCGTACCCATAGGGATACCAACAATTCGTCTATAAACGGTGGTACCATACCTGACGAAAATATTATCTAATAGGAAGATGAGTGCTTCACAAACTTCATAGCAAGTCCACATAGTATAATTATCTAAACTGCCGTTAGTGAAAAACGCTTTAAAATTATTACATGCCAAAAATTTAGTATTTTCTCTAGCGAATGTTTTTTGAATAAGAGAAATTAGCTTGTCTTTAATAAGGTGATGTGGTAAGGTTGTATATAGTGTAGAGAAGTCATAAGTGCTTATTGATGAAACTTGACCTTTATTGAAAATTTTATCCAGAACGTCTCCTGAATTTTTTATAGACCAAAATAAATTAATCCCAGAGTTTTCATAAGTTTTATCAAAATATAGTTTAACGTGATCTTTAACGGCAGTACGACAAGAAGTTAAAAGTTTGGAGATGTTTGTTGTCGTGCAGGCACTAGAATTAGAAATAAAGCGAGCCGTATACGAATTTTTATGTAATTTAGGAATCCAGTACATGGTAGACAGTTTATTTTGCTTATCGTTTACACCAGCCTTGAAAGTAGTGCACCGAGTGATATGTGCGGAAACAACATCATCCTCAGTAGAATTAACTGGAGTATACGATTTGGTGCTGCCGAGTTCCAGAGATAAAACATTGACATAATGTAGGCGTCAAACAATAATTACATTATTAGCTGCTTTATCTGCTGGAACTAAAACAAATTTATAATGAAACTCCTGAATTCCCGATTTTAAATTACGAAAGGAAAACCTAGGTCTCGGAGGAAGTAAAGAGGGGTTAGCATTATAAAAGTTAATACGTGTATCTATAATTTTAAGAATTGACTTTTTCCAAGTAGAAAGCGAGTTTGGGTCCGCATGTTCTACAAGCATGTTCTACGCTTCTTTAGCTCTTTTTCAAATCGTGGTAACGTGAGCGCTTGAAGGTCGATAATTACAATCACTCTATGACGAGACATGTGATCGTAATCTCTGCCAGGGTGTGGCTGCAAGGAACGACAACTCTGGGTAGAGTGATTTGATCATCGGAAAAATGTTCACACATGTGGCCGATGCAGATTTTTACGAAAATATTCCCTGGTCGATAGTCATGATAACAATTGGTTTTAAATTAATTTAACTTTTAGAACATCATAAGAACATCGTATTAAGTATTTTACTCAATGGAGTTATCAACAATTAGTTTGACCTATGTTGTCACAACATTTTACAATTATTTTATTTTATATTAATGTGAAACATTACAATTTCATAGCTTTTTGGAAGGTGAATATCTATTGTATTTTCAGGAAAGAAGCTGTTGTTTTATCTACTATCTACATCAAACACGTCCCCCTCCCACTACTACATCCCCTCACCCCACCCCACATACATATATTTTTATCTTAAATTTACTGAAAACAAAAGTTGCCATTAAAACAATATAGAATTACGGTTTTTAATATGTGTTTACCATGGCACACAGCTTGTTATCCATATCGATGTCAGAGCGTGATCATTCTGAAACGGGCGTTTTATGTATCGCGATTTAATAATTAAGAAATACAATATGCCGTTAATTAAAAATAGAAAGACAAGAACTGTCTCATTCGTAATACAGCCTCAAGTCACACCCACGAATGATAATTTCTCGACGATCACCGTTACTCTAATTAATGAACAAGAAGCAGATCAAAACTATTTCCTACAATAATTAATACTGGTGGTGACATGTCATTGGTGGATATTTATAATAGGTGTACGTGATTGGTTGTTATCGATCATTCCCTGTTTGATGCATTGTGGTAGCCGCTAAAATACCACACGGCCAGAGGAGTGTGTATGTGTCTGCGTTTTCCTTTTTCTCTACTTTGGTTTTTGTTTCTGAAAAAGAATTGGCATAGTATGACTGGAATATGAATGCATTGAATATTTTGATAATAGTATTTGTTCCGATCCAAATATAGACAATTTAATTATGAAAATACTCGTTTTGTTTCTTGGTATTATACCAGTTGTATTTACTGATTCTATAAATAGTACCAGAGACAGAGACTTGTCAGATTTTCAAAAAAACGTCATCGAAATAGCTGCCAGTGTGTGTCCGTATAGTACATTTTGCACTTCTGAAGCAAAGAAAGAATTGACGGATTCTCGTTTTCGATCATGCTGTCAGCCTTGTTCATGCGCCATAGGCTGTGTCCCTGGCAACTGTTGTCCAGACGCTCAGACGACACTGTCCAACAGGACCATTGACTGTGAAGACCAAAACCATATGTTTAACACGCCTCGAGGTATGTCACCATTAAAAATAGCCGCTATGAAGCACTACTTCGCCATCGATACTTGTCCTGCAGGTGCAGACGACATCACAACTAAACATTGTCTGAACCCAACTACTTTGGGAGACCACGTGTTAGTTTCTGATCCAGACAATCTTGACGTTTACAAGAACATCAAATGTGCAATGTGCAATGGTGTTAACACATCCATCACATGGAATATACTTATTAATTGTCCGAACCTTTACCAGTCACCTGCATTTACTACTGTTGTAGAACGCAATACATTTGTTTTAGAAAAGTGCAGAGTCTACTCCAGTCCTCCGTCTGCAATACTAGGTTCAGTGGCTGAATGTTACCCCAACGCGATCAAAAAGTGCAACACTACCGGCTTTTGGAAAATACATAACAAAACAATAGAGGAAGCGTGTACCAAATACAACAACAAGTACGTGTTTAGGCTTAATTTAAAATACGCCAACGTGTTCTGTTTTATGTGTAATGAACCAGAAGACATACCAGTAAACGATTTATGCAGTGCGATTGTCTATCCCTCCAAAAGTATATTTTATCCATTAAGTGTTATGCTAAATATGGATATTCAGTATGTCATCGAAAATGAAACAGGTGACGATATACATTGTTCATTTGACGAACTAATGGATCCATTTACGGTGAGTAATATATATATATTATTATTTAATGCATATACAAAGAAAAAATAAGGCTCAGTATTTCAGAAACTTTTATGAAGCATTCGTCGCATTATTGCATCAAACAAAAAAGAAGAAAAAATAGAGAAGAAAAAGAACACAAATAAACAAGAACAACAACAAGAACAACAACAACAAAAACAACAACAACAACAACACTAATAACAAAAACAAGAAAAAACCCTGAAATAACAAGACAAAAACACTCCCAAAAGACAACACAATTGCATATATTCGGTTATCGTTAATATGTGTGGACACATCACTATGACAGCATTTGGAATAGCGTTATGTGATGAAAGCCGCCGAACTGCGACTGTTATTGTCATAATGATTTGATCAATGCATCTGTTTTAAGGCTCTTTATTCTTCTGGTCTTAGAGGCCTAGTCTTCCGTTAATTCCAGTCGTAATTGTGACCGTAATTAAGAAAGACCAATAAAGTCAGCAGTGTTTCATGCCACAGTGAACATGAGGTCCTGTCAGAGATAAGTAAAAACATGGTTTTGAAATTAACCTTTATTTGACCAGCTGTTAAGAAAGTAAATTAACTTCATTAGTACATCATACAGATTTTATTTCATAACTGATAATGTATTGAATAAAGTGTGTAATATGATGAATTTAAGAACATAATTTGACTCTGTCTATTACTTTAAAGTTTAAATTAAAAAATGTTCGTACTTTAATTATTATTATTATTTGCATTTTTGTTAAAAGAAAAACGAAATAAAAGCTTTAATATCCCAACACTCACTTTGTGTAAATGGATTCTCGATGAAAACCAATCACTGTTGCTCAATGATAGTGGTATCGGTTGCGCAACGAATAGTCAATGATTCTCAACGATGTGTGTTTACCAACGTAGTTTTTGACCGTACGGTTCAGAAGCGGAGATGAAAAGACGTGTGTATACCCGTAAAGGTGAAACATTAGCAGTTGAGCTGGCCAATGACATACGAACGTTGCTGGCAGTAATCGAGGGGACGACTACTCTTTTCTTAAAGACCTAATAAGTACTTCCCGACGAAAATTGTTGTCACAGTCGCGTAGCGCAGCTGCCCAGGAACTCCATGCGTCGATAATAACAACAACAACAACATGTATGTGCAGCTATGACGTCACTATACTAAAGGATACGGTAACGTCGTTGCAGGCAGAACTACTCATGATGAAACAGTGCATGGTAGCAAACGAACGGATACGAGCTGAACAAACACAAAAAGACAGTATTTAGCTTGAAAACGGACATACAGGCATGTTCTGAAACTGCCAAGGATAGTGCGAAACAAATAAACAGTTATGTCAGTGACCTAAAAAGAACTTAGCTTGACTCAGATAGAACTGAACTAATAAAACTGAGAGAATCGTTAGAGTGTATTCAGTCTAGTAGTAACAAGGTTGTTGAGAGGGCCCTTTATCCATTATATGTTGACAACTCTCGTATTTCTAAAGATGTATCAGATTTACACACTGTCGGAAAAAGTGAGTTTGACACGGTATTGGAACCTATTGATACGTTTGGTAACGTTGTAATGCCCACAATTAACAATATATATCGGCATTAAATTAATGCAGACAAAATTGCTGATATTTTGGCAGGAAACATAAGTGTTGAGGCTCTGGCATCAAGTTCCATTACAATGCACAATATTTCATCTAGTATTGGCTCTCCCGCTCAGTCAGTTTCCGAACATGTATCTGGCAATAACCAATATTCAGAAGAATGTGTGGTTCCCGATAAATCAGACGAATCGAATGCAATGCATATTACTACTGTATTATCCCAGAAACAAGGGAGAAAACACAATTTTCTCAAAAATGGTCAAAAGCGTAAGAAAGGCAACACAGTAATAAATCATAATAATATGTCGCGTTACACCCAAAACAGTCCGGTGACATTTTCAGATATTATTAGCGCAATAGGTACCCCTAGTCGCCCACGTAAAAATGGTATTCCTGTGAGAATTACAAATCGTGACTCAGTGAGTAATGGATACGAGGAAGATTTCATGTCTATGTGCGTAAGCGGACAAAGCGTAGGTGGCTTTAATAACACCATTAATTTAATCAAAATTGCAAGCTATGTTAGTCGTCGTGGCCCAAAAGTAACAAACAAAATATATCCCTTCCCGTCGTGTTCCCGACGAGGTTGTTATACAGCTCAATGTCGAAGCAAACGTGGATAGTGACTTACTTGAAAATGACGGCTTCTGGCCACGCCACGTTGTGTGCAAACCTTGGTTATCGCGAAACCAAAATACAAAATGCGCACTCATGGTGAGCGGCGCGAGCAGCAAAATAAACCATGGTCTGAGTGTTATGTGCAACAATTATTATATTATATGATATAGCCGGAAAAACAATCGAATGCAAACCGCTAACTACGAACACGATATTATTTACCAGATATTAAATAAGTCGATGTATTCGTCTCCTAAAAGAACAAACACCGTGAAAATGTCACTCGTTAGCAAGTTAATTTTCTCACCTGGAACGTTACAGGACTTATGTCTAGCAGTACGTATCTGTGTGATTCACTTAACAAACATGCGATATACTTATGTGGACTGTCTGAGCACTGGCTTTACAGTCATAATTTGCACTTCTTTGATGCAATCGATAACAATTATAAATCACACGCAGTTTCAGACTTCAACTTAGGACTTAAAGGCAATATACGTGTTAGAAAAGGCGGTGTTGCAATCATGTGGCCATTCGCAACATCTCGTAGACTGCTTCGCAGCATGACTCGAATGTAATACGCAGGTTTCCATATTGGTTACGTCATACTAGCGTGACGCGCGTCAGATTCCCGCCAAAACGAATTCGCATTCAAAATCAAAGTTATCTTCCAATTTTTTCAATGTCATTTAGCCGATTTCTCTATCTATAGTTTATTTACGTGAAAGCAGTGATAAAACCTTCATCCGTATTGTAAATAACAAACATGCAACGCAAATCATACATCAACACGTGTGGTAAGCGGCCATATTGTTTATGCAGCAACCGCTTAGATAAAATGCACTATTTTCTGTGCCGTTGCCTTCCGGCTAACAGAATGTGACGATTTTGAACATACCGAAGCGCCGTGATACACACGAGGCGGGATCCCGAGGAATGACGGGATTGGCCGAGCGTTCACGATTGTCATGTGGCATGTTAAACATGACCAATACATTACACCACTAAGCATCGATGATAGGATAGGATAGTGGGTATACAGTTTCAGGTCCCCAAATTTCAATATATGTTCGTATTTCAAGTATACCTTCCGTGTCGTAACCATCCGATCGGAAACTTTAAAGACTATATTGATAAGTTATATAATCTTTGGAGTATGTACTCTGAACATGGTATGGTCATATTCATGGGGGACTTTAACGCCAGATATCAAAGCAGTGGTAATCTTGACGGCAGAGATCAGTATTTTAATCAGTTTCTGATTGATACAAATTGCACGACTATAAACAAATTTGATACATGTGTTGGCGCTAAAACCATCTTATGACGAACGTAGTGAATCGTTAATAGATTATATATTGATTCCTGTCGGACGCGAATACTGTATTTTGTATTGCGAAATCTTAGATGACGACTGTTTAAATACGTCAAGACATAGACCTATATTATGTACATAAAACGTGCCGTATAGCTCCGATAATAATAGAGTGCCGCAAGCACATGAATTTGGAATAAATTGGAGGAAAGTAAAACCAACAGGCCTATCAGGACATGTTGGAGCTTCAACTGACCTAATTGAAGCCCAGAATGCGCATCTTAATACTAAAGATGACATTGAAAAAATGTATCATCTAATTGTTAAAACAGTAGTTGAATCTTCAGAAAATTGCTTTCCAAAATCCAAGTTCAGGCATTTTCTTAAGCCTTATTGGAACTCTGTTCTCACAGATGCACATAAAGTTATGAAAGAAAAACGCAAATTATGGCTAACTGATGGTAGACCTCGAGGTAATATTTTACCAAGCTTCTCACATTATAAGCAAGCAAAGTGTGAATTTAGAAAACTTTACAGATATCACGCTCAAAATTATTGAACGAAATTAGATGATGAGATAAATGAATCTTCAGAAATTGACGAAGAGCAATTTTGGAAATTAGTCAATAGACGACGCAAACAATCAAATTGTAGAGCAGGTGCTGAATTTAAATTTAATGGCGTCTTATACCGAGATCCACAATGCATAACAGAGCAATGACAACACTACTTTAACGATTTATATAAACCATTTAATAATCCAAAATACGATGATAAATGGAAAACTTATATAGATACCAAAATTAAATACGCTGTTGCCTGAATAAGCACATACTAGTTCCTTGATTGAAGTTGTAAGGGTTTCGCCTTCTGACGTAGAGGCAGCCATACGTTCATGTAAGCGGGGCAAAGCTTGCGGCTTTGATAACGCATATTATGGGCATTTTATATATGGAGGTGACATTATAATCAATGTCCTATCAAATCTATTCTCGGCCATGTTAAAACTATCTTATACTCCCCTGACAATGAATAAGGGCATTATAATTACCCTTCACAATGGCGGCAAAAAGCGTAAAGATGATCCTAATAACTCCTATGCTACTTACAGTTTATGAAAACATTTTACTTGGTCGAACCAAAATGAAACTATTGCAAACTATAAGTACTTAACAGGGGGGATTTCAAGAACAACTGTGGACCACAATGACATCATTCTCCATTCTCGCTTAGAGAATGCATTATTTATGGAAAAGAAAATAACAGTAAAGTTTATGCTTGTTTTCAAGACTCTTGATCGCTTGTGGCACGACGGTCTTTTTGTTAAGCTTTACGAAACAAATATAGAAGTTCATCCCTTTCTTGCTTTTGTTAATATTTACCGCAATATGACGTGTTGTGTTAGAAATCAAAGATACATGTCTGAGTGGTTTAGGGTTTTACAGGGTACCAGACAAGGTGGTAAAAGCTCACCTTAATTGTATTTATTATTCATAGACGGTATCATAAGATAGCTGGAACAAAGAGGTTACGGTTTGTGCATCTTCAATTTAACGTCTGGTTCACCTACAGTAGCAGATGACATGGTATTGGTATCATTTTCTAAGAACGGCCTTGATAACATGTTACGTATATGTAACAGCAATGCCATGAAATGGCGATTTGAATACAATCCGTCGAAATGCGCCGTTATAGTTTTTAACGAAACAAGTTCTCAGTTTAAGAGAACCAGCCGACGTTGGATATTAGGCGATAATTGCATATCCGAAGTTGAGCAATACACTCATCTTGGTATTATTTGTGATAAATATTTAATCATCGAACACTCTGTGCGCGAATCAAACAAGAAATTAAGAGGTACGTTTTTAAGCCTTGTTAATAGCGGTATTCATCCTAACGGGCTTAATCCATTAACGTCACTCACAATTTATAAATCGGTTGTTCTTCCAAAATCTCTGTTCGGGTGTGAATTATGGAACACATTTTCGATATCTGACTTAAATCTATTAGAACGAGGGCACCGTTTTTGTTTTAAATTTATGCAGAATTTACCTCGTTATATTCGGACAGACGTAGCGTTACATGCTCTAGGCGCTACGTCAATTGAATCTGAAATTGACTATAGAAAATTGCAATTTTTCTCACAATTATGCAGATTACCCTGCAAGTATGTATCAAAACAAATATTTGTCAATAGATTATTCAGATATTTGAATGATGATAAACAAACACATAGTTTTATTCCCGATATATACAGATTACTTGTTAAATATGATTTAATTAACTATCTGCATAATTTTGTTGACTACTCATTTTTTCCTACAAAATGTACATGGAAGAGGGTTTTAAAAAATAAAATATATGCATTAGATTCTATACAAATGTCATCAAGACTTGCCTCAATGATGACAGAAGATCAGGTGTTAAATAATTTTAATATAAATGCTCCATGTCGAATATGGCAATTAAGTAGAAAAATACCGGAATTAAGACTACAATGTCAAACAGCGGTACGTGTATTGGGTCAATTATTATCATTCACCCGCCCGGAAAAATGTCCAAAGTGCAACAGAATGATATATAATAAAATTACACATATTGCTAATGTATGCACTGAAAACAATGAGCTAAGAAATGCACTATGGACAGCTATATTAAGCTATGCTGGCTTTGAAACATATTGTAAGTTCATATCGAAAGGCCAATCTGAACAACTTTGTGACTTAATTGCTGGCCTAGGTCATTACTACTATACTGATAACAGTGATCATTTACTTATACTTATCATAAACATTTTCACAAAATGTTTTTGTAAGAACGGGTAAACAGTGTTTATATATAAATAACCAGATATAGTCACAAGGAGTCATTTCATATCCCTATGAACTTTTGTATTTCGTTTCGGCAAGGCTTCATTACAGGGAAACAGGCCCGTTGTATATACATATTCAAAACAAAATAAAATATCCCGATGGATGACGCTTACTCAGTTAAATACTACTGAGCAGGTTTCAACCATTGGTGAAAGTTTGTCCTTATAGATAATTACATATACATTGTAACTATTTTGGACAAATATTGTTGTATTATTTAAAATACACAATGGTTAGCTAACATGTTTAGTGCTTTATGATATTGTGATACAGCCGAGTATTTTTATTACTATGGTTTTCAAACACGTAGAAAGGAGTGAATGCGCATAATAAAATTTAAATTATGTAAATATGTTGATTTAATATTTTTGACATCTAAAATTACTGTACTGTTGTTCTATATGCGTCATTGTTTATATAATGCTCTCATATAAATGGAGGAAATAAAGATAATTATTATTATTGTACGTGCGTTTGGATTCCCAATTGACATCACGTAATAAGGCGTCAATGTGCTCATCTATCAAATCTTCTGTCTTATGTGCTTTACTATTATATATATGACACTATGAGTAAGATGGAATAATGGAGTTTGCTTCTCAGCATGAGGATATCCCCTTTTTTGAGAAGGTGCCTGTCAGTTCTGGACAGAAATCGACGAATGTTTGATGCGTTTTTTAACCGAATTACAACGTGTTCTCGTGATATACTTTTTACTCTAACCATGTTGATTATTGACTATTTCTTTATTTTTAGAATACATGTAAGACACTCTACTGTCCAGTTGGTCGTATTCCTGTGTTTGGATCTTGCGAAAGGAACACGTTATCATCAGATGGACTGAAAGTCAGTATCACGTTTGGTGTTAACGTTTCTGAAACATACATGATAACTGATGAAGAACATGACTTGAAGAAAAAGTTTTTTCAACTAATTCGTGACAATGTTGACCTAGAGGAAAAGCTAATTGGGATCGGCTGTGGTGTTTGTGAAGTCAGAGGGCTAGAGTCACCCACAGGGGAAGTCAGAGGGCTAGAGGCACCCACAGCGGGAATTTTCTACTATGAATTCTCAATGCATACAACACCACAATGCGACGAAGATACAATAATACAAACGATGTATCAGTATGTACAAGATGGTGAGATATCCGCCCGTTTCAGTATGTTCAATCAAGAGTATAACATCTCACTGAGTATCGTGTATGACGTACCGGAGATGCTTGATATAATTTACTGGAAGGTTAATTATTTTTGTCAGGCTGGCATACATCTTGGAAAGAAATTTTATTGTCCTCATATTCAATATTCCGAAAAGGAACTTGTCGATAATGGTGTAGACGTAGACCTAATAAATAAACTTAAAGAGCAGTCGATAAACTCATCGCAGTCGGATTCTAACAACTCTACTACAACCACATATCATACCACATATCGTGCGATATGTGTGAACGAATACGTATCCATCTACGAAGCAAGGAAAACGGTGTCGGACCCCATGCATGTTGTGAAATACATGTCGATTGCATGCTTTAGCTTGTCCGCTTTATACAGTATACCAACTATTATTGCCAATCTCAGAGCATCTGACGTTAGACGAATATTTCGACAATGGACAATTCCTGTTTGTGTATTTAATATATTGGCTCACACTTGCTTTGAGTTACGCACGTTATACGTAAAATCTGAATCGAATCTTATGCGACATACCGCTGAAATTGTAATGCATTATTCGTGGCTGGTAACAACATTTCTTACCACTGCTGTCATTACACAATCTCGGGCATGTGTCATGCGTAACAACGATCCACCGTTGCAGACAATGAAACCCTTTGCTTTTGCCGCAGTTCTATGTATTCCGGTTGTTGTCATTGCTCCAAACGTCGTCATTTCGTTCATCACCTTATTTAATATTACATACGGTGTTAAATCGGCTTCTTCTGCCTCCGTCTGGTTGACAATGCGTGCTTGTACGCTCGTCTTACCCATTCTAGTCGCTGTCTCTGTTAACGCACTCTATGTGTGGAAAATGCGCCGCCTCAGGGAGTTAGCCCCGATGAACTGTATTCAGATTATAGATCAAGCCTTGTCCTATTTTCGATTGTCAGTTCTGTTAGGCCTGTCTCAGCTGCTTCTCTTCATGAACGACGTATTTTCACATGTGGTACTGATCTGCCTGTTTATGATAGTAAACACAAGCGTGTCTCTGTACGTATTTATTTTCTTTGGTGTAAAGTGTAAATAGATAATTTCAAGAAAGGTATAACCTGTAGTTTGGTATTTCCAAGGTGCAGCTTGTAAGTATATAGTTTCAAGGAAGGAGTAACCTGAAGTTTGGTAGTTCCAAGATGTAATTTGTAAAAAAATAGTTGCAAGGAAGGTGTAACCTGTAGTTTGGTAGTGCCAAGGTGTAACCTGTAGTTTGGTAGTGCCAAGGTCTAACTTGTAGTTGGAAAGTTCAAATGTATAACTTTTAGTTGTATAGAAGTTCAAAGGTGTTACTTTTTTCAGATTTGTACTTTATACTTTGAAAGTTCAAAGGTGTAACTTGTAGTTTCAAAATTCAAATGTGGAAAGATCACTTCGAGATGAAATCAAATATATTATTCACTCCAAAACAACAACAGTTCTTTATATTTTATGTCTTACGAGCGGTAGCTAGCATATTTCACTACCGCTCATGAACAGTCTCAATCAAACCGAGACTGCAATATTTCGGTGACGTCAAAAAAAATCGGTGACGTCATCGGCTCAGTTTGGTGAAATTTCTGTTTTTAACAAACCATAACTTCAAAAATACATTACTGATTTCAATAAATTACCTCCCAGTTTAGTTGAGTTATTTCCAATATTCATAGCAACATTTTGATTTTTTTTTAAAATTGATCCGGTGATTCATAAATGCACCATAACTTCTAAAATCATTTATTTACCGATTCCATTTCACAGATATGACGAATTCACATTTAAGATCTGAACAACATGGTGCGAAACCCATATTTTGATTAATATGACGAACTGGAATATTTGTTAAATGTTTAGACACTTCTGAAAAAAGAAAACGTGTACGCCGTATCTCCCCCCCCCCCCCCCCCCCCCCCCCCCCCCCCCCCCCCCCCCCCACACACACACACACACACACTTCCGCTTACATTAAGGTTACACACACTTCCGCTTACATTAAGGTCATATTATACATTTCAAAGGTGAAATTAGACAGTGTATACAATTGCAAGGTGTTAGTATACAGCTGAAGAATTCTTTCCTAGAAGATATTCACCCCCTCCCCCTCCGCCACCCATCCACCCAGGTTTGTTTGCATGATAAAGTAAGTTTCCCCGAATTCTAACAAGGTTTTATATATAACAGTTTGTCAACATTCTCACTTTACTATCTGAGGGGCATAGAGACTTATTTACGCTATTAAAACATTATATTCTGTTATTCTGACCAATATATTTGTTAGAATAACACATGTTAGTACTTTGTAAGATATATATATATTTTAGAATAACGCAAGGTAGTAATTTCCGAGTAAATGTATCCATACGCATCATTGTTAGAGACATTTAAAATTAATGGAAATCCATATCAATGCATCGATGTTAAAAGAAATATAAAATTAATGGGGATATAGAGTACCTGAATATAAGATTTTATAGATAAATTTCTCATGCATTTACTATATTTCATTTGTTTATATTGTACATGTTGTGTTTTCTCAAAAAGAAAAAGAAATAAAGAATGAATAATTGTTCGAAAACAGACTTGTCTTCATCAGTTAAACGCATGATTGAATGGCTGTAGTTTCCTAATGAACGGCTGTAGTTTCCGTTTTAATGATATTTCCGTTTTAATGAAGGGCTGTAGATTCCGTTTTATGAACGGCTGTAGTTTCCGTTGTATGCATATACATGCCAAAAAATAATATCAATTTTAAAAAGGACGTGTTTAGTACGTATCTTTTACCAGTTATAACCGCACATGCTAAGTGCGTATGCTTATCAGTTATAGCCGCACCCGTTTAAGGTATATGCTCTTATGTATCAAGTATAATCCATCATTGATCATGTACTTATGAAAGCCTATTTGTCAGCCATTTTTATAAAAAAACCAGATCCAAAACAGATGGGATACGGTCACGTGAAATTGTCAAACAAATGCACACTCAAGGCATGCGCAATGTCAACCATATAGTACAACACGGTAATTTAACACTACTGATGTGGACAATTATATCAGAAAGAATATTCATATGGCAAATAATGTGATAAAGTGCTTTAATTTATTTAGAAATGATGTCTCTAGCTGGGTAATGGACTATTCTATGGACCAATTTATTTCACATAAAATTGATTAAAATTATATCAAACTTGTCGGATATAAACGCCACACTTTCTGTCATATAAGAATTCTTTCTGATGTTCACATACATAGGGTTGACAATTGCACTTGATCATATCCCATCCATTTTGGATCATTTGTTTTAAAAATGGCGGTCCAATATTCCTTAACGTGCCAGCTTATATATCGGAAAGTTTGATTTAAAACAAGAATCGTGTCATTTAATAGCTCTAGATCGACCTAAATCTATAAAAGTGTTATATGTTTTGCATGTATACTGTTATAGGGAGGAATAAAGAATGAATGGTTATTTAAAAAGATGTCCATCAATGTAAAGGCATTTTAAGGCGTATGCTTATAAATTTCAGCTTATCAAATAAAATGGCTTCTTGGAGTGTAATAGGGCCATGACTTATTTATCGTAATACACAAGTGGATCATAGTGTATTACAGTATAGATGCAAACACAGTGTTTGTGTACAGTAAAACATTTAGACTCAGTTGTCCTACGATACGTTCAGACACCTTAAATATGTTTCATTATTTGAAATTTTACTTATTATAAAATGCATGTTAGTAACGTTCAATTTGGTTTAAGGTGTCGCATTATATGTAGTGCGAACGCGTTGCGTAACGCAGCTGACGTCATGCAAACAAAACCAAAACGATGTCATGATTTCTCTTACAAATTACCGCCGAATACAGGGTAAATTGACAACATTAAAGTGAAACTATCACGTCGTAGGTGTGTTATGTGATAAACGGAATCTAACATTCGTGACTGTGTATTATTGACTTTAATAAACTCGTTTGATAAAAATATAAGATACTCGGCAAAGCCCCATATCCTGTCATTTTTTCCAATTAAGATCTAGTCTGTCTTGATCATCTTTGACGCTTGATTGTAATACAAACGTGTTGACCGTTTGTGCAGACTGAAAGCACGTGACCGTAATTATATTGAAGTATTTCTGACTCTCCGCATTTAGTTTGCGATATAATAATGAAGTTTCCCTCTTTGTTTATCTTTGTTTATTAATACATGTATTGTCTTTCTGCCTTTCTGTATATCTTGGATAGCAGGTGTTCATGTCTCAGGCAATCAGAACCTTGTACACTTACCAGAGTATCGGCAAAACTCAAACTTTGTTCAGGAGGACTGTTCTAGACGTTTGTCTTGAAAACAAAGCAAGCGTCGCAGATGATCTAGACTATCCTCTATATAAAGCACAGCTTTGACACTGATGAGTATGTCTTAAAATGGCAGCATGCAGTCTCTCAGTCTTTGACAATAATTACATTTTGGTGTATTATAAAAATACTATATCCTTGTTAGTTCAATAACATCCTTTTTTAAGCACAATAACTATAGTTGTATGCTAATCATTAAGTGGTTTTTAAACATAACAAGTGATCAATAAACATACCGAATGATTAATCAAAATACCCCTGCTTAATAAACATACCGACTGATTAATCAACATAACCCTGCTTAATAAACACACCGACTGATTAATCAACTTACACCTGTTTAATAAACATACCGACTGATTAATCAACATATCCCTGGTTAATAAACATACCGACTGATTGATCAATATACCCCTGCTTAATAAACATACTGAGTGATTAATCAACATATCCCTGCTTAATAAACATACCGACTGATTAGTCAACATACCCTGCTTAATAAACATACCGACTGATTAATCAACATACCCCTGCTTAATAAACATACCGACTGATTAATCAACATACCCCTGCTTAATAAACACACCGACCGATTAATCAACTTACACCTGCTTAATAAACATACCCACTGATTAATCAACATACCCCTGCTTAATAAACATACCGACTGATTAATCAACATACCCCTGCTAAATATACACACCGACCGATTAATCAACGTACACCTGCTTAATAATCATACCGACTGATTAATCAACATACGCCTTCTTAATAAACATACCGACTGATTAATCAACATACCTCTGCTTAATAAACATACCGACTGATTAATCAACATATCCCTGCTTAATAACATACCGACTGATTAATCAACAAATCCCTGCTTAATAAACATACCGACTGATTAATAAACATACCCCTTCTTAATAAACATACCAACTGATTAATCATCATAGCCCTGCTTATTAAATATACCGACTCATTAATCAACATTCCAAATGATTAATACTAATACCAACTGATTAATAAACATATCAACTGATCACTAAACATATCGATTTTTTAATTATCATACCGACTGATTAATAAACATACCGACGGATTAATAGACATTTGAACTCATTAACAAACATACTGCCGTATCAATACACATATAAACTGATTAATAGACATATAGTTTAAACTGGTTTACACTGATTAACAAGCGTACTAATTGGTTTACACACATTTCAACTGATTAACACTGGGACAAACCAATAGAAAAATATTTCAAATTGATTAAATAAAAACATATCAACTGATTCATAAACATATAATCTGATTAACAATCTTATCAACTGGTTATATATATATATATATCAACTGATATATATATATACTGATTAATGAACTTATTAACTGATTAATACACATATCAACATATGAAGACATAATGCAAGTGAATGACACATCAACCATCCGAAAGCAAAACATGCCCAACTGATTAAAAACACATTAGTTGATAAATAAACATAGCAACTGATTCTATCAACTAATTAACAAACATATCACTGATAAATAAGCATGCCAATGGATTAGTACTCATATCAACTGGTTACAAAATATATCAATAGATTAATACATATATAAACTGATCATATCAACTGACTAACAAATATAACTAATGGTAATATTAACTGATTAAGAAACACATCATCTGATACATTAACACATCAAACGACTAGCAAACATACCAACTGATTCATAAACATACCAACTGTTGAACATCAAGAAGCTAGATACGCATGTCGTAGTGGAGACAGGATATGGCCTATATTTCCTCGGAAGTAGGTCACAGCGACCCGAAATATTGCATCTGACATTACCTAACAGATAATGTATGGTGCTGAGGTCCATATGCAAGATTATGGACTGGGCAGTCAGACCTATAATGTTATATGGACCGAAGCGAAGCTGAGGTCCATATAACGTTCTAGGTCTGACTGCCCAGTCCATAAACTTCATATGGACCGAAGCACCATACATTTTTTGTTATATTATACCGAATCTGACCAACAAATTAAATCAATACGTTTTTTTCACACGTCCGTTAATATAGCTATCGGACCGGGCGCCCGGTCAATATGCAACTTTATGGACCGGATGACGTCACATTAAACAAAGAGTGGAATATGCAAATGAGTTATAATATATGCATATAAGGAACATTCTGGTGAAATTTGGTGAACATACTGCAAGAAATAAGCAAGATAAGCATGGCGTAACGGAGACCGGACGAGTCCTATATTTCGTCGAAAGTTGGTCAAAGCGTCCCGAAATTTTGCACTGATGTCAGATGCACATAAGAAACATTCTGATGAAGTTTGGTGAAAATCGTGCAAGAAAGAAGCAAATATACGCATGTCGTAACGGAGACTGGACGTGAACTATATTTCCTCGAAAGTAGGCCACAGCGACCCGAAATATTGCACATGATGTTAGATGCATATGAGGAACATTTTGGTTTAAATTTAGTGAAAATCCTGCAACAAAGAAGCTAGATACACATGTTGTAGCGGAGACCGAACGACAAAATGTCTTTTAAAGCAAAGAAAATCACTGCAAATGAAAAATAAGCATACAATTTATACATTCGGCATCTATGTATTTATTTTTAATTAATTTGCGATGATTTCTTTGCTTTAAAATGTATTTTGCCAATATGCCATATATGGTAAAAAGGCACGATGACGTCATCGTTCCAAGATGGCCGCCTCCATTTATGTTCTTTGCAATTTTTCAATAGGTCACATCTCCTTTGTTTTTCATGGCATTTTGATAATTCTTTAAAAAAAATTCAAGTTGTTCAGAGTCCATTTAAATAAATCGTGTTTGAAAATAGTGTATCAGCCCCATAAAGAAATGAAAATCGAACGCACGGACGAACGAACGGTAAAAAAAACACGGACGGACGTGATCGCTAAGTCGAGATCCGTAAACGGGCTTCACAATCAATTATTGTTTCTCGAACACCCTGATTAGTGACTACTGACACAGAAATCCGCTGGTGTTCCAAGGTAGACTACTCTTACTAGATTGTCTGTATGCTTTGCTATACAAGTTGTCTAACCTTACCTTCTATTCCAATTTGATTTGAGTTTATAAAACAAACATCATAGGCCTATATTAAATGTTTTATGACTTACTCGACTCCCAATATACCAAAGCATGGTGTCAGATATTGATTTTAGACGAATTAGAGGACAAACCATAGTTAATCAAGACGGATCTTTAAAACAATTGTTGAAGCAGACACTGTTTACAATGGAAAGATAGCTTAGTTTTAGTGATTACTGTGTCAGCTTTCAGCTGTGTTTTATCATCTATTGCATACAAACTAAGGTATAACTCATGGAAACATGAAACCAGTGCCGTGAAAACAAAACAATAAATAAGAAGTTAAGGGTGTTTTAGCTTCGAATATTGTTTTCTTAATTCATCAACTGTACATCAATATATGTCTAGTCCATAAGATATTATACTCATTGTGTTGAGATATTTACAAAAAGTAATTTTGTATACTTTTACAGCGAATCTGCAATTCATCTAGTCACATGTAGCATATTCACAAGTGTTTATTCATTGCTTACATGAATATAACAATTGTAATTTTCAGTTCACATAATTGTCTCACTCTACAGTTGCGCTGTAATACCTGCTTAGGTAGATATTTCAGCAATATTTGGCGTTTATATTCGACCCCCACCTTTGATGATATTCATTCAAATATAATAAATACACTGAATGTTATACATGAGTGTTTTAAGATATGATTTGAATAACTGTTCAATTATGTCATTTACTAAATAAATGGCCAATTCAATTTCATATCGGTGTATCTCTTTTATTTATTCCATTGAAAGTGTATACTTTGAATTTACATCAATCAGAGCGCAACTGAGGAGTGATTATAGGTTAATAATGTAAGGTCAGCATAAAGGACATTACATGGTGAACTTAAACCTTTGCAAAATAGTTTTTCTCAATTAATTATGACCATAGTTAATTATTTCAACGAACCCGTGACTTGAAAGATACCGACTAAGGGTAACGCCCATTATGGACAACTCAACGCGTGTCTGGAAAGTCTGGAAGATCAAGATTATGTTTAGCTGTGTCCTGACATCTGAAACAAAGGCGTTATAATTAAGCGGTTATCACAAGTGTCCTTATTCAAAGTAGGTTTTCTAGGCTTTTCTTTTTTATATTCACGTATACATGATCATCTCTGTGTAATACTAATCTTGCCTATTGATGATGCAAGTTTGTTAGATAATATAGCATGTATATTTACACGTTTTCGTTTGATTATGGTGACCATAGGGTAAGAGTAAGGTTGCGTGCACCCTAGGACCTGGTTTAACCTTTTTTGCCACTGACCATTCCAAGGCGGTAGCCCTATTGTCAACTATGTTATGTTTGTGACGTCATATATTTCATTTTATTTTATCCTTGTAAGTGGCGTTTGTCTCCATGCGTGTTTTTGGTTGACTGGTCCTTGAATGCTACATTTCCTTTGAGAATAAGGGTCAATACGGACCCTTGTCAATTCGGCCGGGCCAACTTGGTGCCAATTTAAAGTGGGTCATCTCGGCCCCGAGTAAACTATGCCGGGTAAACTCGGCCTTTTTTAAACAGTTGAATTAAATTGTACTCTATATCTCTGATTTTTTCTTTTCTTTTTTCGATTTTAGAGGAAGAAATTGGTAAAAAATAGATAAGTGTGGTTTACTGTATTATTGGTATTATATGTTAATTTAGATACGATATTTTTATATTTGCTTTTATTTAAATTGTTGTATTTTATTCTTGGACGTAAATGACGATGAACAAACAAATAACTGAGTATTGTTTCTTCTGTAACTGTTGCAGTTTTATGTACAATTAAAGTAATTAAAGCTGCTTAACAATCATAGACGGACATATATATAAGTATGCCCCCGAAGGGCGGCATCTAGTAGTCGCACCGTCCGTCCGTCCATCCGTCCATCCGTACAATAGCGTTCGGTCAATAACTCTGACATTCCTGGACGGATTTTTAAATAACTTGGCACAAGTGCTCACCACAACAACACGATGTGTCGATTACAAAATACAGGTCCGTGGCTTCAAGGTCAAGGTCACACTTAGAGGTTAAAGATAAAAAAGAAGTGCTTCGTGTCCGGTTAATAACTCTGACATTCATGGACGGATTTTCAAATAACTTGGCACAATTGCTCACCGCAACAAGACAACGTGTCGCGCGCAAAATACAGGTCCTTGGCTCCAAGGTCAAGGTCACACTTAGAGGTAAAATGTCAAAACCACTTCGGGGGCATTTCTAACATTTCTTGTTGTATTGATTTAAACTCATCATACAAAAATATACATGGCAATAGGACTTCACGTGACTCGAGTTATTTTGGTGGTATTTTATCCATTGGGACACTAAATGTGTGTGGTCTGAAAAATGAATTAAACTTTCCAGAATTTCACGAACTTGTTAATGAGCATGACATTTTCTGTATTGCTGAATCCAAACTTGATGACACGGATGCTATTTCCATACCGAACTACGAGTTCATATCTAAACCCAGAGAACAACCATGAGGAAATTGGGAGGTATCGGTTTGTTTGTTCATAATCTGAACATGTTGAGAAAACTGACAAAGAATCTGAATTCATTTCATGGATCAAACTCAAACAAAAAATACTTAATATAGATGAAGACTTAATTATTGGTGTTTTATATGCCCCCAATGAGTGTTCTAAATTTTTAAATGAAGATGTATATGCACATATGGAAATGGATATAATATCAATATGTGGTAATTTTCTACATAACTTGCTAACTGGTGATATCAATGCCTATATTGCTGAATTGCCAGACTATACTCATGTTGACCATTTTTTGGCAGACCAATTCGATTTTGACAAAGAAACTATTGCGTCCTACAATCAAATTAGTATATGAAATGAACTCGATGAACTCGATTTACCAATTAATCGGAAATCACCGGATCGTAAAATAACCAAAATGGCTACAAACTTCTGGAGATTGCAAACATAACAACATTCTTATATATATGTCGTATTGGTCAGGATCAAAATATCGGTAAAATTTCGTGGTTATCGAACAAGACGCGATTTTGTCAGCTTACTTGCCTCTAAAGTCAATATCCTAAAGACGCATCACTCCGAAAGCAATATAAATACAAGTACAATATTGCTGCAAAATGCAGCAAAGGAACTGGCGCTGCCCGAAAAGACACACTTGTAGTTGTAAGAAGAGCTTAAGGTCTTTATATCAGTTTGGGTTAAACATATTTATTTTACAACGTATTGTATCAGTCATTCTGGCTGGGTTATTTATTATGTTAAAAGCATTTCCTAGGTGTGAGGTCAATATGTCTTTGATCTTCAACACAAATGCTTCATGTATTAGCTTGGTGACCCTCACCTTTGACCTTAAGACCCCAAAAACATTAAGGTTCTTTCTTTCAACAAGGACAATGTATTATGAATGTTTATGAGTGCGAGTGTTATGCATTTATTGGGCAAAAATGTGTTTCATATAAGATCATGGTGACCTTGATCTTTAACCTACTGACCCCCAAAATAATAGCGTTAGTTAGTTCTCCCTCTTAGAGCCGACTTTGCGTTGTAAACCTTCGCCTCACCGCTGCGGGTTCGACTTGTAAGGGAGGAAGTGTCAATTCTTACGGATGGCGGGAGGTGTACAGTACTGATTCTACCCAGGAAAAGTTGATGGTCTGCCCCTGCTTCCACCACAAAAAACATAGACCTTACATGTGTTGAGAAAATGACGTAAAACACCCAACAAAAAAACAAACAAACAAAACCGTCGTAGAGCAATGCACCTCTGAGTCATAAGTGTGGTTATTATGGTTTTGAAGTTACTGTCCATAATGTTTATTTTCATATAATTTGACCTTGACCTACTGGTTATAAAATAACGGAGTTCCTCTTGTCACCTAGGGCAATGTATTAATATAGTTTCATGAGTGTAGGTGTTATGATTTCAAAGTTCATCTCGAATGGGAATTTTCATTTGTGTTCCTGGTGATCTACACCTCTGACCTACTCCAAAAACAAAAGGAATCCTCCTGCCATCTAGTGCAATGGACCTATGAAGTTGCAGGAGTATGAGTGTTATGGTTGTCTGGATTGCGCAATTGTTTGCGGACGGACAGACAGACGGACAATCCCATACCATAATACGTCCTTTTACGTAAAAAAGGAAGCTTGCAGTGTCACTATATTTGACTAATAGCCGCGGGTATTTTAACACCAAAGGCAATGTATCTTTAAGACGATATGAGTCATCCTCTCCCCAGGGCCATTGAAGTTACAATACATGGTGGTAATGCGGAAGAGATTGGAGGGATGTTGAAATTTTTACATGAACAGACCGACGGACGGATGGACAATGTTAATAAGCGTTAAGAGGAAATATAGTGTATGTTATTGTGCGGAATGTGTGCAGGCATATAAGGTCAAAGTGAGGGGACAAAGGAAGAAATGAAAGGAATGAAGAAGAACTGTTTATGAAATTTAATGGAACAATAAATGTAAAACATAATCATTCTGACAAGGGAAATAAATGAATGCAAAAATAATAGAAATTGCTACTGGCAAGAGCATATATGTAAAGAGTAACTGATCTGGATTGGGTCTTAAGGCGCACCAACAAATGAAAGGTTAAATGGCGCCTAACGGGCATGAACATGCCAGGCTCATCCTCCATGTACATCGAGATAAAATATGGAGAATGGACCTAGGACCTTCTCATCCTGAACTGCAGAGTTGCTGCAAATTCTATTGTAGATACTCCATTTACGCTAGAGCCACGTTTATTGTTTTTCTGCCACTGCTCTTAGTGATGTGAGCGACATGGCACTTGAAACAATGCAGGGGTCATGATGAAGACCTTTAATGAGCATGAACAAAAAATGACAAAATGAATATGAATGGGGGTGGAGGGGAAGGGGTGGGGTGGGTGGGTGGGTGGTGATGGGGGGTCCTACCCCTCTGCATGTGACGGTGTATTTCAGTGGTCGTATTCTACCCCGGCAACCACACGGTAAAGAGTAAGATGGGACAAAAAGCATTATGGAATGTAATAACATTTGCAATAGGTATGGGAATGGTTAATAAGTTATTTTGAAAGAAAGTTGGTCAGACACGAGAAAGGTTATACGGCACCAAACAGGAATGAGTAGAGTTTGTTGGTTTTAGTTCACCAAAACAAAAAATGGCGTGGGACATAAAAAGCATACCTGCAGAAGTGAAGCAACGTTTTGGTGCAGATATGCTATTTACGTAAGAGCCATGTTTGTGACAAAATGCAACCGTGCTGTCAGTTATTAGTAGCAAGAACAAAACAATGTAGAAATGTGTACAAAATAGAGACTAGAAATTATTAAGGACTAGAAACTACAATTTGAAACAAAAGGCCAAAGAGGGCCTAAGGGCGCACTGCTGGAGCAAAGGATGTCATGTGTTAAATAATAAAAGGTAATTGTTAATAGCTAAAATATGTGTACTTTTAACAACTCTGTTGCAATGCATGCTTGAGTTTTAAAGGAAATGTAGCCCTACAGCCAAACATTCTCTTTATCATTAAGTGTTCTAAAGATGTTGGAAAAGGTTTAAAATGATTATCAAAATCCGATGAAGTAGTATTTATGTTGTCATGAATAGTAAGTATTTTACTGTGTTTGTCAGGATTATTTCTTTGGAGAGTATGAGCACAGAGGTTAGGTAGAGATGGTTTTGACAGATGTTTATTTCAAAATACTCAAATTGTGAATGTATGACGTGAAATGTTGAAAAACTGAATCGGTGTTTTATTCCAGACATGGGACCGTTTGCTAGCCAAATGTGTTTAATACACAGAATAAAAGTGTATTTAAGCGAACAAATGTTGTGGAACTTGTGACTGATCTCCAAATATAGCCTATATCGCATTGTGTTCAATGGGCTGATTTTCACCGGTCTGACACCTAGATGGACAAAATGCATTTTTCTTATAAATGGCCAAATCCAGTTGATTTTTCCTGTGAAAGCTTGCAGCTGAGTGAGAAAAAAAAGCTGGTGTTAAATATTTGAATTTTACAACAAAACATGTTTTTTTGCAATTGAAATAGAACGTGTGTGTTTTAGGGTGGAATTTGGGGTTCCTAGTGATTTGGAGTGGCCCTAAAGCACTTTAAGTAGGCTCTCAAGTGTCTTCAAGTGGATTAGTTGCAAAAGGTAATAGATCTGTCACAATTCCTGCAATAAATGGCAATTTTATTATTTTATGGTACCGTATGAAGCTAAAATCTGAAAATGTATCGGTACTGACATTTTGACATGACGCGACTCTAGGAGGAGTCTTACTTTGTATCGAAAGCCTGAGAACCTGTAAATTTTGTATGCGATGATGGGTTTTACAATCTGAAACTGAAATATACAGAAATTTGTGGAATTCAGCATTTATTTCAATTTTTTGCTAAACATGGTGTAAATCCCTCCCATTTTTCTTCATAATTCAGATGAAATCACTATGCAATGGCATACAATTGTAATTTAACACATTGATTTGGTATTTTGTTAGAGATAATGGTATAATCCACTGAAATATATACTAATCTTGTGTGTGATTCAGTTTGTCTTGCTGTTGCCCAAGACTTGAATGTATTAGTTGCCTTTAAAACTGCTACAGGCATATGGGTTAGGCTTAGCTTTTGAATCATTACTTCAATTTTGTCTCTTTTATTCTGGCATTTTATAGCCAAACTGTATATTTTATTGGACATTGTGCATATAAATGTGCTCCAAAGCAGCCTTATGGTCTATTTTTTGCCTCAAAATTGTTGGAATTTAACAGAATGTCTGTTTCTCCATGAAAAATGAAGAAATGTGATGCATGAGTGATTTTGATATAAACAAGTCACATTATGTGTATATTTTAGTTTGGTATAAAGAAGGCAATGTTTGAAAACTTTACTTGATGGAAATATACCAAACGGTTCATTTATTTTGGCATTTCTTCTAGTTTTGTATAACGCGTCTTAAAATCCTTGATTTCTATTAGCCGAATGGTTCCTTGCATGCATAATAGGTCCTTGCAAAAGCATCTGATTTTCCATTCGGTCAACCTTATTGGTCAGTTAGATGTATTCGATAACTATTTTTGACAAATGTCGCGACTCATTTAGGAGTCAGACCAGTCAGGAAGTACTTCCGGGTCGTAGGGTGCTGAAATAGTTCCTTGAAAGAATCCAAAGCTTTTAGTTTGCATGTGTTTTTCCCAAAATTAGTTTCTATTTCATTATTAAATTTAACCTGAGGTTAAAGTAGTATGTCTGTTGTCATGAATAGTAAGTATTTTACTGTGTTTGTCAGGATTATTTCTTTGGAGAGTATGAGCACAGAGGTTAGGTAGAGATGTGGTTTTGACAGATGTTTATTTCAAAATACGCATAGTGTGAATGAATGACACGAAATGTTGAAAAACTGAATCGGTGTTTTATTCCAGATATGGGCCCGTTTGCAAGCCAAATGTGTTTAATACACAGAATAAAAGTGTATTTAAGCGAACGAATGTTGTGGAACTTGTGACTGATCTCCAAATATAGCCTATATTGCATTGTGTTCAATGGGCTGATTTTCCCCGGTCTGACACCGTAAACAATGAGGACCTTCGATCACTAACTATAGTTTAACTATGGTCGTTGATTTGCGTAAGTAATGGGAACTTACTCTAGTTAAACAATGGATAGACGCGGCATAATGCAAAACCTGGAATGTGTTTACTTTATCATATACAATGCGGGGAACCCACTTGCTTTTGAATAACGTTCGCATTAGAAAACATGGTGGAAACGTCCACATCAGGTAATTATTATCTGAATAACTTTTTTTATTATTTTACCGATTGCGATAAGGTAAAGTTTAAAGAAGATACCAAAGTGGTCCCAACCCTCGGTGCAAAGCGTCTTTGAGCTGTATATAGCCGTTTGTTACTGATGCTCGACCAACTTTTTTCATGTGTTAAAACAAATAAGGATAACGTTTGCATTTGTTCACGATTTTCAGTCAAAAAGTTAAATATACTCATTGTAGGAACCATTGGTACCTATATTTTATCAACTACTTCTTTTTAAATGTAATTTATACTTACATTTTTACGAAAATACTAAAACTTTTTATTGGGGGAAAATGGAAACTAAGTTTTGAATAACGTTTGCATCGGTTTTAAAAGGAATATCGTTTAAAACTAGAAATTAAAACCAGCTATGCAAAACGTTACTAGTACGTCATATTTGTTTTAATATGCGTGTGTTTTGTCGCTGTTAACATCTCTTTTCAGTAACTAATACTCATACATGTTGTTTTTTCCGCTTCGTACTTATGCATGAGCTTATTTGTATATGATAGAAAGAACTACTCTTTTAACGTAGTGCTTTTGTTTTTACAGTGACCATCCTTTTGATAAATATTCCTCACATAGAGATGCCTAGGGAACCTACAGCAAGCGGACTCCAACCAACTACTCTGAAACGGACGCCCCGCATAAACTATAAAAAGGCGCACATAATTAAATTTCAGTTGACAGCAGTACGTTGTTACTATGTGAACATCTGGAAAGCTGTTGAATGGAATGGCTGGCCGTAGGGTGGTGTTGGGACTCTGTTCGAAGTCTTTGGTAAAAGAGGGACTGTCAGGATTCCAGTGTATACTCAGCTGTTGAGCCCTCTGTAACAAATGCGGCGTACCTGGTCGTAGACTGTTTTAAAGCAGCTGAGATCCTACGTACTGCCCACGCATTTACTATGTCTATAAAGAAATAATAGTAATAATAATAATAATAATAATAATAATAATAATACTGACTATATTTAACGAGAGAACTCATCTGAAACTAGTCAATCTTCCATGAGGCCCTCAACAATATATATTATACAAGTATTTACAAAGATATGTGATAATTTAAAATGAATTGAAGTATATTCATGCATACAGTAACATAAATATGTCCAAACTGAGTAGAAGACATAAACGGATGCTACATGTAATACATGAGAGCCCTGTACCTTGTGGTTTCAGAGTAGAAGGTTTTTTAATGTTTTTCCTATATAAGTCTATGAAAAGCATGTAAAATCTCAATATATAAAATTTGGACCCCCGGGGCAAGATCATGTTTTATCCGAGGGACTTTATTTGAACAGATCTGATAGGCTACGCGTTGGCGATCATTTTAAAAGATTTTTTTTCGAAATCTGTCCAGTGGTTCTTTAGAAGAAGGCTGTTTAAGGTTTTGACAGTATATGGTAATGGCGGCCATCTTGGACCTAATGCTAGCAAATCTAAAAAGGAAGTCATTAATTATCATCCATGTGATGTTTGGTCAAAACTGGCCAAGTAGTGTCTGAGGAGAAGTCGCCACTGACAAAAGTTTACGGGCGGACGGGCGGACGGACGGAAAGACGGACGGACGGACGCCGCATCACGTCATGGTCATGACCTTTGATCAACAGAGCTAAAAAAATGAACGTTTGAAAATGTATTTTTACAGTTGTATTCTTTTTTGTTTACATATGTTACTTTTTTTTTCTTGTTACATTTGTTAACTGTTTTTTTTTCACTTTCGTCACTTTTTTCTTTTTTTACATATGTCACCAAACGTGTTACATTTGTCGTATGTTTTTACGTATGCGACTTTTTTTTTTTACATTTGTAACCGTTTTTACATTTGTGACATTTTTCACGTTTGAGGTTCCTACACCAGATGATCTCAAAGAACCAGTAAGTAATAACACTACTGATTTGTAATCGGGTCGTCCTTTTACGGCCGCCACACAGAACTAAACAAACGCTTGCGTGAATGTCTATACATACTAAACAAATTGGTGTTGGAACTACCTCGGAAGTGGCGATGGAACAGTTTAGCATATATCTCTAAACGGAGGTAGCTCTACTGATTACCAGGCGTGTAATAGCGGTAATACAATTTGAAATCGTTTGGCGAGTGGCGAATAAGAATGAGAATAATGAGATCACGAACTTGTTTGTTACGTTTTAACGGACATTATCTCTACAGCCATGGGGGAATGTCTCAAAACAAAAACAAAATGATACATATATGTTGTGTACGGTGTTCCGTTAGGGCCATCGTACCATCGCGTATCGACCTTTACAAGTCGATGCGCGATAGTATGATGGCGATAGCACGATGGCGATGGTACGATGACGCGATGGTACGATGGCGATGCTACGATGGCGATGACGCGATGGACCATCGTACCATTGCCATCGTACATCGTGTCATCGCCATCGTACCATCGCACCATCGCAGTCGATGTGCGATGTTGCATCGCACCCTGCTCCATCGTACCATCGCTCCATCGATACCATCGTATCATCGCCATCGTACCATCGCGTCATCATACCATCGCCATCGTACCATCGTGCCATCGCCATCATACTATCGTAACATCGCGCATCGACTTGTAAAGGTCGATACGCGATGATACGATGGCCCTAACGGAACACCGTAGTCGTGGCTAGCGTTCAATCGTATATTTTCATCTTAAATTTACTGAAAACAAAAGTTGCCATTAAAACAATATAGAATTACGTTTTTTAATATGTGTTTACCATGGCACACAGCTTGTTGTCCATATCGATGTCAGAGCGTGATCATTCTGAAACGGGCGTTTTATGTATCGCGCAGATATCAATTTAATAATTAAGAAATACAATATGCCGTTAATTAAAAATAGAAAGACAAGAACTGTCTCATTCGTAATACAGCCTCAAGTCGCACCCACGAATGATAATTTCTCGACGATCACCGCTACTCTAATTAATGAACAAGAAGCAGATCAAAACTATTTCCTACAATAATTAATACTGGTGGTGACATGTCATTGGTGGATAATAATAAGTGTACGTGATTGGTTGTTATCGATAATTCCCTGTTTGATGCATTGTGGTAGCCGCTTTGATACCACACGGCCAGAGGAGTGTGTATGTGTCTGCGTTTTCCTTTTTCTCTACTTTGGTTTTTGTTTCTGAAAAAGAATTGGCATAGTATGACTGGAATATGAATGCATTGAATATTTTGATAATAGTATTTGTTCCGATCCAAATATAGACAATTCAATTATGAAAATACTCGTTTTGTTTCTTGGTATTATACCAGTTGTATTTACTGATTCTATAAATAGTACCAGAGACAGAGACTTGTCAGATTTAAAAAAAAACGTCATCGAAATAGCTGCCAGTGTGTGTCCGTATAGTACATTTTGCACTTCTGAAGCAAAGAAAGAATTGACGGATTCTCGTTTTCGATCATGCTGTCAGCCTTGTTCATGCGCCATAGGCTGTGTCCCTGGCAACTGTTGTCCAGACGCTCAGACGACACTGTCCAACAGGACCATTGGCTGTGAAGACCAAAACCATATGTTTAACACGCCTCGAGGTATGTCACCATTAAAAATAGCCGCTATGAAGCACTACTTCGCCATCGATACTTGTCCTGCAGGTGCAGACGACATCACAACTAAAAATTGTCTGAACCCAACTACTTTGGGAGACCACGTGTTAGTTTCTGATCCAGACAATCTTGACGTTTACAAGAACATAAAATGTGCAATGTGCAATGGTGTTAACACATCCATCACATGGAATATACTTATTAATTGTCCGAACCTTTACCAGTCACCTGCATTTACTTCTGTTGTAGAACGCAATACATTTGTTTTAGAAAAGTGCAGAGTCTACTCCAGTCCTCCGTCTGCAATACTAGGTTCAGTGGCTGAATGTAACCCCAACGCGATCAAAAAGTGCAACACTACCGGCATTTGGAAAATACATAACAAAACAATAGAGGAAGCGTGTACCAAATACAACAACCGGTACGTGTTTGGGCTTAATTTAAGATACGCCAACGTGTTCTGTTATATTTGTAATGAACCAGAAGACAAACCAGTAAACGAGTTATGCAGTGCGATGGACCTTCCCGTCAAAAGTACAATTTATCCATTAAGTGTTATGCTAAATATGGATATTCAGTATGTCATCGAAAATGAAACAGGTGACGATATACATTGTTCATTTGACGAAATATTGGATCCATTTACGGTGAGTAATATATATATATTATTATTTAATGCATATGCAAAGAAAAAATAAGGTTCAGTATTTCTGAAACTTTTATGAAGCATTCGTCGCATTATTGCATCAAAAAAAAAAAATAGAGAAAAAAAAGAACAAAAATAAACAACAACAACAACAACAAAAACAACAACAACAACAACAACAACAACAAACAACAACAACAATAATAACAACAACAAGAAAAAAAAACCCTGAAATAACAAGACAAAAACAACAAAAACACTCCCAAAAGACAACACAATGCATATATTCGGTTATCACTTCGAACTGTAGTTAATATGTGTGGACTCATCAATATGACAGCATTTAGAATAACGTTATGTGATGAAAGCCGCCGAACTGCGACAGTTATTGTAATGCTTTGATCAATGCATCTGTTTTAAGGCTCATTATTCTTCTTGTCTCCAGATTTGTTTTTATTTTGCTATGAAAGGGATTTCATGTTGAGTCTTTCACCAGATACCCAGGCAGATGATATTGAAGCTTTTAATGACACTTCTCGGTATCTGGATGACATACTGAACATTGACAACCCTTTCTTTCCTACTATGGTTGATAATATTTATGCTAAAGAACTTCAGCTTAATAAAGCTAATATATCTGATAATAACGCTTCTTTTCTTGATTTAGATCTCTCGATTGAAAATGGTGAAATAATTAGCAAAATCTATGACAAGAGAGATGATTTTAATTTTGACACTGTTAATTACCTCCACTTGGATGGGGATGTTCCCCGAGCAACTTCTTATGGGGTGTATGTGTCTCAACTTATTCGTTTTCCAAGAGCTTGTACTCGAGTTGAGGACTTTAATATTCGTAATCTTTGTATAACTAAAAAGCTACTCAATCAGGGTTACCGTTACCATAAACTTCGTTAAACCTTTGCAAAATTTTATAATCGTAATATGATGAATTTAAGAATATAATTTGACTCTGTCTGTTACTTTAAAGTTTAAATTAAACAATGTTTGTACTTCAATTATTATTATTATTTTGCATTTTTGTTAAAAGAAAAACGAAAAAAAAGCTTTAATATGCCAACACTCACTTTGTGTAAATGGATTCTCGATGAAACCCAGTCACGGTTCTCAATGATAGTGGTATCGGTTGCGCAACGAACTCAACGATGTGTGTTTACCAACGTAGGTTTTGACTGAAAATATATTTATCACCATCCGTATCAACCCATAGTGTAATGTCTCCCCATTTGAGGTGGTGTTGCTCCTTGCCAACACACATGCCCATTACCTGCCAACACACATGCCCATTACCTGCCAACACACATGCCCATTACCAACGCGAAGATATCATATAGCAGATGTATTATCTGTAGGTGCGTTTGGATTCCCAATTGACACCACGTAATAAGGCGCCAATATCCTTATCCGTCAAATCGTCTACCTAAAGAACTTAGCTTAACAAAGCTAATATATCTGATAATAACGCCTCTTTTCTTGATTTAGATCTCTCGATTGAAAATGGTAAAATAATTAGCAAAATCTATGACAAGAGAGATGATTTTAATTTTGACATTGTTAATTATCCCCACTTGGATGGGGATGTCCCCCGAGCAACTTCTTATGGGGTGTATGTGTCTCAACTTATTTGTTTTTCTAGAGCTTGTACTCGAGTTGAGGACTTTAATATTCGTAATCTTTGTATAACTAAAAAGTTACACAATCAGGGTTACCGTTACCATAAACTTCGTAAAACCTTTGCAAAATTTCTTATCGTAACCCTGATCTTCTTTCCAAATATAAAAGTAATTTAAGGACTCTTCTGCGACAAGGAATATCACAACCTGACTTCTATGGTGATTTGATTTATAAACTTCGTAAGATTCTTGGTCATGATCACTTTCATACTATCTTTGTTTAACTTGTTAAAAAGTTTATCAAAAGAGGTTATGACCCTATCATTTTGCAACGTTCTGCATGCTTGGTGGTGGACCCTTTTACAGTTCGCTACTATGCTGTCCTCTTTAATTGTACGATGACCGGACAGGCTGTGGACCCTATGATGACGCCTACCTAAAGCCCATTGTGACGGTCGCGTTTGATGGTTGTCTATGATCTTTCGGATCGTGCCCTTAATGGTTTATTCTCTTACTGCTCTGGCTTCTGCCAAGTCATTGAGTACCTTCATTGTGGCTTTCTAGGCTATTGTTGTTTTTGTATTATATGTACACGAGCATATTTGTGTTTTACTTATATTGCCTATTGATGCTGCCTTGTTGGTTAGAGATTAGATTATGGCGGGGATTTCTTTATTTACAATGTCCTGTTTTAATGGGATGTCAGTAGGGTAAGTGTGAGGTTTGGTGCACCGTAGAACCGGTTTAAACCCCCAGTGGCCTACTTTGCCACTGACCGTTCCAAGGCGGTAGCACTATTGTCAACCCTTTTGTGTTTGTGATGTCGTTTGCATTTATTATTGCTTTTGCCTTCTTGTTTGTCTGTTTGCGTGTTTGTTTCTGTGTTTTGTGGTTGACTGTCCTCCTTGAATGCTACTTTCCCTGTCCTATCTTTTTATGTTACTTACTATTATATGACACTATGAGTAAGATGGAATAATGGAGTTTGCTTCTCAGCATGAGGATATCCCTTTTTTGAGAAGGTGCCTGTCAGTACTGGACAGATCGACTAATGTTTGATGCGTTTTTTAACCGAATTACAACGTGTTCTCGTGATATACTTTTTACTCTAACCATGTTGATAATTGACTATTTCTTTATTTTCAGAATACATGTAAGACACTCTACTGTCCAGTTGGTCGTATTCCTGTGTTTGGATCTTGCGAAAGGAACACGTTATCATCAGATGGACTGAAAGTCAGTATCACGTTTGGCCTTAACGTTTCTGAAACATACATGATAACTGATGAAGAATATGACTTGAAGAAGAAGTTTTTTCAACTAATTCTTGACAATGTTGATCTAGAGGAACAGCTAATTGGGATCGGCTGTGGTGTTTGTTCAATCATATGGCTAGAGTCACCCACAGGGGAAATCAGAAGGCTAGAGGCACACACAGCGGGAAGTTTCTACTATGAATTCTCAATGCATACAACACCACAATGCGACGAAGATACAATAATACAAACGATGTATCAGTATGTACAAGATGGTGAGATATCCGCCCGTTTCAGTATGTTCAATCAAGAGTATAACATCTCACTGAGTATCGTGTATGACGTACCGGAGATGCTTGACACACTTGACTTCAAGTTTAATTATCATTGTCAGGCTGGCATACATCTTGGAAAGAAATTTTATTGTCCTCATATTCAATATTCCGAAAAGGAACTTGTCGATAATGGTGTAGACGTAGACCTAATAAATAAACTTAAAGAGCAGTCGATAAAATCATCGCAGTCGGATTCTAACAACTCTACTACAACCACATATCATACCACATATCGTGTGATATGTGTGAACGAATACGTATCCATCTACGAAGCAAGGAAAACGGTGTCGGACACCATGCATGTTGTGAAATACATGTCGATTGCATGCTTTAGCTTGTCCGCTTTATACAGTATACCAACTATTATTGCCAATCTCAGAGCATCTGACGTTAGACGAATATTTCGACAATGGACAATTCCTGTTTGTGTATTTAATATATTGGCTCACACTTGCTTCGAGTTACGCACGTTATACGTAACATCTGAATCGAATCTTACACGACATACCGCTGATATTGTAATGCATTATTCGTGGCTGGTAACAACCTTTCTTACCACTGCTGTCATTACACAATCTCGGGCATGTGTCATGCGTAACAACGATCCACCGTTGCAGACAATGAAACCCTTTGCTTTTGCCGCAGTTCTATGTATTCCGGTTGTTGTCATTGCTCCAAACGTCGTCATTTCGTTCATAACCTTATGTAATTTTACATATGGTGTTAAATCGGCTTCTTCTGCCTCCGTCTGGTTGACAATGCGTGCTTGTACGCTCGTCTTACCCATTCTAGTCGCTGTCTCGGTTAACGCTCTCTATGTGTGGAAAATGCGTCGCCTCAGGGAGTTAGCCCCGATGAACTGTATTCAGATTATAGATCAAGCCTTGTCCTATTTTCGATTGTCAGTTCTGTTAGGCCTGTCTCAGCTGGTTCTCTTCATGAACGACGTATTTTCACATGTGGTACTGATCTGCCTGTTTATGATAGTAAACACAAGCGTGTCTCTGTACGTATTTATGTTCTTTGGTGTAAAGTGTAAATAGATAGTTTCAAGAAAGGTATAACCTGTAGTTTGGTATTTCCAAGGTGCAGCTTGTAAGTATATAGTTTCAAGGAAGGAGTAACCTGAAGTTTGGTAGTTTTAAGATGTAATTTGTAAAAAGAGAGTTGCAAGGAAGGTGTAACCTGTAGTTTGGTAGTGCCAAGGTGTAACCTGTAGTTTGGTAGTGCCAAGGTCTAACTTGTAGTAGGAAAGTTCAAATGTATAACTTGTAGTTGTATAGAAGTTCAAAGGTGTTACTTTTTTCAGATTTGTACTTTTTACTTTGAAAATTCAAATTTGAAACTTGGAGTTTCAAAATTCAAATGCCTAACTTGTATTTGGAAAGTCCAAATGTGAACTTATAATTTAGTAGTTAAAATGTTTAACGTTTAGTTGGAAAGTCCAAATGTGAACTTATAATTTAGTAGTTAAAATGTTTAACGTTTAGTTGGTAAGTCCAAATGTGAACTTATAATTTAGTAGTTAAAATGTTTAACGTTTAGTTGGTAAGTCCAAATGTGAACTTATAATTTAGAAGTTAAAATGTTTAACGTTTTGTTGGTAAGTCCAAATGTGAACTTATAATTTAGTAGTTAAAATGTTTAGCGTTTAGTTGGTAAGTCCAAATGTGAACTTATACTTAGTAGTTAAAATGTTTAACGTTTAGTTGGTAAGTCCAAATGTGAACTTATAATTTAGTAGTTAAAATGTTTAACGTTTAGTTGGAAAGTCCAAATGTGAACTTATAATTTAGTAGTTAAAATGTTTAACGTTTAGTTGGAAAGTCCAAATGTGAACTTATAATTAAGTAGTTTGAATGTTTAACGTTTAGTTGGTAAGTCCAAATGTGAACTTATAATTTAGTAGTTAAAATGTTAAACGTTTAGTTGGTAAGTCCAAATGTGAACTTATAATTTAGTAGTTAAAATGTTTAACGTTTAGTTGGTAAGTCCAAATGTGAACTTATAATTTAGTAGTTAAAATGTTTAACGTTTAGTTGGTAAGTCCAAATGTGAACTTATAATTTAGTAGTTAAAATGTTTACCGTTTAGTTGGTAAGTCCAAATGTGAACTTATAATTTACTAGTTAAAATGTTTAACTTTTAGTTGGTTAGTCCAAATGTGAACTTATAATTTAGTAGTTAAAATGTTTAACGTTTAGTTGGAAAGTCCAAATGTGAACTTATAATTTAGTAGTTAAAATGTTTAACGTTTAGTTGGTAAGTCCAAATGTGAACTTATAATTTAGTAGTTAAAATGTTTAACGTTTAGTTGGTAAGTCCAAATGTGAACTTATAATTTAGTAGTTAAAATGTTTAACGTTTAGTTGGTAAGTCCAAATGTGAACTTATAATTTAGTAGTTAAAATGTTTAACGTTTAGTTGGTAAGTCCAAATGTGAACTTATAATTTAGTAGTTAAAATGTTTAACGTTTAGTTGGTAAGTCCAAATGTGAACTTATAATTTAGTAGTTAAAATGTTTAACGTTTAGTTGGTAAGTCCAAATGTGAACTTATAATTTAGTAGTTAAAATGTTTAACGTTTAGTTGGTAAGTCCAAATGTGAACTTATAATTTAGTAGTTAAAATGTTTAACGTTTAGTTGGTAAGTCCAAATGTGAACTTATAATTTAGTAGTTAAAATGTTTAACGTTTAGTTGGTAAGTCTAAATGTGTTACGTATTGTTAGGAAGTTCCAGAAACGTGTAAAATGTAGTTGAGAAGTCTAAATGTGTAGCTTGTAGTTTGGTTGTTCAAGGAAAGTGTACATTGCAGTTGGGAAGTATAACTATGTAGATTATAGTTTGGAAGTTCATGGAAAGTGTACATTGCAGTTGGGAAGTATAACTGTGTAGCTTGTAGTTTGGTTGTTCAAGGAAAGTGTACATTGCAGTTGGGAAGTAAACTATGTAGATTATAGTTTGGAAGTTCATGGAAAGTGTACATTGCAGTTGGGAAGTATAACTATGTAGCTTGTAGTTTGGAAGTTCAAGGAAAGTGTACATTGCAGTTGGGAAGTATAACTATGTAGACTGCAGTTTGAAAGTTTAAGAAAAGTGTACATAGCAGTTTGAAAGTATAACTATGTAGATTATAGTTTTGAAGTTTCAGTAAAATGTAACTTGTAGTTGGGAAGTTTAAATTTGTAGCTTATATCTTTATTTTCGCTGTCCCGGTATGGTGTACCCCAGAACCTATTGTAAAACCCCAGAGGCCTTTTTGTCACTGCCACTGCTTATTATCAATCATTTTATGTTTGTAATGTCATACCTTGCATTTGATTCATCTTTGCAATTATTGTTTGTTTCTGTGCGTGTTTTTTGGTTGACTGTGGTCCTTGAATGCTACATTTCATGTTCGACTTTTATACCTACCCATAAGACAATAATTGACATTTGTTGATATTATCTACTACGTTAGTACGAGAGGCGACCCACTTATATTTGAACACTTTTACTGTGTAACTGAATCAACTATCTTGAAATTCTCGCCGAATATGTTGATTGTAATGTCAAATCTAATGATTCCTTCGATATGAAACATTATGACATGCACTATTATGTGCTTCCTAATGTTGCTGCATCCGCATTTTTGAAAATGGGTAGAGAATGACATTTTGAAGCAAAAATCGTCAATTATAAAAATAACTGCAATACAAATTATAACACAAATGCTTTTAAAATATCGTTAAAGGTTATAGTAATCCGATATGTCCATGCCTGAACGTAGAAAAGTGTAATATGCATTTTTTTTTAATTTGTCGATTTTCAAGATTTTAGCGAAAATTGACATGAAATTCAACTATGAAAATGACTAAATTTACGAAAGCGTCAATTTCAAAACATTAACTGCAGGCATTTTTGTGACTTCCTCCGCTATAAAAAACAAGTTTCATAAGTTTCTAAAAAAAAGGGTATAGAAAAATATATAACTTAAAATTTAGGGTCAAAACACACACATTTGCAAATAATGATAAAAATAATATATTTGTTTACCAAATATATCTTTATAAGGTATACGATATACATATATGATATACATCAACAATAACTGTTCATGTTTTTATATCACAAAATATGATAAAAACAGTTATTTTGGTTAATTTATAAAATTATCAGTAACACAGGAGCAAATTTTCCTATTATCTGTCAATGTTTTAATATTGCGATAAAAAGTCGAGCTTTTAATTAAGCATCTATATTTTTGTCTTAAAATAAAACATACGAGCATATTTAAATTATAAACACAGGTTTAAACAATTATGATATGCATTAAGTGCAATTATTTGGTTTAATGTAAAACTCCACTGCAACAGCAATATATAGGGTTCAAATTAGAAAATGGTGTACACCTTATTCAAAATGCAATTTAAAAAGGACCGCGTGAAATTGGATATTATTTTTAAATGCATACGTTCTAAATGACAGTTTCACATCATTAAATCACGTATTTTTTATGACAATCACTTCCGCTGAAAAAACCCACCTTAAACAAAAGTGTTCACATATAAGTGGGGCGCCTCTCGTAGTTTTTATTTTGTTGTTTTTTATCTTCCTATCATTTTTGTGTTATTTCTTTCTCATATATAGGCAGTTCATTGGTTATTTTACCTGTGTACATAGAGTATATTTGTTGATTTGGTGAGTAAACTATATATTTTTTCAAAAGCGAAGCATGAATGAAAACATAAAAGTTTGATCACCTCGAGATGAAATCAAATAAATATTATTCACTCCAAAACAACAACAGTTCTTGCAGAAAAAAAATTTGCGACGTAATCGGCTCAGTTTGGTGAAATTTATGTTTTTAACAAACCATAACTTCAAAAATACATTACTGATTTCAATAAATTACCTCTCAGTTTAGTTTAGTTATTTCCAATTTTCATAGCAACATTTTGATTTTTTTTTAATTGATCCGGCAAGGTGCCACCAATTCATAAATGCACAATAACTTCTAAAATCATTTATTTACCGATTCCATTTTACAGATATGACGAATGCCCATTTAAGATCTGAGTAACATGGTGCTAAACCCATATTTTGATTAATATGACGAACTGAATAGTTTTATTTTTTTTTAGACTCTTCTGAAAAAAATCAACGTGTACCCCGTAAAGGAACACATTATCATCAGATGGACTGAAAGTCAGTATCACGTTTGGCCTTAACGTTTCTGAAACATACATGATAACTGATGGAGAATATGACTTGAAGAAGAAGTTTTTTCAACTAATTCTTGACAATGTTGATCTAGAGGAACAGCTAATTGGGATCGGCTGTGGTGTTTGTTCAATCATATGGCTAGAGTCACCCACAGGGGAAATCAGAAGGCTAGAGGCACACACAGCGGGAAGTTTCTACTATGAATTCTCAATGCATACAACACCACAATGCGACGAAGATACAATAATACAAACGATGTATCAGTATGTACACGATGGTGAGATATCCGCCCGTTTCAGTATGTTCAATCAAGAGTATAACATCTCACTGAGTATCGTGTATGACGTACCGGAGATGCTTGACACACTTTACTTCAAGTTTAATTATTATTGTCAGGCTGGCATACATCTTGGAAAGAAATTTTATTGTCCTCATATTCAATATTCCGAAAAGGAACTTGTCGATAATGGTGTAGACGTAGACCTAATAAATAAACTTAAAGAGCAGTCGATAAAATCATCGCAGTCGGATTCTAACAACTCTACTACAACCACATATCATACCACATATCGTGTGATATGTGTGAACGAATACGTATCCATCTACGAAGCAAGGAAAACGGTGTCGGACACCATGCATGTTGTGAAATACATGTCGATTGCATGCTTTAGCTTGTCCGCTTTATACAGTATACCAACTATTATTGCCAATCTCAGAGCATCTGACGTAAGACGAATATTTCGACAATGGACAATTCCTGTTTGTGTATTTAATATATTGGCTCACACTTGCTTCGAGTTACGCACGTTATACGTAACATCTGAATCGAATCTTACACGACATACCGCTGAAATCGTAATGCATTATTCGTGGCTGGTAACAACATTTCTTACCACTGCTGTCATTACACAATCTCGGGCATGTGTCATGCGTAACAACGATCCACCGTTGCAGACAATGAAACCCTTTGCTTTTGCCGCAGTTCTATGTATTCCGGTTGTTGTCATTGCTCCAAACGTCGTCATTTCGTTCATCACCTTATGTAATTTTACATATGGTGTTAAATCGGCTTCTTCTGCCTCCGTCTGGTTGACAATGCGTGCTTGTACGCTCGTCTTACCCATTCTAGTCGCTGTCTCGGTTAACGCTCTCTATGTGTGGAAAATGCGTCGCCTCAGGGAGTTAGCCCCGATGAACTGTATTCAGATTATAGATCAAGCCTTGTCCTATTTTCGATTGTCAGTTCTGTTAGGCCTGTCTCAGCTGGTTCTCTTCATGAACGACGTATTTTCACATGTGGTACTGATCTGCCTGTTTATGATAGTAAACACAAGCGTGTCTCTGTACGTATTTATGTTCTTTGGTGTAAAGTGTAAATAGATAGTTTCAAGAAAGGTATAACCTGTAGTTTGGTATTTCCAAGGTGCAGCTTGTAAGTATATAGTTTCAAGGAAGGAGTAACCTGAAGTTTGGTAGTTTCAAGATGTAATTTGTAAAAAGAGAGTTGCAAGGAAGGTGTAACCTGTAGTTTGGTAGTGCCAAGGTGTAACCTGTAGTTTGGTAGTGCCAAGGTCTAACTTGTAGTAGGAAAGTTCAAATGTATAACTTGTAGTTGTATAGAAGTTCAAAGGTGTTACTTTTTTCAGATTTGTACTTTTTACTTTGAAAATTCAAATTTGAAACTTGGAGTTTCAAAATTCAAATGCCTAACTTGTATTTGGAAAGTCCAAATGTGAACTTATAATTTAGTAGTTAAAATGTTTAACGTTTAGTTGGAAAGTCCAAATGTGAACTTATAATTTAGTAGTTAAAATGTTTAACGTTTAGTTGGTAAGTCCAAATGTGAACTTATAATTTAGTAGTTAAAATGTTTAACGTTTAGTTGGTAAGTCCAAATGTGAACTTATAATTTAGTAGTTAAAATGTTTAACGTTTAGTTGGTAAGTCCAAATGTGAACTTATACTTAGTAGTTAAAATGTTTAACGTTTAGTTGGTAAGTCCAAATGTGAACTTATAATTTAGTAGTTAAAATGTTTAACGTTTAGTTGGAAAGTCCAAATGTGAACTTATAATTTAGTAGTTAAAATGTTTAACGTTTAGTTGGAAAGTCCAAATGTGAACTTATAATTAAGTAGTTTGAATGTTTAACGTTTAGTTGGTAAGTCCAAATGTGAACTTATAATTTAGTAGTTAAAATGTTTAACGTTTAGTTGGTAAGTCCAAATGTGAACTTATAATTTAGTAGTTAAAATGTTTAACGTTTAGTTGGTAAGTCCAAATGTGAACTTATAATTTAGTAGTTAAAATGTTTAACGTTTAGTTGGTAAGTCCAAATGTGAACTTATAATTTAGTAGTTAAAATGTTTAACGTTTAGTTGGTAAGTCCAAATGTGAACTTATAATTTAGTAGTTAAAATGTTTAACGTTTAGTTGGTAAGTCTAAATGTGTTACGTATTGTTAGGAAGTTCCAGAAACGTGTAAAATGTAGTTGAGAAGTCTAAATGTGTAGCTTGTAGTTTGGTTGTTCAAGGAAAGTGTACATTGCAGTTGGAAGTATAACTATGTAGATTATAGTTTGGAAGTTCATGGAAAGTGTACATTGCAGTTGGGAAGTATAACTATGTAGCTTGTAGTTTGGTTGTTCAAGGAAAGTGTACATTGCAGTTGGGAAGTATAACTGTGTAGCTTGTAGTTTGGTTGTTCAAGGAAAGTGTACATTGCAGTTGGGAAGTAAACTATGTAGATTATAGTTTGGAAGTTCATGGAAAGTGTACATTGCAGTTGGGAAGTATAACTATGTAGCTTGTAGTTTGGAAGTTCAAGGAAAGTGTACATTGCAGTTGGGAAGTATAACTATGTAGACTGCAGTTTGAAAGTTTAAGAAAAGTGTACATAGCAGTTTGGAAGTATAACTATGTAGATTATAGTTTGGAAGTTTCAGTAAAATGTAACTTGTAGTTGGGAAGTTTAAATTTGTAGCTTATATCTTTATTTTCGCTGTCCCGGTATGGTGTACCCCAGAACCTATTGTAAAACCCCAGAGGCCTTTTTGTCACTGCCACTGCTTATTATCAATCATTTTATGTTTGTAATGTCATACCTTGCATTTGATTCATCTTTGTAATTATTGTTTGTTTCTGTGCGTGTTTTTTGGTTGACTGTGGTCCTTGAATGCTACATTTCATGTTCGACTTTTATACCTACCCATAAGACAATAATTGACATTTGTTGATATTATCTACTACGTTAGTACGAGAGGCGACCCACTTATATTTGAACACTTTTACTGTGTAACTGAATCAACTATCTTGAAATTCTCGCCGAATATGTTGATTGTAATGTCAAATCTAATGATTCCTTCGATATGAAACATTATGACATGCACTATTATGTGCTTCCTAATGTTGCTGCATCCGCATTTTTGAAAATGGGTAGAGAATGACATTTTGAAGCAAAAATCGTCAATTATAAAAATAACTGCAATACAAATTATAACACAAATGCTTTTAAAATATCGTTAAAGGTTATAGTAATCCGATATGTCCATGCCTGAACGTAGAAAAGTGTAATATGCATTTTTTTTTAATTTGTCGATTTTCAAGATTTTAGCGAAAATTGACATGAAATTCAACTATGAAAATGACTAAATTTACGAAAGCGTCAATTTCAAAACATTAACTGCAGGCATTTTTGTGACTTCCTCCGCTATAAAAAACAAGTTTCATAAGTTTCTAAAAAAAAGGGTATAGAAAAATATATAACTTAAAATTTAGGGTCAAAACACACACATTTGCAAATAATGATAAAAATAATATATTTGTTTACCAAATATATCTTTATAAGGTATACGATATACATATATGATATACATCAACAATAACTGTTCATGTTTTTATATCACAAAATATGATAAAAACAGTTATTTTGGTTAATTTATAAAATTATCAGTAACACAGGAGCAAATTTTCCTATTATCTGTCAATGTTTTAATATTGCGATAAAAAGTCGAGCTTTTAATTAAGCATCTATATTTTTGTCTTAAAATAAAACATACGATCATATTTAAATTATAAACACAGGTTTAAACAATTATGATATGCATTAAGTGCAATTATTTGGTTTAATGTAAAACTCCACGGCAACAGCAACATATAGGCTTCAAATTAGAAAATGGTGTACACCTTATTCAAAATGCAATTTAAAAAGGACCGCGTGAAATTGGATATTATTTTTAAATGCATACGTTCTAAATGACAGTTTCACATCATTAAATCACGTATTTTTTATGACAATCACTTCCGCTGAAAAAACCCACCTTAAACAAAAGTGTTCAAATATAAGTGGGGCGCCTCTCGTAGTTTTTCTTTTGTTGTTTTTTATCTTCCTATCATTTTTGTGTTATTTCTTTCTCATATATAGGCAGTTCATTGGTTATTTTACCTGTGTACATAGAGTATATTTGTTGATTTGGTGAGTAAACTATATATTTTTTCAAAAGCGAAGCATGAATGAAAACATAAAAGTTTGATCACCTCGAGATGAAATCAAATAAATATTATTCACTCCAAAACAACAACAGTTCTTGCAGAAAAAAAATTTGCGACGTAATCGGCTCAGTTTGGTGAAATTTATGTTTTTAACAAACCATAACTTCAAAAATACATTACTGATTTCAATAAATTACCTCTCAGTTTAGTTTAGTTATTTCCAATTTTCATAGCAACATTTTGATTTTTTTTTAATTGATCCGGCAAGGTGCCACCAATTCATAAATGCACAATAACTTCTAAAATCATTTATTTACCGATTCCATTTTACAGATATGACGAATGCCCATTTAAGATCTGAGCAACATGGTGCTAAACCCATATTTTGATTAATATGACGAACTGAATAGTTTTATTTTTTTTTAGACTCTTCTGAAAAAAATCAACGTGTACCCCGTATCCCCCCCCCTGAAAAAAATCAACGTGTACCCGTATCCCCCCCCCCCCCCCCCCCCACACACACACACGTTCGCTTACATTAAGGACATAGAGAAAAGGAAAAGCCCTCTGAGAAAGCATGTCAGGATCGATAAGTTCAAAATAGCATTGTAAACATATATTGTGTCATTGTTAAATTCAAAATGCTCCGCTAAAAAGGGATCAACTGAAATATAATTCTGCCAATTACTCTAAATCAACCAGATGTGTTCTCCTTATGCAGTCGAAAGTAGTTCTCTATTAAAGAGTGTGGTTTTGCACCAACACTCCCTCCTCTCCTCCGCCACCTCCTTGTTGATGTTTAATATCAGACATTCCTGGTTTCATGATAAATCGAGTTTCCAAGAATCATTTTTTGTACAGGTCGTTAACATTTTCATGGAGGAACATTTAGTCTGTAATAGTTACACTAAATCAGTCGAATGTACTCGCCTGGTGCATCAAAAGTAGTTCTGTATTAAAGAGCGCTAACCGTTTTGTCCTTTAAAACCTTTTTTTTATTGCAGTTTCCTGTTATTTTTTGGCTTTGACTGTATTCTGGACATATAATTGGTATTTGAAAATGCAGCTCATCATGTTTTTGACATTTTTTTTATACATTTCAAAAGTGAAATTAGACAGTGTATACAACTGCAAGGGTAAAACATAACGTTGACCTTTGACCCGGTGTTAGTATACAGCTGAAGAATTCTTTCTTAGAAGATATTCAGCCCCCTCCCACATCCGCCATCCCTCCCTCCCTACTCATTTTCTTGTTGATGTTTAATGGCAGACATGTTTGTTTGTATGATAAAGTAAGTTTCGCCGAATTCTAACAAGGTTTTATATATAACAGGTTGTCAACATTCTCACTTTACTATGGAAGGGGCATAGGGACTTATTACGCTATTATAGCATTATATTCTGTTTGACCGTTAGTGTCTCCCGTAAGAATTTTATAAATATATATTTGTTAGTACTTCATGTACTTTGTAAGAAATACATATTTTTTAAAATAACACAAGGTAGTATTTCCGAGTCAAGGTATCCATACGCATCAATGTTAAAGAAATTCAACATTAAGTAAAAATCCATATCAGTGCATCGATGTTAAAGAAATATAAAATTAATGGGGATATGGAGTACCTAAATATAAGATTGTATAGATATATTTCTCATGCATTTACTATATTTCATTTGTTTATATTGTGCATGTTGTGTTTTCTCAAAAGAAAAAGAAATAAAGACTGAATAATTGTTTGAATAAAGACTTGTCTTCATCAATTAAACGCATAATTGAACGGCTGTAGTTTCCTAATGAACGGCTGTAGTTTCGTTTTAATGAACGGCTGTAATTTCCGGTTTCCGTTTTAATGAAGGGCTGTAGTTTTCGTTTTATGAACGGCTGTAGTTTCCGATGAATGCATATACATGCCAGAAAACAAGATCAGTTTTAAAAAAGACGTGGTTAGTGTACGTATCTTTTACCAGTTATAACCGCACATGCTAAGTGCGTATGCTTATCAGTTATAGCCGCACCCGTTTAAGGTATATGCTCTTATGTATCAAGTATAACTCATCATTGATCATGTACTTATGAAAGCCTATTGGTCAGCCATTTTTATAAAAAAAGGATCCAAAATGGATGGGGTATGATCAAGTGAAGTTTTCAAACAAATGCATACTCAAGGCATACGCAATGTCAACCGTATAATACAATACGGTAATTTAACACTAGTGATGTGAACAATTATATCAGAAAGAATATTCATATGGCAAATGATGTGATAAAGTGCTTTATTTTATTTAGAAATGATGTCTCTAGCTGGGTAAATGGACTATTCTATGGACCAATTTATTTCACATAAAACACAAAACAACTTTGAGTAAAATTATATCAAACTTGTCGGATATAAACGGCACACTTTCTGCCATATAAGGATTCTTTCTGGTAATATGTTCACATACATAGGGTTAAAAATTGCACTTGATCATATCCCATTCATTTTGGATCATTTGTTTTAAAGATGGCGGTCCAATATGCTTTAACGAGCCAACTTATAATTATATCGGACAGTTTTGACTGAAAACAAGAACCGTGTCATTTAATAGCTCTAGATCTACCTAAACTATAAAAGTGTTATATGTTTTTCATGTATACTGTTATAGGAAGGAATAAAGAATGAATGGTTTATTTAAAAAGATTTCCATCAATTTAAAGGCATTTTTAAGGTGTATGCTCATATATTTCAGTTTACCACATAAAATGGCTTCTTGGAGTGTAATAAAGCCATGACTTATTTATCGTAATACACAAGTGGATCATAGTGTATTACAGTATAGGTGCAAACACAGTGTTTGTGTACAGTAAAACATTTAGTCCCAGTTGTTTGCATGATACATCCTACGATACGTTCAGACACCCTAAATATGTATCATTATTTGAAATTTTACTTTATAAAATGCATGTTAGTAACGTTAAATTTGGTTTAAGGTGTCGCATTATATGTAGTGCGAACGCGTTGCGTAACGCAGCTGACGTCATGCAAACAAAAACAAAACGTCATGATTTCTCTTACAAAATACCGCCGAATACAGGGTAAATTGACAACACTAAAGTGAAACTATCACGTCGTAGGTGTGTTATGTGATAAGCAGAATCTAACATTCGTGACTGTGTATTATTGACTTTAATAAACTCGTTTGATAAAAAGATAAGATACACAGCAAAGGCCCGTATCCTGTCATTTTATCCAATTCGTTTATTAAAATCAATAATACACAGTCATTCATTTAAGATCTAGTCTTGATCATCTTTGACGCTTGATTGTAAATACAAACGTGTTGACCGTTTGTGCAGAAATAAATTTGAACTGGAAGCACGTGACCGTAATTATATTAAAGTATTTCTGACCCTCCGCATTTAGTTTGTCGATATAATAATGGAGTTTCCCTCATTGTTTATCTTTGTTTATTAATACAGATATTGTCTTTCTGTCTTTCTGTATATCTTTGATAGCAGGTGTTCCTGTCTCAGCCAATCAGAATCTTACCAGTGTATCGGCAAAACTCAAACTTTGTTCAGGAGGATAGTTCTAGACGTTTGTCTTGAAAACAAGCAAGCGTCGCAGATGATCTAGCCTATTTATAAAGCACAGCTTTGACACACAGATACACACTGATGAGTATGCCTTAAAATGGCAGCATGCAGTCTCTCAGTCTTTGACAATATTTACATTTTGTTGCATTATAAAAATACTATATCATTGTTAGTTCAATAACATCCTTTTCTAAGCACAATAACTATAGACGTATTTTCAAACATAACAAGTGATCAATAAACATACCGCATGATTAATCAACATACCCCTGCTTAATAAACATACCGACTGATTGATCAATATACCCCTGCTTAATAAACATACCGACTGATTAATCAACATATCCCTGCTTAATAAACATACCGACTGATTAATCAACATATCCCTGCTTAATAAACATACCCCTTCTTAATAAACATACCAACTGATTAATCATCATAGCCCTGCTTATTAAATATAGCGACTCATTAACCAACATTCCAAATGATTAATACTAATACCAACTGATTAATAAACATATCAACTGATCACTAAACATATCGATTTTTTAATTATCATACCGACTGATTAATAAACATACCGACGGATTAATATACATTTGAACTCATTAACAAACATACTGCCGTATCAATACACATATAAACTCATTAATAGACATATAGTTTAAACTAGTTTACACTGATTAACAAGCATACTAAGTGGTTTACATACATTTCAACTGATTAACACACAGATAACCCAATAGAAAAAGATTCCAAACTGATTAAATAAAAACATATCGACTGATTCATAAACGTATAATCTGATTAACAATCTTATCAACTGGTTATATATATATGTCAACTGATATATATATACTGATTAATAAACTTATCTACTGATTAATGCACATATCAACAGATGAAGACATATTGCAAGTGACTGACACATAAACCATGCGAAGCAAAACATGCCCAACTGATTAAAAACACATTAGTTGATAAATAAACATAGCAACTGATTCTATCAACTAATTAACAAACATATCAACTGATAAATAAGCATGCCAATGGATTAATACTCATATCAACTGGTTACAAAATGTATCAATAGATTAATACATATATGAACTGATCAGATCAACTGACTAACAAATATAACTAATGGTACTATTAACTGATTAATATATATGTATTATGGGTGTTCTGGACCAAATCTCTCGTAAATGTCTAGTAAATCTATTTATCAAAAATACAGAGCGGTCGTCTAAATACTGCGAACTGTATGCATCATCGATGGATTTGTCCAAAGCTATATATGTCGCTGAAAAGACATACTTTTTAATGACCAATGAAGAACTGACCTTCCATATAAACTGTAAAAATAAACCACCAACAACCTTAACAATTAACCCACCTTATGGTTACTTTAATGTAGATCAGGAATGTACCGCCACGTCTGAACGTTTGACACTTGGAGGCGCGTATGAAAATCAACCAAACTTTACTGTCACTCCAACAATGATTTTCTTAAAAGAGCTAGATTTTACGGCTATAATCATCAAGCTTAATGTTATGGTAAATTCGTCGGAAAAGGCGGTTATAGTACCTAAGAGTTTAAGTGCTCATGGCGAATTCCCTATATCAGAACTTAAAAGTAAATTAGGTGATATTCAAGAGATTGAAGATATGCCAAATGATGAGCAATACTCAAATTGGGATTATCTAAAACTTGTTTTGGCAATAGTGGGTTTTCTAAAATTTCTAATTATTATTAGATGCTTAGCAAAACATTATAAAAAATGGTTACTCTCTAAATTAAGAAAATGGTCGTACAGGGGGCGTATGAATGTCATTCCACTGCAGAGTCCAGACCCATACGAAGAAGACGTACATTGCGATATTCCAGAGATACCTGGCGAACCGGCGTTGTCTTTATCTGACGCCGATAGGAACACTTTAGCAGAGTCTCGGGGTCGAGCGGACAAACACCTGACTCTGTCAAATGGGAAAAGGAACAAGCCAATGGTTTTGAGACCGCTGTATCGTGGATTTGACATACAGCAGGGGACTACCGACAACTGAGGTTCTCCTCGAACAAAACAGAGTTGCTTAGAAGCAGTTTATGTAAATATATGTTCAGGTGTGTTTAATTATATAACCAAGTCCTCTCATTCTCTCTCAAAGGTTTGATTGGTGAAGAGATTACGCGTAAACTTAAAGAGCTGAAAAGACCTTGGGAAGCGCTCAACGCGACTTAAGGCAGAAGAAAGTTTAAGCTAAAGCACACTTGAGACATTTTGTAACCTTGTAAAAAGACAATGTATTCAGAGTAATGAACTTGTAGTTTCAAAGTGTGGAGCAAGGGAAATAACCAGTGCAGAAAGCAGAAACAATCACACACAACACAGGTGTGCTTAATGGAATTATAAGGAGACAACTTCAAGTGATCAAAGTTGAATATCACTTGACGAGATGTATGTGTACTAAATATATACCGGTACACCGGCGAACCAACGTGATGTCATACCAGCATGATGTCACACCAATCAGATGTCAGATGTCATACCAACGTGATGTCATACTAACGAGATGTCATACCAACGTGTTGTCATACCAACGTGATGTCATACCAACATGATGTCACACCAATCAGATGTCATATCAACATGATGTCTTACCAACATGATGTCATACCAACATGATGTCATACCAACAAGATGTCAGATGCCATACCAACGGGATATCATTAACTAAAACAGTGATGAACAATAAATAACAATTAACATTGAACAATTGTGGACTACAACAATAATTATTGCAATCAGTATAGACTCTAAACATATGAACTATTTGGATTAACTGACATTGTGTAAACTTATGTATGTGATAACATGTTTTGATTTGATTATTCTCTGATCTATATACCTTGATCATGTTAGCCCGGTAAGAAATTATATACCTTGATCATGTTAGCCCTGTAAGAAATTATAGTGTATAATTCCTATTTGTGTATAGATTGCTGTATTATAGCGGAGCTGGGGGTCCTAAGTAAGTTAATATATTGCACTCATGTCTGGTCAATACATGTATTATGAAAAACTAGGTGACCAACATATTCATTCACGGCCTCTGTCCATCAAGAAAAACACTTATGAAAAATCGGACACTGCACTAAAAGTGGGTCACCTCGTGATGGTATAGGCATGTCATTTGTCTCAGAAGTAGCTTAATTGCGTTGTTTGTGTAGAGACCTGGGTTTGACCATTTCCTCTGAAAGTTCATGACTGACGCACATGAAAGTTAATCATCCAATTAAAACATATTTTTAGTAACAAAATGACATCTCGAGGCAAGGTACGGTTGGTACTGTTTTGTTCAACCCACTTAGTATCAGACTGAGAAGGTCACCTCGTTTATGAACAATGCGAGACTTATATAAGAACCCTGTAAGCACTAGGCTGCAAAAATGGCTTAATTATCTTGTTTACCACAAAAAGGGAAGATTTGTACGATTAACCCCAGTTGTGGCGACCTCGAACAAGTTTCGGAGGTCAGAGTCCATTGTTGAGGGTACACGAGTCAGTCAAAAGGTGGGACATAGCTACGCTATATAAGAAACGAGTTTGCCTTCATTCGGGAGATTCTTCCAGATTGATAGATATTCATTCTGATCCATTTTGACTGCTTAGCTCGCACTTTTGAACGTTATAACTGCTTCAAATTGTAACTTGTACATTTAATCAAAGTTGAACATTTATTCTGGTTTTTAACTGTGTATAGATTATTGTGAAAGATAAATAGATAGTAGTTTAATAAAATACATTATATTGAAGACTATTCTTGAGTTAGCTATTTCACGTCGCTATATTACAGTTTAATTCAGTACAGACAAAGGAGCGGAGCTTTACCATATTCTAACGTCCGATACATTTATGGAAGTCAGAGTACGGACAGCACACGCGGACAAGGTCACTAAGTACATCATACTACAAAAACGATAGAACCTGTCTCAGCTCGTAGGTTAGGCCATAACAAGATTTTTTTTCTATGTTTAGCGTCATTGGGCTGGTAAGTTTTGAATGGCTAGGCCTAAAAAAAGCAGTTTCGAAATGCATATGAAAACCAGCGGAAACGCATTTCCGCATCGACGACAACGCAAAACAAGTTATAAAATGACTAGGGTAATGAACAACGTGATCAACTTCATCAATTCCTAATTGGAATAAACAAAATCTTACTACATGGGTATCATGATAACTTGTTTTGTTGTTTGAATATGGTTTCAGTTGAAAAAACTCCAAAGAATGATGAAACATACAGCTGTTTTTTTGTTTTATTTCCACTCTACGTTTGTTTTTTCTGCCTGGTCGGTAGGTTTCCAGAAATCATTGTGACGCTAACGATATAGTATAAAAAAAACTCGGTATGGCCTTATTTAAAAACCTCGATGAGCTACGCCCATCTCGGTATTGTATAAAAGTCAATTGTTAACCAACTCGCTGAGACTGGACTCTAAATGTTACATATTTATTCATGTGCCTGTATTTATTCTAGTTTGTTTTAGTTGTTAATTTTTGATTGACATATATATGCGTTTCGTTTGCGTCTGTTGTGACGCATCAACTCTGCATGTGTGGCAAAGGCTTTGTGACATGTGGTACAGACATACACGTTCTTCATCGTGCAAGTATAAATTACATTTAAAAAGAAGTAGTTGATCAAATATAGGTACCAATGGTTCCTACAATGAGTATATTTAACTTTTTGACTGACAATCGTGAAAAAATGCAAACGTTATCCTTATTTGTTTTAACACATGAAAAAAGTTGGTCGAGCATCAGTAGCAAACTGCTATAGACAGCTCAAAGACTCTTTGCACCGAGGGTTGGGACCACTTTGGTATCTTCTTTAGACTTTACCTTATCGCAATCGGTTAAATAATAAAAATGTTATTTAGACAATACTTACCTGATGTGGACGTTTCCGCCATGTTTTCTAATGCGAACGTTATTCAAAAGTCACGTGGGTTCCCCGCATTGTACATTCCAGGTTTTGCACTGTGCCGCGTCTATCCATTGTTTAACTAGAGTAAGTTCGCATTACTTGCGCAGATCAACGACAAAAGTTAAACTATAGTTAGTGATCGAAGTTCCTCATTGTTTAGTTTTTGCTGTGCGATTGGTATTTCTTGCGCACGGTGTTGTATTTCTACACTGGGGTCCGAAAAAGTGATTATCTGTATTTGTAGTTCAGTATTTGCTTTGGTTGTTGTGAGTAAATGTTTCTAAAGCTGATTTAAAAAATAGATCTGCATTTTCTTTTGTAGTGATATTGATTAATATTTTGTGATTGGTGTTGCCCTCGTTTGACATAAGTGAGTGTATGTCTGCAGTTCTGTTTGGTCTCGGATAAATTGTTCTTATTTTTGTTCATTCCACTTTGGGTTTCGGTTTTGCGTTTTTTGGAGCGGCTCTTTTATTGCACTGCCATCAGGCAGTGCTATTTGTATTTGGTTAGAATAATGATTAGTTTGGATCATGCGAGTTTTTTTCTATCTGTTTACACTGAAGAGTAAACTGATACGGTAATGTCGATAAATATAAATGTTTGTTAGAGTACGTATCGTGAACCAGGTTACTCGGCGTGGATATACAAAAATAAAAATACAATAAGTATTTTATAACGTTTTATTAAATATTTTGTAGTTAAATTCACCAATAAATGTGATCACTCAGCCTCTTGAACCTTTATCGGATAGCCAGCCTGTGTAGTTAGGGGGTTTCGGGAATAAATAGTCAATCGTGACCAAGCACTAAGTGCTTTACAGGAACACTGTCCGTAACAGTTAGCTTATAAAACATAACATAATTATGAACATTACACAATTATTTACACAATAAAAACAACAATGTTTGATGGAATTTAATAACAGTACTAAAAAGGTAGTACCGCTTCGTAGGGTTGAACTCGTAGCCCACACTAAAATTACTATCGCATAATATATAGAAAACGTAATGTGGTAATGGATGTGAAATGAAGCATAACATGTACATATTGCGGTCCCGATTCATGTACAATTAATAAATAAAACCTTTTATTTTGACCGCCTTTATCCCAGATGGGAGGGCTGACATGGCGCAGTCGGTAGGGCGGCGGATTTGTAACCAGAGGCCCCGGGTTCAATCCTCCGTGGTACCACTGAGTTACGTCGGTGTGTTCTTCGGCAAGACACTTTCCCTTAGCCTCGACCGTCTGATGGGGACGTAAACCGGGCGGTCCCGTGTATCGTTCTATAATCCGAGCACGTTAAAGAACCATAGAAATCTATTCGATAAAAAGAGTAGGGCACGGTTCCCGGATTCCTATGATCCCCTCTCTCTGAGGCGGCTCTAAATAACCTATATTGTGTTGATCGGCCGGTAAACAACATTCAATTATGCCAGATGGGTCTTTGGTTTGATGTAAATAAAATTGTTGTAGGTTTATGTCAATAAGCTCTGAGATTAGCAAGCATGCATTGATGATTATTACCATTGATTATTATAAATGAGCAAATTTGTAAACTTCCTCACTTCAGTTTAATTTTTATCAAAAGGATGTTTAAATAAGATCCCGCGTAAGTACTAAAGAGAATGTAGTGCTACAGCCAAACATTCCTTTTTATTTACAGTTCTGAAACACTTGGAAAAGGCGACATAATTCTTTTAAATCGTTTCAAACAATCGGTGATAAACAAAGAAGTTATAACCATTTTAATGTTGTTCTACAACGGATATGAGAACCGCCATCTTGAGAACGACGACGTCATATGTCTAAATTACTATATAAGGCATGTTGCTAAATATCATGAAAGCAAAGACGGTCATTGCAAATTAATGCAAGATCCTTTTTACATTCAAGTATGCATATTTGTCTACTGTTTAATTTTGCCTACTAAATCAATACTTCTGCAGGTATGCTTTTTATGTCCCACGCCATTTTTTGTGTTGGTGAACTAAAACCAACTAACTCCAATCATTCCTGTTTGGTGCCGTATAACCTTCTCGTGTCTAACCAACTTTCTTTCAAAATAACTTATTAACCATTCCCGTACCTATTGCAAATGTTATTACATTCCATAATGCTTTTTGTGCCATGTTCCTCTTTACCGTGTGATTGCCGGGGTAGAATACAACCACTGAAACACACCGTCACATGCAGAGGGGTAGGACCCCCCGCCCCCCCCCCCCCACCCCACACACACACCCACCACCCCACGCCCCATTCATATTCATTTTGTCATTTTTTGTTCATGCTCATTAAAGGTCTTCATCATGACCCCTGCAATGTTTCAGGTGCCATCTCGCTCACATGACTAAGAGCAGTGGCAGAAAAACAATAAACGTGACTCCAGCGTAAATGGAGTGTCTACAATAGAATTTGCAGCAACTCTGCAGTTCAGGATGAGAAGGTCCTAGGCCCATTCTCCATATTTTATCTCGATGTACATGGAGGATGAGCCTGGCATGTTCATGCCTGTTAGTCGCCATTTAACCTTTCATGTGTTGGTGCGCCTTAAAACCCAATTCAGTTCAGTTACTTTTTACAGCTATGCTCTTGCCAGTAGCAATTTCTAATATTGTTGCATTCATTTATTTCCCTTGTCAGAATTATTATGTTTTACACTTATAATTCCATTAAAGTTCATAAACAGTTCTTATTTATTCCTTTCATTTCTTCCTTTGTCCCCTCACTTTGACCTTATATGCTTAAACGCATTACCATCATGTATTGTAACTTCATTGGCCCTGGGGAGAGGATGATTCATATCGTCTTCAAGATACATTACCTTTGGCGTTAAAACACCCGCGGCTATTAGTCAAATATAGTGACAATTCAAACTTTCTTTTTTATTCGCCCGTTTGAAAAACGGGACGTATTATGATATGGTGTTGTCCGTCTGTATGTCCGTCCGTAAACAATTGCGCAATCCAGACAACCATAACACCCATACTCCTGAAACTTCATAGGTTCATTGCACTAGATGGCAGGAGGATTCCTTTTGTTTTTGGAGTAGATCAGAGGTGTAGATCACCAGGAACTCAAATAAAAATTCCCATTCGAGATGAACTTTGAAATCATAACACCTACACTCATGAAACTATATTCATACATTGCCCTAGGTGACAAGAGGAACTCCGTTATTTTATAATCAGTAGGTCAAGGTCAAACTATATGAACATAAACATTATGGACAGTAACTTCAAAACCATAATACCCACATTTATGACTCAGAGGTACATTGCTCTACGAGGTTTTGTTTTGTTTGTTTGTGTTTGTTTGTTTGTTTGTATGGTGTTTTACGTCCTTTTCTCAACACATGTAAGGTCTATGTTTTTTGTGGTGGAAGCAGAGGCAGACGAACAACTTTTCCTGGGTAGAATCAGTACTATACACCTCCCGCCATCCGTAAGAATTGACACTTCCTCTCTTACAAGTCGAACCCGCAGCGGTGAGGCGAAGGTTTACAACGCAAAGTCGGCTCTAAGAGGGAGAACTAACTAACTAACGCTGTTGTTTTGGGGGTCAGTAGGTCAAAGATCAAAGTCACCATGATCTTATATGAAACACATGTTTGCCCAATAAATGCATAACATTCGCACTCATAAACATTCATAATACATTGTCCTTGTGGAAAGAAAGAACCGTAATGTTTTTAGGGTCTTAAGGTCAAAGGTGAGGGTCACCAAGCTAATACATGAAGCATTTGTGTTGAAGATCAAAGACATATTGACCTCACACCTAGGAAATGCTTTTAACATAATAAATAATCCAGCCAGAATGATTGGTACAATACGTTGTAAAATAAATATGTTTAACCCAAACTGATATAAAGACCTTAAGCTCTTCTTACAACTACAACTGTGTCTTTTCGGGCAGCGCCAGTTCCTTTACTGCATTTTGCAGCAATATTGTACTTGTATTTATATTGCTTTCGGAGTGATGCCTCTTTAGGATATTGACTTTAGAGGCAAGTAAGCTGACAAAATCGCGTCTTGTTCGATAACCACGAAATCCTAAAAAACGCTTTAGTAATTCAGGGGAAGCTAGTGTATAGTATATGAGAGATTTGATTCTGAAAGTTAATTTACCGATATTTTGATCCTGACCAATACGACATATAAGAAAGTTGTTGTGTTTGCAATCTCCAGAAGTTTGTAGCCATTTTGTTTTTTTTACGATCCGGTGATTTCCGATTAATTGGTAAATCGAGTTCATTTCATATATTAATTTGATTGTAGGACGCAATAGTTTCTTTGTCAAAATCTAATTGGTCTGCCAAAAAATGTTCAACATGAGTATAGTCTGGCAATTCAGCAATATAGGCATTGATATCACCAGTTAGCAAGTTATGTAGTAAATTACCACATATTTATATTATTTCCATTTCCATATGTGCATATACATCTTCATTTAAAAATTTAAAACACTCAGGGAGGACATATAAAACACCAATAATTAAGTCTTCATCTATATTAAGTATTTTTTGTTTGAGTTTGATCCGTAAAATGAATTCAGATTCTTTGTCAGTTTTCTTAACATGTCCAGATAGGCGATTATGAACAAACAAACCGATAACTCCCAATTTCCTCATGGTTGTTCTCTGGGTTTAGATATGAACTCGGTATGGAAATAGCATCCGTGTCATCAAGTTTGGATTCAGCAATACAGAAAATGGCATGCTCATTAACAAGTTCGTGAATTTCTGGAAAGTTTAATTTATTTTTCAGACCACACACATTTAGTGTCCCAGTGGATAAAATACCACCAAAATAACTCGAGTCACGTGAAGTCCTATTGCCATGTATGTTTTTGTTTGATGAGTTTAAATCAATAAAACAAGAAATGTTACAAATGCCCCCGAAGTGGTTTTGACATTTTACCTCTAAGTGTGACCTTGACCTTGGAGCCAAGGACCTGGATTTAGCACGCGACACGTCGTCTTGTTGCAGTGAGCAATTGAGCCAAGTTATTTGAAAATTCATCCATGAATGTCAGAGTTATTAACCGGACACGAAAGCACTTCTTTTTCACATTTGACCTCTAAGTGTGACCTTGACATTGGAGCCACGGACCTGTATTTTGTAATCGACACATCGTCTTGTTGTGGTGAGCACTTGTGCCAAGTTATTTAAAAATCCGTCCAGGAATGTCAGAGTTATTGACCGAACGCTATTGTACGGACGGACGGACGGACGGTGCGACTACTACATGCAGCCCTTCGGGGGCATACTTATATATATGTCCGTCTATAATTGTTAAGCAGCTTTAATTACATTAATTGTACATAAAACTGCAACAGTTACAGAAGAAACAATAATCAGTTATTAGTTTGTTCATCGTCATTTGCGTCCAAAAAATGAAATACAACAATTTAAATAATAGCAAATAGCAAAATATCATATCGAAATTAACATATAATACCAATAATACAGTAAACCACACTATATATTTTGTACCAATTTCTTCCTCTAGAATCGAAAAAAGAAAAGACAAAATAAGAGATATAGAGTACACTTTAAATTCGCACCAAGTTGGCCCGGCCGAATTGACAAGGGGCCATATTGACACTCATTCTTAAAGGAAATGTAGCATTCAAGGACCAGTCAACAAAAAACACGCATGGAGACAAACGCCACTTACAAGGATAAAATAAAATGAAAGGTATATGACATCACAAACATAACATAGTTGACAATAGGGCTACCGCCTTGGAATGTTCAGTGGCAAAAAAGGTTAAACCAGGTCCTAGGGTGCACGCAACCTTACTCTTACCCTATGGTCACCATAATCAAACGATAATGTGTAAACTTGAATCATCAATAGGCAAGATTAGTATTACACAGAGATGATCATGTATACGTGAATATAAAAAAGAAAAGCAACTCTTGACACAGCTTAACATAATCTTGATCTTCCAGAGAACACACGTCGAGTTGTCCGTAATGGGCGTTACCCTTAGTCGGTATCTTTCAAGTCACGGGTTCATTGAAATAATTAACTATGGTCATAATTAATTGAGAAAACATATTTTGCAAAGGTTTAAGTTCACCATGTAATGTCCTTTATAAATGCTGACCTTACATTATTAACATATAATCACTCCTCAGTTGCGCTCTGTTTGATGTAAATTTAAAGTATACACTTTCAATGGAATAAATAAAATAGATACACAGATATGAAATTCAATTGGCCATTTATTTAGTAAATGATATAATTGAAAAGTTATTCAAATCATATCTTAAAATACTCATGTATAACATTCCGTGTATTTGTTAAATTTGAATGAATATCATCAAAGGTCCAATATATAAGCCAAATATTGCTGAAATATCTACCTTAGCAGGTATAACAGCGCAACTGTAGAGTGAGACAATTATGTGAACTGAAAATTACAATTGTTACATTCATGTAAGCAATGAATAAACACTTGTGAATATGCTACATTTGACTAGACAGATTCGCTGTAAAAGTATACAAAATTACTTTTTGTAAATATCTCAACACAATGAGTGTAATATCTTATGGACTAGACATATATTGATGTACAGGTGATGAATTAAGAAAACAATATTCGAAGCTAAAACACCCTTAACTTTTTATTTATTGTTTTGTTTTCATGGCACTGGTTTCATGTTTCCATGAGTTATACATTAGTTTGTATACAATAGATGATAAAACACAACTGAAAGCTGACACATTAATCACTAAAACTAAGCTATCTTCCACTGTAAACAGTGTCTGCTTCAACAATTGTTTTACAGATCCGTCTTGATTAACTATGGTTTGTCCCCTAATTCTTCTAAAATCTATGATGTTTGTTTTATAAACTCAAATCAAAATTGGAATTTCAAGCGCATGTAGAAGGTAAGGTTAGACAACTTGTATAGCAAAGCATACAGACAATCTAGTAAGAGTAGTCTACCTTGGAAAGAAATATAAAAAGATCGGACAGGGAAAGTAGCATTCAAGGAGGACAGTCAACCACAAAACACAGAAACAAACACGCAAACAGACAAACAAGAAGGCAAAAGCAATAATAAATGCAAAGTACATCACGAACACAAAAGGGTTGACAATAGGGCTACCGCCTTGGAACGGTCAGTGGCAAAGTAGGCCACTGGGGGTTTAAACCGGTTCTAGGGTGCACCAAACCTCACGCTTACCCTACTGTCATCCCATTAAAACAGGACAGTGTAAATAAAGAACTCCCCGCCATGATCTAATTAAGGATTGTTTCATTTTTTGCGATGTTATCGAAGTATAACACGTCAATGATGGGTCACAAATTGTATAAAACCGAGTAGCACAGCGAAGCGGTTTTATACAAAATGTGTTACCCATCATTGACGTGTTATACTTCGATAACATCGCAAAAAATAAAAAACAATCCTTATAATTACAAACTTATATCAATGATAATCTTCGCTGATAGTAATTTTTATTTCACATGCCCCAGTAAGCTCTGAATTAAATTAATTTCAGTTGAACCGATGAGCTAAATCACACATTTTCAAATTTGAAATCTACTCCGCCCAACGGTACAATATAGATCTTGGCCTAGATCTTTACGTTTCCAAAAAAAAAAAGTTTCTAGTGGCGTAGCTGCTTTTAGGCACTGCATTACCCGACCGAAAACCTTTTCCCTTATAGGCTTTGCTCTTTTTATCCTAAAAGTTTCTCCCCAAACTCGCAGAGTGCACCATTTTACCAGCGAAAAAAGGTTTAAAGGGACACACGGCAATCTTGATTTTTTAAAAACTCACGGCGTCCCGTTAGTTTTCCTCTTAATTTGCATTTGTTCAATCATTAATAGTAATTGTTAGAATAGTTCAAAGCAAATTATTTTTGCATATTACTAACTTTTTATAATATTGCACCAGTAATATATTTAAAAATTTGGTAAAATAGGGAAAGAAAGTCGAAATTTCATTTTTTTATTTAATTATATGCAAGCAGTTTTAAAGTCAAAATGACGCAGGATAAGTAAATTGAGGAGCAAATTTAAATGTTTGAATAAAACTCAAGATTGCCATGTGTCCCTTTAAAATATCGGTTGTTCCTATTGATTCAGCTTTTTAAAATACTGTATGTACATAATTAAGCGTTACGATTGTAATAATAAGATAAAATGTTTACCTTTACTGAGTATCTGTTTAAATCCGCTGTTTATTTACATATGGTTTAAAAAAAGTGACGTCATGTAACGTTCGTTACGTCACCGTGAAGGAAAGAAAATCAGGCGCGTAGCCAGGTGAAAGGTCGGAAGCCGGAACCGTTCCATTTTTTTTTTGATATAGTGTTTGGAAGCCCGAGCATACCCCGGATCACTTTCGCCGTTCAAATCAAATGTTGGGCTTCCATTTTAGTATGCGCCTGCGCAACTGGAACTATTTTATTTTGACGTGTTATTGAGAAATAACAGGACACTTTTAAGAATGACTAACCAATCAGAATGCAGTAAATATGTGTATTTTTCGCAGTTTGTAATTATTCTCTAACCAACAAGGCAGCATCAAAAGGCAATATAAGTAAAACACCAATATGCTCGTGTAAATATAATACAAAAAAACAATAGCCTAAAAAGCCACAATGAAGGTACTCAATGACTTTGCAGAAGCCAGAGCAGTAAGAGAATAAACCATTAAGGGCACGACAAGAAAGATCATGGACAAACATCAAACGCCACCGTCCCAATGGGCTTTAGGTAGGCATCATCATAGGGTCGACAGCCTGTCCGGTCATCGTACAATTAAAGAGGATGTACAGTGGCGAACTGTAAAAGGGTCCACCACCAAGCACGCAGTACGTTGCATATGATAGGGTCATAACCTCTTTTGATAAACTTTTTAACAAGTTTAACAAAGAAAGTATGAAAGTAATCATGACCTAGAATCTTACGAAGTTTATAAATCACATCACCATAGAAGTCAGGTTGTGATAGTCCTTGTCGCAGAAGAGTCCTTAAATTACTTTTATATTTGGAAAGAAGATCAGGGTTACGATAATAAAATTTTGCAAAGGTTTTACGAAGTTTATGGTAACGGTAACACCAGTGGATTTCTGTGTCAGTAGTCACTAATCAGGGTGTTCGAGAAACAATAATTGATTGTGAAGCCCGTTTACGGATCTCGACTTAGCGATCACATTGACGTCCGGGTATATGTATGTCAGTTCGTCCGTCCGTCCGCGTTTTTTTTACCGTTCGTTCGTCCGTGCGTTCGATTTTCATTTCTTTATGGGGCTGATACACTATTTTCAAACACGATTTATTTAAATGGGCTCTGACAAACTGGAAAAAAATCAAAGAATTATCAAAATGCCATGAAAAACAAATAAGATGTGACCTTTTGAAAAATTGCAGTGAACATAAATGGAGGCGGCCATCTTGGAACGATGACGTCATCGCGCCTTTTTACCATATATGGCATAATGGCAAAATACATTTTAAAGCAAAGAAAATCACTGCAAATTAATTAAAATAAATACATAGATGCCGAATGTATAAACTGTATGCATATTTTTCATTTGCAGTGATTTTCTTTGCTTTAAAAGACATTGTGTCGTTCGGCCTCCGCTACAACATGCGTATCTAGCTTCTTTGTTGCAGGATTTTCACTAAATTTCACCAGAATGTTCCTCATATGCGTCTCACATCATGTGCAATATTTCGGGTCGCTGTGACCTACATTCGAGGAAATATAGTTCACGTCCAGTCTCCGTTACGACATGCGTATCTTTGCTTCTTTCTTGCACGATTTTCACCAAACTTCATCAGAATGTTTCTTATGTGCATCTGACATCAGTGCAAAATTTCGGGTCGCTTTGACCAACTTTCGACGAAATATAGGCTTCGTCTGGTCTCCGTTACGCCATGCTTATCTTGCCTATTTCTTGCAGTATTTTCACCAAATGTCACCAGAATGTTCCTTATATGCATATGTTATACCTCATTTGCATATTCCACTCTTTGTTTAATGTGACGTCATCCGGTCCATAAAGTTGCATATTTACCGGGCGCCCGGTCCTAAAGCTATATTAACGGTCGTGAGAAAAAAACGATGTCAAAATAAATCATCAAATGTATTGATTTTATTTGTTGGTCAGATTCGGTATAATATAACAAATAATGTATGATGCTTCGGTCCATATGAAGTTTATTGACTGGGCAGTCAGACCTAGAACGTTATATGGACCTCAGCTTCGCTTCGGTCCATATAACATTCTAGGTCTGACTGCCCAGTCCATAAGCTTGCATATGGACCTCACCACCATACATTATCTGTTAGGTAATGTAAGATGCAATATTTCGGGTGGCTGTGACCTACTTCCGAGGAAATATAGGCCATATCCTGTCTCCACTACGACATGCGTATCTAGCTTCTTGATGTTCACCAACAGTTGGTATGTTTATAAATCAGTTGGTATGTTTGTTAGTCGTTGGATGTGTTAATGTATCAGATGATGTGTTTGTTAATCATACATATGTATTATGGGTGTTCTGGACCAAACCTCTCGTTTCACTCGAGATTTGATCCAAAAAGCCCATAATACATATATATAAAAAACTCCTACCACAAGGTGCTGAAATAAGCTGGTTCAGAGTTATATTCTGAGATTTTATAAAAGTTGATTTGTTATCAAATTTACACCCAAATCAACACGAAATCAACTGAAGAGTGTTAGTTCAAATTTTATGATTTTGATACTTGCTTACAATTGCAAAAAACTATTTTTACAAAAGTTGTAGAGGGGATGTTTTTGTATTAAATAAACGTGATTATACAAGTTCAATTAAATATTTTATAATCTCTTTGTCCAACGTACTTATATTTATTTTTTTAACAAATTTTTGGATAAAAAAATATAGTTTGACTGACACAGTTGGATTATGTTTTTTTTATCTCAAACCTCAATACGTCTAAATTTAAGACACTCGGCGTAGTACGACTTTTACCTCCAGTATTCATGTCTCATTCTAATCGAATGAGCACCACAACCAACACATACTTGATATCTCGCATAAGTGCCTTTTTCACATTTTAGGCACGGTAATACATGACCTTTTTTAATCTATATTTATGTAAACTGCAATAATCGGAATCTTTTGTCGGCTTGCTTTTACATGGATTACGTAATCCAATTTTAAGAAATTGACAAACATTGCTTTCCATTGTCTTTTTTGTATATAATTATTTTACATTTAAGAAAATTTATTTTTAATACATAACAAATAAAGAATTGAAAACGAGGAGACTATAAAAAATGTAATACACATGTTTCAAGCAGGAGTAATAGATAAGCAAACACTATCTAACGGTATTAATGCAGTAAAACCTTTGAAAGAGGGTTCAAAGGTAAATTCTACGTAAGAGACGACGTAACAAAAAACAACGTAAACGAGAAAAGCAGAGATATGCTGAATTACAAAAAAATGTTAAAAATGAACTGAAACAAGTTTTTAAAGATGGAAAATCTAAAGAATGTATTCCAGAATTAAAACTGGTTGACAATCCAATATGTGGCTATTTCAAAGCATACGAGATATCTGTCGAGGGATACAAAGACCCTCAAAAACTATTTCATGATAAGAAATCCATTATCACAAAACAAATCATCAAAGAGCTGACAGAGACGAATGGATTAAAGTTTCAATTAGGTCTGACTGTAAATCTATTCAAAGATGATGGTGCTACCAAAAAATACACTTCAGCAGTATTACACAGCGAACAAAATGCAATCTTAAACTCTGAAAAAATAATGAGTTCTACGATGAATCATCTGCATATATACAAGTGGGCCTTGACAGATTTACAAACACAGCATCAGGATTGGAGATTGATCACTGTGTTAAGTTTTACTTGAAAATTGCAAAGTATGAACCATTAAAAGGTTCTTCATATATTCCTCTGCCCAAAGCAATAGTTGACAAGAAAGCAATAATAAACGTAAAAAACAATGATGATAAATGTTTGTTTCATGCAATAAATTCTGCTCTTAACCCTGTCACAGATCATACTGACAGATTATCAAAGTATCCTGATATATCGTTCTTGAAAAAAGATGGCATTGATTTTCGCACTCCAATTTCTCAAATGTCCAAGGTAGAGAAACAAAACAACCTTGCTATCAACGTTTATGGGCATGTCATAACAGGAAAAAATAAAAAGGTAACTGTTTTCCCATATCACATATCAGAACAACCAAAAGATATCGAGCGAGTTAATCTGCTCTTAATATCTGAAGACACTGAGGTTGAAGGGGATGATTCAGAAAATGAAGATGATTCAGAGAATGAAGAAGGAATTATAGATAATAACTATAACCCTGATGATTCAGAAAATGAAGAAGGAATTATAGATGACAACTATAACCCTGATGATTACCTTGATGAACCAAAGAAATTAACAACAAAATATCACTATTGCTGGATTAAAAAAAATCTGAATAGGCTACTCTATGACAAAAACAAACACCATGGTCAAACTTACTTCTGCGATCGTTGCCTTCACGGCTTTTATGGGAAAGGACTACTCAACAAACACAAAGAAGACTGTGATGGTATCAAGAAAAGTCCTTGCAGAATAGAAATGCCTCCGAAAGACAAAAATCACATAAAATTCAAAAACCATCAAAATCAGATGCCTGTCCCATATACAGTATATGCTGATTTTGAGAGTATAATCAAACCACATTCAATCAAAGTTGGAAAGAAATCTGAAATCACAAACGTACATGAAGCGTGTGGATTTGGGTACTTAGTTGTTAGATATGATGGTAAAGCTAAAGAACCTGTTATTTACAGAGGTGAAGATGTTGTTGAAGTGTTTCTAAATCACTTAGAGTGTAAAAAGAGCAACATCAACAAAACTTTTGCTCACCCAAAACCATTAATCATGACACAACAAAATGAGATAGATTATGAAAAAGCAACGCAATGTTGGATATGCGAGAATAAAATAGGAAAAGGTAAAAACTGTAAAGTAAGAGACCACTGTCATTTCACAGGTGAATACAGAGGTGCAGCACACAAGAACTGCAACCTAAAACCGAAAATAAAACCAGATAAAACAATCATCCCTGTTGTATTTCATAACCTCAAAGGGTATGATAGTCATCTCATCATGCAACAAATACATAATATGTCAGGTAATATTACATTGCATCCCAAACAACGCTGAAAAATGTATATCATTTAGCATAGGACAACTTAGGTTCTTGAATAGCTTTCAAATTATGGCTTCGTCTCTGGAAAAATTGGTTGATGCAACAGACAAATCTGATTTCAAAATTACCAAAAACCAGTTTGGAGAACAAACAAATTTACTTTTGCGGAAAGGTGTTTACCTCTATGAATATATTGACAGTGTAAAAAGATATGAGGAAACACAATTGCCACCTATAGACAAGTTTTACAGTAGTCTCACAGATGAAAGTATAAGTTCCGAAGATTACGAATATGCTCAAAAAATATGGAAAGAGTTTAACTGTAGAACTCTTGGAGACTATCATGATCTGTATCTAAAAACTGATGTAACTCTATTAGCAGATGTGTTTCAAACTTTTAGAAAAACATGTATGAATACATACAAGCTTGATGCTTTACATTACTATACAGCACCTGGATTATCTTGGGATGCTTTACTTAAACATACAGGGATAGAAGTAGAACTTTTTACAGACATCGACATGCACTTATTCATAGAAAAAGGTATGCGTGGTGGAATTAGTATGGTATCAAAACGATATGCAACAGCAAACAATCCACATGTAGCTGATTATAACCCTAACGAGGAAAACAACTACTTAATGAATCTGGATGAAAATAATCTTTATGGATGGGCAATGAGTCAGCCACTTCCATATTCTGGATTTAAGTGGTTAACAAAAAGTAAAACGGGGTTTAAAAAACCCAAACTTGGCAAAGGACAAATACTTGAAGAAATATAAAAAGATCGGACAGGGAAAGTAGCATTCAATGAGGACAGACAACCACAAAACACAGAAACAAACATGGAAACAGACAAACAAGAAGGCAAAAGTAATAATAAAAGTAAACGACATCACAAACACAAAAGGGTTGACAATAGGGCTACCGCCTTGGAACGGTCAGTGGCAAAGTAGGCCACTGGGTTTTTTAAACCGGTTCTAGGGTGCACCAAACCTCACACTTACCCTACCGTCATCCCAATAAAATAGGACAGTTTAAATAAAGAAATCCCCGCCATGATCTAATCTCTAACCAACAAGGCAGCATCAATAGGCAATAATAGTAAAACACAAATATGCTGGTGTAAATATAATACAAAAAAAACAATAGTCTAGAAAGCCACAATGAAGGTACTCAATGACTTGGCAGAAGTTGATTTGGAATATCCCAAAGAACTCCATGAAGCTCACAATGACTATCCACTTGCACCGGAAAGATTAGCAGTGAAAAAAGAATGGTTGTCTGAATACCAGACAGATCTGTTGGAAAATAATAGCATGATAAATACAGAACAACTTGTCCCCAATCTTATGGACACAGTAAAATATGTGATACATCACAAAATCCTGGAACTGTATTTATCTTTGGGTATGAAACTAAAGAAAATACACAGAGTATTAGAATTCAATGAAAAACCATGGATGGAATCATATATTCGTTTAAACGCAGATTTGAGAAAGCAGGCTAAATCAACCTTTGAAAAAGATTTTTACAAACTTATGAACAACTCTGTGTTTGGCAAGACAATGGAAAATCTACGCAAGCGGACTGATATAAACCTAGTCAGAACTGATGGCTCTGAAAATGAAAAAATAAGAATAATAATAGCCAAACCCAACTTTAACAGACTTATAATATCTCAGATGAATTGTCAGCAATACATGTAAACAAAGCAAAATTAACATTAAACAAACCAATCTATGTTGGGATGTCAGTAATGGACTTATCAAAGTACCTTATGTATGACTGGTACTATAATACCCTAAAGAAAAGATACGGAGATGATTGTACTTTATTATACACAGACACTGACAGCTTGCTGGTAGACATCAAAACAAAAGATGTGTACAAAGACATGGCTGAAATGAAAGATGAGTATGACTTGAGTGATTATCCGCAAAACCATCCACTGCACGATGATACAAATAAAAAAGTAATAGGTAAAATGAAAGATGAATGTGCTGGTGTTCCTATAGTTGAGTATATTGGATTAAGACCCAAACTATATTTTATTTTGAGAGCAGATTAGCAGATTATTAAGAAAGTAAAGGGAGTAAAAAAATACGTAATCAAAAAACATATCAACTTTGAGAACTACAAGGATGCATTGTTTAACAAGAAAAAATACACCCATGAAATGAATATGATACGCTCAATAAAGCATGAGATATATGGTATAACAGTAAACAAAGTAACACTGTCACCATTTTACTCTAAAAGATACATAGCACCAGACATTATCACGACATACGCGTTTGGGTATCAGCAGGAACAATAAGTAGTTCTTCTTTGACAAATCCTCTCTTTGGCGCTGGTGCTTTCAAATAGTATACTCTTATACCTTGTGTTATCATATAACTATTAATCCTGTGAATATCTACACTCCACATTGGATCAGTTGCTCTGCGTCTTCCACCCTCTTATCTCCGGGCTGATATAAATATCTCACACTGGCATTCAGACAGATAGGATCATCTTTTAATGTTTTTGTTTCAACAGGAGGGGGATTTTTTGTCTCCACATTTATTGCTTTGACAACTTCTGATAATCTTTTTACCTTCTCTCTGTTGCGTTTTTGCGAATCTATTCCCTTAGCATACTGATAACCAAACAATCTTTCAGCTAATGTTCTGTTAAATCTTTCCACTATAGCCTGGTCTCTGTGTATCTCTGTTCTGCCTCGTCTTATATTGACTTTGTGTTTTGCCATCAACTGTGATACTGCACCCATGAATTCTCTACCTGGGTCAACTTGTAATAACTTTAGATATTTCAAATGCCGACTGTATATTTTTTCAAATGCTTTAGCAACTTCTTTACTATCCTTGGAAGTCAGTGGCTCTGCTTCTTTGTATCTACTCGTAATATCAACCACAGTTAATGCATATTTATATGTCTTGCATCCAACAGTGTCATGTGGCAGGAATAACAAATCAGCTTGATGCACTTCATTCTTAGTGGAAACATCAAATCTGGGTCTAACTATTTTATTTGGTGCGGGTAAATAAATCTGCCACACAGCTTGTTTCTTTAAAAATTATAATGCCTGTCTCTCACTGACACCAGCCTCCTTTGCCATTTTTTAAACTGCTGAGTAACCTCTCCAAAATCCTTTTGGGCTGTAATAAATCTTTTCCATTTTTTTTCTACTAAAGATTAAAATATATATCATTATAAAGAAAAAAAATGGAAATCACAACTGCACGATTTGATGAACTGCTTCAAGAGCAAAATCAATATAGCACAAAGAAATGGACAGACTTGGAAAAGAATAAAATATACTCTATTACAGATACAAAAATACTGGATACTGACCATGGTCCATCCATGGTACTGACATTATCAGATAACGGTGAAGTATGGGCGCCTGGTAATCTCAAAGATAAAATAGACAAGACAAATGCTGAACCACCATATTATGTGCGACCACTTGGATTGAAACCATGTAAGAACAACAACAAAAATAAGTATCATGCATATGACTTAGTCATTCCAAAGTAATTATAGTTTCTTATTTTTTTTTTATGAAATCAATTTATACGCCACAAATCCAGTTGCAGCCATGCCCACCACAATAAACATAATCTCTCTATTCTGTTGATCCGGAGATGGTGTATAGAAATCACTCAACTTAGGCTCTGGTGCAAGAGTTGAAGGTAAACGTTTACCAGTTATATAATAATACTGCTTCATAGCTTGGCTGATATCATCAAATGTCTGCTCTGCATTATGCTCCTTCTGCAGTTGCTTGTTAATAAAATCTAATCTCTCTGTTCTTTTTTTATTCCACGCCGCTTGTGCTGCCTCTAATTGTTCTACGGCTTTGTCATGTCTTTGTCTTTCCTCATCCGCTGCTCCCTTTTTCCCAGCCTCTATTTGTTTTGGATTTTTTACTTTTTGTTGTTTAACAGGTTGTGTAACAACAGGGGTTGCGTATCACTCTCTTGGTTCTCCATCATTTATATTATCTGTATTTTTAATTTTATTAAAATCAATATGTCTAACAGTTGTCAGTATTGCTGTTAATGGCGCTAAGCACATTCCATACCTGTTATACAACTCGCAACAAGCACGATTAATAAATGGGTCTTCCTCAAAATCTTCTATCAGTTTTAGTGGATTGGTTACATCGAAATATTTTGATACTCCCATCACATACAAGTTAATAAAAGAATTACCTAAAGTCTTGGTCATACTTGCCCCAAGCCTTGCTTCATATCTGCATTAAAGTTTATTAATTTCATCCGGGGGCATGCTATCTATATTCGTGAGTTGTATGTCTCTACCCCAATATTGACGGCTACCACCGCCAGTCACTATGGCTGATAATCTTTCTTTTTTTGTTTCTTGTTGCTTTGATCCATCTGTGGAACTCTGTTCCGATATGATATCTTGTAATAGTTCTTCCGCATTCATTTTTATATTAGTAATTTTATTTTTTATCTTGAAATAAATGTAAAATACAAAACAAACAGCTGCAATATTCACCACGCCACTAGTAATTGTTAGTATTGTTAATAGCATTGTTGTTAGCATTGCTATTTTTTCTATTAACATTATTAATTTGCTGCAAGCATTGCTATTAACATTTGCTATGAGCAATGCTATAAGCATTACTATATTCCCCGATATTTTCATTATATTTTCATGTCAGTATTGCAATTAACATTGCTACTTTGCCGCTAGTATTACTATTAGCAACAAAGCATTGCTGTCAGGAAAAAAGCAATTAATCACCTCAATAACCAGTTGGTTGGTCAGTCCTCAATATTACCTTGGAATATTTAGTCTTTGATAAAGTTTTTCTTATTCTGGTTCTCTCCTCCAGCGTCGGAATAACATCATTCTCTCTCAAACAATTTTCATAACTATCTCTGTCCTTTGTGTAAAACATACACAACCGTGTGTGTGTGTGTAATTCTAAGGTTTAACCATTTTGCTTGCTCCCTTAAATCTTTCAATACAGAATTATATCTCTGTGAAATGACCCACACCGATTGTTTGGCGTGACGACCAGAGAATGCCAACTCTGATAACGTATCTTTTTTCTTTGTTAATTCTTTTGTGGCGGAGCAATCATCAATGATGTATAGTGTGGGCTTGCCAGCATATTGTTTGAAAAATAAACGCAACAGTTCTTGTAGCATTTCTTTACCGTCTCTAACAGGATTGACAATTATTACTTTTTTATCTCTCGGGTGTCTTACATCACCTATCCAGGATCTATTTTTATAAGCCTCGTTCCACATTATAGTCGGACACAATATAATTATATGTTCAAAAACGACAACATACTCTTGTTCAAGTATGTCAAGAACAAACTCTGTTTTACCGCAGCCTGTCTGACCACAGATAATGGCACTGTGTGGATATTTAGGATATTTAGTATCGTACTCCTTCGAATCTTCCAGCTATGAATTTGATTCTTGCATCTTGTATTAAATATAGATAACTATTTAAAGGTTGATCTCTTCTGCTTTTTTATTTATTAGTATCGTTATGCCTTCACTGCCGTTTTATATTCTTCTTCCACTGCCGTGTAATAAATTGTGTCATCACATGTTCTAAGGTCAAGCCACAAAGCATATGATTTAGTTAGATAGGTTCGAATAGAAAGATTAGTAAAGCATAAGTCCCTCGCCACTATGTCTGTCTCTTTGTTTCTTTTTGATGTTAAGGCAAAATATTTGTTGATTTCATTCCATTGTTGATATGCCTTCATGCCCTGACTATACAACTGATTTGGTACGCCGTCTATTGTCATTTCAACCTTTTCAATCTTTGGGTTGTCTTCAAACAGCATTAAAATACCTTTCATGCTCAGTGCTGGTACATTAATGTTGCTATTCCAAAGGGTATCAGATTTGTTTGCTTTTATTTGTCTATGTCGCAAGATGCGATCATACATAAATGACATCTTACCATTGGTTTGCTGTCTTATTTGTCTGGTTAATTCAGCATCACTAACCATATCAAATTCCAAGCAGATATTCTTTATTGCATAAGATGCATCAACATCACTGCTTTTGATAACTTTGTATAATCGTTAAACGTTAATTCATATTCTAACCTATCACCAAGCCCCGCTTGATAAAATGGCATATGACTTTCTAACATTTCAAAGTCCAGTGGAATACAAAATCTCTTTCCATAAGCTGCTGCTACAGCTTCATCATCAGCGTCTGAGGAAGCATCATCTGCACCAACTCTATGTTTTAGCATGTTTTCCCCATTAACACCTTGGTAATACATGTTTAATCGTTCAGTAGGGCTTTTCCATAAATCTACATAACAATGATATATATATCACTGTCGTCTATTGACATGACTTCATTGCCATTTATTCTTATTGGCATTTTCTTCACAATTGCTCTACCCAGATTTTGGTATATAATAGCGTTGGGATCTTTGCTGCTTTTAGGTTCTATTTCAAAAGCAAGACGAGCAGTCCGCGGAACTATCACATCATTAGTACTTAGATTGGGAAATCTCACAAGCAGTTTCTGGTTTTGGTCTATTGTTGATGGATTATTAGTTATTACTACACTTGTACGGATGCCCTTGGCACCATGGGGTTCTCTTAGTTTTCTATGAGGGTTGAGTTTGTTTTACGTACGCAGACATTGTTTTTATTTTTTGAATATATTTTTTAAAATTAAATGAAATAAACAATGGCTGAGGGTGGATTTGAGTTTGACAATCCTACGTTTGATCTAGATGATATCCTTTTAAGTGATCTGTTTGATGAAGAACCAGAATTTATGCAACCTGACTCAGAATTCCAAACACAAATTGTAAATGAAAATAACTATATTGATCAGCTTCAAGGAGAAGATAAAACAGAAGAACAGCTTACACAAAAAAAGTTGTTAGTAGATCAATTCTTCACTGAAGTTAACTATGAGATCAGCGGAATTGATTATAAAAATTTCGAAGTGGCTGAGGACGATAACGGTAGAACATTGTTATATGCAGTTTGGTTGGGGACAGATGATGTCCCACTTACCTATTATAGGGGAAATAACCCAGACGAACCAACCAAGTTTTATAAGCTGGAATATCTGGGTAAAAAAAACTGGTGTTGACTTCATCAGAAACACTTTAAAAATGTATGATTATTTAGTTCCACGTGAAAGACTGGCTCGGGGTAGGGCAGAATTTGCAACCTTGGTAAAAAACAAGAGTTACCCTCACAAAAGAAGGAGAGCATATACCAATGCAAACTTTTTGAACAACTGAAGATGTACAGAATACAGTAGATGCTGTAAATACAATTGAGAGTGATTTGAGTAATATAATAGATGAAACTCATCCTAAAACTGCTGTTCAACCAGAAGGTCTAACACTGCGAGAGATACGAGGTTTCGATAAGACATTGCAAAGCTTCCGTGGAGAACTTACTAATAATCTCTCGAAACTCACTGAGCTTGACAAAGACCTAACGAAACAAAAACAAAAATTACAACAAGCTAAGACTGATGATGATGAATTTCAGATAAAAAGAATTAGCGATCGCATCAAAGACATTGAAGATGAAAGAAGTGCACGACATGAAGCGGCGAGTGAAAACAAAGAAGCATTACGCAGTCAAATAAACAGGATAAAAGAAACTATAAATAAGGTGTTAAAAGAAGACATAACATTGTGTGAGAAATAAAAGCATTATTCAGTGAGCAAGGTATTACTATTGTTAGTATTTTGACTGCTTTTGGTATGATTATTGAGGTTTTAGTTGAGGCCATTATTACTACAACAGGTGGAGGGACAACACCTGCACCTAAACCTGACCCGTCAAGTGTAAAAGACTGGATAAAAAAAACCACTAAGTAATCTTGGTAAACTTCTCGCTAATTAAGCTGAAAAAGCTGCTGCAGCACTTCCAGGAGTTATTGGTGCAATAGTATCATGGCTTTTATCTGCAACAGGTAATGTTATTAATTGGCTTGGTAACAATCTATGGGCACTGCTTGTGTTTGTTTTCGGGTTGTTGTATGTGGCAGCCAAAGAGTGGTTCAGTAAATCTCGTAAATGAGTAAAGCAGCAAGACCTATTACTATAGTACCAACAATTATAGATGTTTTGTTATCTTCGTGTTCAATCGCTATTTTCATCTTTTGTTCCACAGGTGGATGCTCCGCACTTTTATGTATCAATGATTTATCAAAGTCAGGATGGCAGAAATTTCTTTGTTGTGGTGCCTTGGAAAGGTTGAACAATTTTTGGTGGTACTGGTTTTACATTCACATCATTATTCAATCCTAATGCTTGCGCATCGGTTGCTATTACAATTTCATTATTGTAGTCTTGTATTGTTCCGATTCTCAACTCCATGTCATTCGGAGACATGTACAATCCACTCACATAGACAAAATTTACTTTACTTCTTGCATATTTTAGAGTGTTTTCGTATCTTGAAATTTGACTGGGCAAGTCAATGGGGCTGTTTATTGCGTCCTCTACATTTGCCAGAAATTGTTTTTGAACATCAAATGCCGTTGCAGTTCCAAGTATATCTGTTCTTGTTTGTGATTGTGAGCCAAGTATTGCCCAGCAGTATGTTCTTATGCTGTCATTGATGCGTTCTACTCCTGCCCTTGTAAATCCCACAGAATTAGCTAGCATAAAAGTAGACCAGCTGTTGTCTGCTTCAGATCCTTGTGCAATGTAATCAATGTGGTATTGTGTGTCACTTTTATAGTCCGTGAAGCTCATCCTTTTTTCATCATATACAAAGGTTGCGGGTCTTAATGATCTGTATCCCACGTTTGTACCGTAGTCATAAATAGTTCCCAAACCATCATTGTTGCTTCTTTTCTGTCTCCAGTCCGAATTTAAGTCAACAGTGAACTCCTTACATATTCTCTCGTATGCGTTTTGGTTATATGTGTTATCAAACGCATTCCAATTTGAGTCTTGCGGCATTGCTACACTCATCTCAAATAATATTATTCTAACTTGGTAATAGACATGAAATCGAAATAAAAAACCACCCAGGGCACCAGCTTTCAGATGATTGTTGAAATCAATACCACACCCAGTTGTCGCACACCAAATAGCAAAATCCAACTGATTCTGCCAAAATGACATCCAATCTATTCCCCAGCGTTGGACTATAGCATCTGATTTGACGTATGGGAGTTTGTATTTTTCAAAGACATTGGGGAATAATGCTTTAAAGCCTTTACCGTTTGATTTAATAACTATGTTTTGATTTATTATATCTATCACTTTCTTGCTGAAAGGACTTGAATAGTAGTGAGCATCTGAGCTATATTTGAATTCTTTAGAAATCATTTTTATTTGTATTTTTTTTTGTATATATTAAAAAAAAATGTTTTATACAATTTCAAACATAGACGACTCTGTTAACTTACAACAGTATATCGATAATTGAAATGGAGATAAACGAGTTGGATTAAAGAGTTTTACATACACCATTGGTTGGTATAATATTAATCACGAAGTCATAAAGAGAAAAACACCAGATCATACATATCGTATACCAGATGGATACTATAACTTTAAAGAGTTGATAGATATATCTGAAAGGCTGAATATTACCCTAACTGTTGATGCGCGGGATGGTATAGCCTCTTTAGAGACGCCAACAGAAACACGATTATCAAGCGGTCTTTCAGAAATTTTGGGATTCAAGGACAGGGGATGGTCAAAAGGTACTCATATTGGAAAACAGTCAATTGATTTAGCTCATTATAAACAGCTATATGTTCATCTGGAACAAGTTAATACGAATAGTAATTATTTTAATGGTGTGCCAAGCACTATTATAGGGGTTATAGCTGTGGTAAATAAGCAGTTTGGGGATATTGTATATACACGTTTTTATCCTGAATATCACTGTCTTTCAAATGGTACAATTTCTGAATAGAAAATAGAAGTCAGAGATGAGCATGGCAACAAGATAGATAAGCACGGTTTGCCTATGAGTTGTGATTTAGAAATTATTTAAAAATATCTTTTTATAAAAAAAACAATGAGTATATTTGGAGCAACAAAACCTGAGAAAACAGAAGACTTAGAGACTTTAACCAATCATCTTCCAGATTTACAATTCGAGCAAATGAGACGTAATGTTGATAATCTTAAATATGTGATTATTACAATATTTGCGGAGGATAATGGTGCACATTGGGTGGCTAAAGTACCCTCATTTGGTAATAGTGGAGCAGAAATAGATGTGGGTATGTAATGACACGCCGTGGACGGAATATGGGAATAGGTTTATCAAGTAAACGAATAATTGGTGACGTGTCTTTAGTGGTTTCTGTCAATGGTGTTGAAAAACCAAATTATGGTATAACGCTTAACACCACTCCACGCAAACACGATAACTTTGATAGACCTTTAGATATTAGTGCTGGTTCTGTCATTAACTTTGTATGCAAGGTTGTCAACGCTAACACTGTGAATACGGTGGCATTATTATTAATTGAATTGATTTAATTTTTTATTATTAAAAAAATGAAGCAACCAACAGCAACAAGTTTATATCCTGAATTGCCAGTGGAAGACGGACAAAATTATAGATTACAAAAGATTTCAGAGATTGAACAGAAGTTAATTACAGAGCGAGATACACGCAAGTCTCTTTATAAAAAATATAAACGTGGTATTAATATCACAGATGGAATTGACACTACCTTAATATCTGCATGTGTTATTATGGCTGGAATTGGATGTATTGGTCCAGTTTTGTTACCTTTGGAAATAGCAGCGATAGTATGTGGGGCTACAGGTGTTTGTATTAATTTTATCAGACGTAAGCTTAATACAAAAGCTCAAAAACATCATGAAATAAAAACTTTGGCAGAGTCTAAGTTGAACAGCAAAAAAAAATTGATATCAAAAGCATTGAGTGATGCACAGATATCTGAGCAAGAGTTTAAGTTGATTTTGGATGAGTTGGATAAATATTATAGTTTGAAACAGGACACCAAAAAGAAAGCTGTAATTAGTGAAGTTCAAAAAAAAGAAATAGTGGAGCAGGGAAGAAAGGAAGCAATGGCAACCTTACAAAAAAGTATAAAAAGTGTGTGATTTATTGTTTTAGTAATGTGTTTGAGTATGATCCATCACCTTTGTATTCAAGCTCGGAGAATCAATACATATGAGTTTTTTAAAAAAATCATATTTTGTTGATTTCGTGTTTATTCGTTGATTTGGGTGTACATTTGATAACAAATCAACTTTTATTAAAAAATCTCAGAATATAAGGAGTTTTTTTTATATATATGTATTATGGGCGTTTTGGATCAAATCTCGAGTGAAACGAGAGGTTTGGTCCAGAACACCCATAATACATATGTATGATTAAGAAACACATCATCTGATACATTAACACATCAAACGACTAACAAACATACCAACAGATTTATAAACATACCAACTGTTGGTGAACATCAAGAAGCTAGATACGCATGTCGTAGTGGAAACAGGATATGGCCTATATTTCCTCGGAAGTATGTCACAGCCACCCGAAATATTACATCTTACATTACGTAACAGATAATGTATGGTGCTGAGGTCCATATGCAAGATTATGGACTGGGCAGTCAGACCTAGAATGTTATATGGACCGAAGCGAATGCAAATGAGGTATAATATATGCATATAAGGAACATTCTGGTGACATTTGGTGAAAATACTGCAAGAAATAAGCAAGATAAGCATGGCGTAACGGAGACCAGACGAGACCTATATTTCGTCGAAAGTTGGTCAAAGCGACCAGAAATTTTGCACTGATGTCAGATACACATAAAAAACATTATGCTGAAGTTTGGTGAAAATCGTGCAAGAAAGAAGCAAAGATACGCATGTCGTAACGGAGACTGGACGTGAACTATATTTCCTCGAAAGTACGTCACAGCGACCCGAAATATTGCACATGATGTTAGATGCATATGAGGAACATTCTGGTGAAATTTAGTGAAAATCCTGCAACAAAGAAGCTAGATACGCATGTTGTGGCGGAGACCGAACGACACAAATTTTTTTAAAGCAAAGAAAATCACTGCAAATGAAAAATAAGCATACAATTTATACATTCGGCATCTATGTATTTATTATAATTAATTTGCAGTAATTTTCTTTGCTTTAAAATGTATTTTGCCATTATGCCATATATGGTAAAAAGGCGCGATGACATCATCGTTCCAAGATGGCCGCCTCCATTTATGTTCTTTGCAATTTTTCAAAAGGTCACATCTCCTTTGTTTTTCATGGCATTTTGATAATTCTTTGATTTTTTCCCAGTTTTTCAGAGCCCATTTAAATAAATCGTGTTTGAAAATAGTGTATCAGCCCCATAAAGAAATGAAAAACGAACGGTAAAAAAAACACGGACGGACGGACGAACTGACATACATATACCCGGACGTCAATGTGATCGCTAAGTCGAGATCAGTAAACGGGCTTCACAATCAATTATTGTTTCTCGAACACCCTGATTAGTGACTACTGACACAGAAATCCACTGGTGTTCCAAGGTAGACTACTCTTACTAGATTGTCTGTATGCTTTGCTATACAAGTTGTCTAACCTTACCTTCTACATGCGCTTGAAATTCCAATTTTGATTTGAGTTTATAAAACAAACATCATAGGCCTATATTAAATGTTTTATGACTTACTCGACTCCCAATATACCAAAGTAGAGCATGGTGGCAGACATTGATTTTAGAAGAATTAGAGGACAAACCATAGTTAATCAAGACGGATCTTTAAAACAATTGTTGAAGCAGACACTGTTTACAATGGAAAGATAGCTTAGTTTTAGTGATTAATGTGTCAGCTTTCAGTTGTGTTTTATCATCTATTGTATACAAACTAATGTATAACTCATGGAAACATGAAACCAGTGCCGTGAAAACAAAACAATAAATAAGAAGTTAAGGGTGTTTTAGCTTCGAATATTGTTTTCTTAATTCATCACCTGTACATCAATATATGTCTAGTCCATAAGATATTACACTCATTGTGTTGAGATATTTACAAAAAGTAATTTTGTATACTTTTACAGCGAATCTGCAATTTATCTAGTCAAATGTAGCATATTCACAAGTGTTTATTCATTGCTTACATGAATGTAACAATTGTAATTTTCAGTTCACATAATTGTCTCACTCTACAGTTGCGCTGTAATATCTGCTAAGGTAGATATTTCAGCAATATTTGGCGTTTATATTCGACCTCCACCTTCGATGATATTCATTCAAATTTAATAAATACACGAAATGTTATACATGAGTATTTTAAGATATGATTTGAATAACTTTTCAATTATGTCATTTACTAAATAAATGGCCAATTCAATTTCTTATCGGTGTATCTCTTTTATTTATTCCATTGAAAGAGTATACTTTGAATTTACATCAAACAGAGCGCAACTGAGGAGTGAATATAGGTTAATAATGTAAGGTCAGCATAAAGGACATTACATGGTGAACTGAAACCTTTGCAAAATATATGTTTTCTCAATTAATTTCAATTGATTATGACCATAGTTAATTATTTCAACGAACCCGTGACTTGAAAGATACCGACTAAGGGTAACACCCATTATGGACAACTCAACGCGGTTCTGGAAAGTCTGGAAGATCAAGATTATGTTTAGCTGTGTCAAGAGTCACCTGGCATCTGAAACAAAGGCGTTATAATTAAGCGTTATCACATAAGTGTCCTTATTCAAAGTAGGTTTTCTAGGCTTTTCTTTTTTATAATCACATATACATGATCATCTATGGGAATACTAATCTTGTCTATTGATGATGCAAGTTTGATAGATAATATAGCATGTATATTTACACATTATCGTTTGGTTATGGTGACGAGTAAGAGTAAGAGGTAAGAGTAAGGATAAGAGTAAGGTTCCGTGCACCCTAGGACCTGATTTAACCTTTTTTGCCACTGACCGTTCCAAGGCGGAAGCCCTATTATCAACTATGTTATGTTTGTGATGTCATATACTTCATTTCATTTTCTCCTTGTTAGTGGTGTTTGTCTGCATGCGTGATTTTGGTTGACTGGTCCTTGAATGCCACATTTCCTTTAAGCATGAGGGTCAATACGGCCCCTTGTCAATTAGGCCGGGCAAACTTGGTGCCAATTTAAAGTGGGTCATCTCGGCCCCGAGTAAACTATGCCGGATAAACTCGGCCTTTTTTAAACAGTTGAATTAAACTGTACTCTATATCTCTTATTTTTTCTTTTCTTTTTCGATTTTAGAGGAAGAAATTGGTAAAAAATAGATTAGTGTGGTTTACTGTATTATTGGTATTATATGTTAATTTCGATATGATATTTTGCTATTTGCTATTATTTAAATTGTTGTATTTTATTCTTGGACGTAAATGACAATGAACAAACTAATAACTGAGTATTGTTTATTCTGTAACTGTTGCAGTCTTATGTACAATTAAAGTAATTAAAGCTGCTTAACAATTATAGACGGACATATATATAAGTAGGGCGGCATATAGTAGTCGCACCTCCCTCCGTCCGTCAGTCCGTCCGTCCGTCCGTACAATAGCGTTCGGTTAATAACTCTTGACATTTCTGGACGGATTAAACAAGATGATGTGTCGATTACAAAATACAGGTCTGTGGCTCCAAGGTCAAGGTCACACTTAGAGGTCAAATGTAAAAAAGAAGTGCTTTTGTGTCCGGTTAATAACTCTGACATTCATGGACGGATTTTCAAATAACTTGGCGCAATTGCTCACCGCAACAAGACGACGTGTCGCGCGCAAAATCCAGGTCATTGGCTCCAAGATCAAGGTCACACTTAGAGGTAAAATGTCAAAACCACTTCGGGGGCATTTGTAACATTTCTTGTTTTATTGATTTAAACTCATCATACAAACACATACATGGCAATAGGACTTCACGTGACTCGAGTAATTTTGGTGGTATTTTATCCATTGGGACACTAAATGTGTGTGGTCTGAAAAATTAATTAAACTTTCCAGAATTTCACGAACTTGTTAATAAGCATGACATTTTCTGTATTGCTGAATCCAAACTTGATGACACGGATAGTATTTCCATACCGAACTACGAGTTCATATCTAAACCCAGAGAACAACCAGGAGGAAATTGGGAGGTATCGGTTTGATTGTTCATAATCGCCTATCTGGACATGTTGAGAAAACTGACAAAGAATCTGAATTCATTTTATGGATCAAACTCAAACAAAAAATACTTAAAATAGATGAAGACTTAATTATTGGTGTTTTATATGTCCCCACTGAGTGTCCTAAATTTTTAAATGATGATGTATATGCACATATGGAAATGGAAATAATATCAATATTTTGTAATTTTCTACATAACTTGCTAACTGGTGATATCAATGCCTATATTGCTGAATTGCCAGACTATACTCATGTTGACCATTTTTTTGGCAGACCAATTCGATTTTGACTATTGCGTCCTACAATCAAATTAGTATATGAAATGAACTCGATTTACCAATTAATCGGAAATCACCGGATCGTAAAATAACCAAAATGGCTACACACTTCTGGAGATTGCAAACACAACAACATGTATATGTCGTATTGGTCAGGATCAAAATATCGGTAAATTAACTTCCAGAAACCAATCTCTCATAGACTATACACTAGCTTCCCCTGAATTACTAAAGCGTTTTTTTAGAATTTCGTGGTTATCAAAGAAGACGCGATTTTGTCGGCTTACTTGCCTCTAAAGTCAATATCCTAAAGACGCATCACTCCGAAAGCAATATAAATACAAGTACAATATTGCTGCAAAATGCAGCAAAGGAACTGGCGCTGCCCGAAAAGACACAGTTGTAGTTGTAAGAAGAGCTTAAGGTCTTTATATCAGTTTGGGTTAAACATATTTATTTTACAACGTATTGTATCAGTCATTCTGGCTGGGTTATTTATTATGTTAAAAGCATTTCCTAGGTGTGAGGTCAATATGTCTTTGATTTTCAACACAAATGCTTCATGTATTAGCTTTGTGACCCTCACCTTTGACCTTAAGACCCTAAAAACATTACGGTTCTTTCTTTCAACAAGGACAATGTATTATGAATGTTTATGAGTGCGAATTTTATGCATTTATTGGGCAAAAATGTGTTTCATATAAGATCATGATGACCTTGATCTTTGACCTACTGACACCCAAAACAATAGCGTTAGTTAGTTCTCCCTCTTAGAGCCGACTTTGCGTTGTAAACCTTCGCCTCACCGCTGCGGGTTCGACTTGTAAGGGAGGAAGTGTCAATTCTTACGGATGGCGGGAGGTGTACAGTACTGATTCTACCCAGGAAAAGTTGATGGTCTGCCTCTGCTTCCACCACAAAAAACATCGACCTTACATGTGTTGAGAAAAGGACGTAAAACACCATACAAACAAACAAACAAACAAACAAACACAAACAAACAAACAAACAAAACCCCCCCCAAAAAAAACCTCGTAGAGCAATGTACCTCTGAGTCATAAGTGTGGGTATTATGGTTTTGAAGTTACTGTCCATAATGTTTATTTTCATATAATTTGACCTTGAACTACTGATTATAAAATAACGGAGTTCCTCTTGTCACCTAGGGCAATGTATTAGTATAGTTTCATGAGTGTAGGTGATATGATTTCAAAGTTCATCTCGAATGGGAATTTTTATTTGAGTTCCTGGTGATCTACACCTCTGACCTACTCCAAAAACAAAAGGAATCCTCCTGCCATCTAGTGCAATGGACCTATGAAGTTTCAGGAGTATGGGTGTTATGGTTGTCTGGATTGTGCAATTGTTTGCGGACGGAAAGACAGACGGACAACCCCATACCATAAAACGTCCTTTTACGTAAAAAAGGAAGCTTGCATTGTCACTATATTTGACTAATAGCCGCGGGTGTTTTAACGCCAAAGGTAATGTATCTTGAAGACGATATGAGTCATCCTCTCCCCAGGGCCAATGAAGTTACAATACATGGTGGTAATGCGGAAGAGATTGGAGGGATGTTGACATTTTTACATGCACAGACCGACGGACGGATGGACAATGTCAATAAGCGTTAAGAGGAGATAGAGTGTATGTTATTGTGCGGAATGTGTGTAAGCATATAAGGTCAAGGTGAGGGGACAAAGGAAGAAATGATAGGAATAAATAAGAACTGTTTATGAAATTTAATGGAATTATAAATGTAAAACATAATAATTCTGACAAAGGAAATAAATGAATGCAACAATATTAGACATTGTTACTGGCAAGAGCATAGCTGTAAAAGTAACTGAACTGAATTGGGTTTTAAGGCGCACCAACACATGAAAGGTTAAATGGCGCCTAATAGGCATGAACATGCCAGGCTCATCCTCCATGTACATCGAGATAAAATATGGAGAATGGGCCTAGGACCTTCTCATCCTGAACTGAAGAGTTGCTGCAAATTCTATTGTAGATACTCCATTTACGCTGGAGTCACGTTTTTTGTTTTTCTGCCACTGCTCTTAGTGATGTGAGCGAGATGGCACCTGAAACAATGGAGGGGTCATGATGAAGAGCTTTAATGAGCTTGAACAAAAAATGACAAAATGAATATGAATGGGGCGTGGAGTGGTGGTGGTGGTGTGTGTGTGATGGGTGGGGGGGGGGGGGGAGTCCTACCCCTCTGCATGTGACGGTGTGTTTCAGTGGTTGTATTCTACCCCGGCAACCACACGGTAAAAAGTAACATGGGACAAAAAGCATTATGGAATGTTATAACATTTGCAATAGGTTCGGGAATGGTTAATAAGTTATTTTGAAAGAAAGTTGGTTAGACACGAGAAGGTTATACGGCACCAAACAGGAATGAGTGGAGTTTGTTGGTTTTAGCTCACCAACACAAAAATGGCGTGGGACATAAAAAGCATACCTGCAGAAGTATTGATTTAGTGGGCAAAATTAAACAGTATGACAAATATGCATACTTGAATGTTAAAAGGATCTTGCATTAATTTGCAATGACCGTCTTTGCTTTAATGATATTTAGCAACATGCCATATATAGTAATTTAGACATATGACGTCGTCGTTCTCAAGATGGCGACTCTCATATCCGTTTTAGAACAACATTAAAATGGTTATAACTTCCTTGTTTATCACCGATTGTTTGAACCGATTTAAAAGAATTACGTCCCCTTATCCAAGTGTTTCAGAACTGTAAATAAAAAGAAATGTTTGGCTGTAGCACTACATTCTCTTTAGTACTTAAGTGGGATCTTATTTAAACATCCTTTTGATAAAAATTAAACAGACGTGAGGAAGTTTACTAATTTGCTCATTTATAATAATCAATGGTAATAATCATCAATGCATGTATTATGCTCCACATGTACTGTTGATTTTGTTACATGTTTTACATTTTATTGCATAAATATATTTTAAATTATTTGCAAGTTTCTAATTGAAACACTGCATAAAACTGTAATTGATCATAATCAGTTTCTCTATTCTGAGGACTTAATAATATTTACAAGTCACTCCAGTGATTAAATATTTACCATTATCACTTTTATTGTTAGACAATTACAAGTCACTTTGAACTAGGAAACCAACAATTTGTGAACAGGAAGTTTTGTAACAAGGTGTTATAAATAGTCACACATTTATGAAAGAAGGTGGTAATTATTTATTTCTATGTATAAAAGAAATATGTTTGCCTTCGATTAGTTTATTGAGAAGTGATATGTTGCCTTTGTTTGCATTTTCTTTGTTTCATTAAAACTGTGGGTTTCTTTGATAAAACTGTGAAATTGGCCAAGCCAAGAAATTGTATTTAAAACAGTAGTTATGTGCTCTTCTATGCAGACTGGAATTGACAGTCTTAACGTGCATTACACATTTAATTTGAATGGAATTACCTTCAATTTTCATAACTGTATGATACTGGACTTTACCAATAGTTTATTATTTTACCTTGAAAGGAATTACCTTCCATGTGCATCCATTTCGGATAAGTAACTTTTTTATCGACGTTTAATTATCTTGGAGTATGAGCCAGTGATATAGAACTGTATGTTAGGAATACCGATGTACATTATAACAGTGTTTATATCATTAAAGAAGTTATCATTTAAAACTTGCGTGTCCATTATTTCAACCTTCGAATTCACACCAATTCAGCACGCATAATACATGCTTGCTCATCTCAGAGCTTACTGACATAAACCTACAACAATTTTATTTACATCAAACCAAAGACCCATCTGGCATAACTGAATGTTGTTTAACGGCTCATCAACACAGTATAGGTTATTTAGAGCCGCCCCAGAGAGATGGGATCATAGGAATCCGGGAACCGTGCCCTACTCTTTTTATTGAATAGATTTCTATGGTTCTTTAACGTGCTCGGAGGATAGATCGATACACGGGACCGCCCGGTTTACGTCCCCATCCGACGGGCTAAGGGAAAGTGTCTTGCCGAAGAACACACCGACGAAACTCAGTGGTACCACGGAGGATTGAACCCGGGGCCTCTGGTTACAAATCCGCCGCCCTACCGACTGCGCCATGCCAGCCCTCCCATCTGGGATAAAAGCGGTCAAAATAAAAGGTTTTATTTATTAATTGTACATGAATCGGGACCGCAATATGTACATTTTTCTGCTTCATTTCACATCCATTACCACATTACGTTTTCTATATATTATGCCATAGTAATTTTAGTGTGGGTTACGAGTTCAACCCCACGAAGCGGTACTACTTTTTTAGTACTATTACTAAATTCCATCAAACATTCTTGTTTTTATGGTGTAAATAATTGTGTAATGTTCATAATTATGTTATGTTTTATAAGCTAACTGTTACGGACAGTGTTCCTGTAAAACACTAAGTGCTTGGTCACGGTTGACTATTTATTCCCGAAACCCCCTAACTACAAAGGTTGGCTATCAGGTAAAGGTTCAAGAGGCTGAGTGATCATATTTATTGGTGAATTTAACTACAAAATATTTAATAATACTTATTGTATTTTTTTTTTGTATATCCACGCCGAGTAACCTGGTTCACGATACGTACTCTAACAAACATTTATATTCATCGACATTACCGTATCAGTTTACTCTTCAGTGTAAACAGATAGAAAAAAACTCGCATGATCCAAACTAATCGTTATTCTAACCAAATACAAATAGCACTGCCTGATGGCAACGCAATAAAAGAGCCGCTCCAAAATACGCAAAACCGAAACCCAAGTGGAATGAACAAAAGAAAAACAATTTATTCGAGACCAAACAGAACTGCAGTCCATACACGCACTTATGTCAAACGAGGACAACACCAATCAAATGTTTTTAATCAATATCACTACAAAAGAAAATCTATTTTTTAAATCAGCTTTAGAAACATTTACTCACAACAACCAAAGCAAATACCGAACTACAAATACAGATAATCACTTTTTCGGACCCCATTGTAGAAATACAACACCGCGCGCAAGAAATACCAATCGCACAAATCTGACCTACATAAGCAAAAACTAAACAATGAGGGACTTTGATCACTAACTATAGTTTAACTATGGTCGTTGATGCGAACTTACTCTATAGTTAAACAATGGATAGACGCGGCACAGTGCAAAAACTGGATTGTACAATGCGGGGAACCCACGTGACTTTTGAATAACGTTCGCATTAGAAAACATGACGGAAACGTCCACATCAAGTACGTATTGTCTGATTAACGTTTTTATTATTTAACCGATTGCGATAAGGTAAAGTCTAAAGAAGATACCAAAGAGGTCCCAACCCTCGGTGCAAATAGTCTTTGAGCTGTCTATAGCCGTTTGTTACTGATGCTAGACCAACTTTTTTCATGTGTTAAAACAAATAAGAATAACGTTTGCATTTTTTTTCATTCAAAAAGTTAAATATACTCATTGTAGGAACCATTGGTACCTATATTTTAACAACTACTTCTTTTTAAATGTAATTTATACTTGCACGTGCTTGATAGTCTGCGTGTGCCAGTCTCTCTCTGTGTGTGTGTGTTTTTGTGTGTCTGTCTGTCTGTTTGTCAGTAGGTCCGTCGGTCGGTCGGTCAGTCGGTGGTCGGTCGGTCAGTCGGTTGTCGGTCGGTTGTCTCATCGGTCGGTCCTTCTGTAAAACTTTAGTATATAAATTCAATATTAAACGGGCACTCATGTAGGATCCTCTATAATTATGTCAACTCTAAATTGTTCACTGGCAGTTCCGATATATGATATATAGTTTTATAATTTCTATATTATGTATGTGTAAAGGGTTCCTTCCTGGTGCTTTTTGGCTTTCTATTATTTTTAAAAATAAAAGATGAGAAAAATGATCCTATAGAAATCGCAGCGCCCGAACGCAATGGCATCGTAGGCCCGCACTGTGCTACAAACCCAGAGCAAATGTATTATACAATGAAAAGGACACTACACAACACAAAGAGTGGTGAAGACACCGTTACCGACTTTGAACGGTCAGTAGGCAATACGGCCTACAGGTTAGCTTGAATCGATTTTATGTGTACACAATCCGCGCTATTATCATTTCTTCAGCACCCAAACTGACAAGACAGTGCAAACAAAACTAAATCCCATAAAAAAGGAAATCGCTGACAGTAAAGACAACATCCGTAAAAATTAAACAAACGATACACTAAGACATTGTAAAGCTATATAAAAATACATAACTGGAAACACCTCAGGCTGTGGTTCAGTAAATTATGGATACATGATGTATCTACAATTGTACTGAATAACCAAAGTGGTTGGTTTAAACACTATTTTATTCACAATTTATACTTAATTTGTAAAGTTTGTGTTATATAGACATACAATTATGTAATAGTTAACAGTGAATTAGGGTCCAGAAGAAAGCAAAACGCTTGTATATATCTATCTCCTTGATCATGGCACAACAAGTTACATTATTCGTGATAGCATAGTACATGAAATCAAATGGCTAGTTAAATGTTTATATAATTACAAGAAATATAGAAATTTAAGGTGAAAGAGAGAGAGAGAGAGAAAGAGAGAGAGAGAGTGTGTGTGTGTGTGCGACGTTCCTCAGCAAACATATAGGCCCTTATCCCCATAATAATGTATTGTTATAGCGGCAGATTCAGCTTTTAGGGAGCATGATAGAGATTTTTCAGATTGGCATACTGTTGAGCAAATTTAATTTTTCTCAAATTCCTAAAGTTAAGTGCATGCAATTTACAGGAACCGTTTCGTATTGAGAATATATTTTTGGACTATTTTGAAAACGTGTGTCTTTACGTCTAGAGAAAGTGTTTCATCACCAAAAAGTAGGGTGTCTAGTGTTATTTCGTCGATCAAGTGTAGTAACTCATTATTCATTACTATTCTCTGGGGAGTATATAGTGGACAGTGCAATAGGAAATGATTCCTGTCTTCTAAGGATCTACATACACATAGTGGACTTTATACAACGTTTTTTGAAAATAAATGCTGATTTAAGCTGCTGCAGTGAGTGCGAAGGCGTGTGTGGAGAATGTGGGCCTTCCGATTACCAGTAAAGTAGTATTGTGGAACAGTAGTCCTATTACTATCCAATCTAGATTTGAAAACACTAATAGACTCGGAATTTCTCGCCGATGGGGGACGTTCGTTCCATTCACGGATTGTAGATGGGAGGAAAGAATTGGCATAAAGCTGTGAATTACAGTGGACTATTCTTGCATTTTCAGCGTTTCTTAAATTGTAGTTAACGAGGTTTCCAACGTTATCTGGGACAATAGATGACAAAAAGGCAGGAGTTAAGTTTGCGTTCATTTTATAATATAATATAAGCCTATGCTTTCGTCTTCTAGCTTTCAAAGATTCCCATCCCGTTTCGCGGTTAATGACTACTAGGGATACACGTTTGGTTGCTCCTGTCACAATTCTGGCAGCCTCATATTGATTGTTTTCTAATTCAAACTCTTGCGCTTTAGTACAGTTGTCCCATACGACGTCGGCATATTCAAGAGTCGGACGAATAAATGTAAAGTATATTTTTTCCAGAGATTTTCTGTCTAACTTAAATTTTAATGTTCTCATTACATTTACGCGTTGCCATGCCTTTTCTTTAATAGCATCTATGTGGTGGTTCCATGTACCATTACTTGAAAGTGTGAGACCTAAATGTTTATGCATTTCGACTTCTGCAATAATAACAGCGTTCATCATTAGAGGAGGATGCAATGGTTTGTTTATTTTCCTGGAGATTAGGTGTGTTTCTGTTTTGTAGGGATTAAAATCTACCAACCATTTGTACTGTTAGCAGGTCATTATTTATTATGGTTGCAGCGATATTTGGAGAGTCAACTATAACTCAAAGACTTGTATCATCGGCAAATAATTTAATAGTTGAGTTAATATTATCAACAATGTCATTTATGTAAACAAGAAATAACAGTGGTCCCAAGATAGATCCCTGAGGCACTCCAGCATTTATGTTTACACTATCGGAGATTTCACCAGGTATTATCACCAGTCCGAAAACCACAGTAGAAGAGATCCCGTTATACCAACTGTCTGTAATTTAAAAATCAATCCTTTATGCCAAGTGGTTGCAGCCAAAGAGGAAAACCAATCTAGGGTACGACCAGAAGACCCAAGGGACGACAGTTCATGCACCTACATCAATTCATAGAGGTTTCAGCATGTGCAATCAGAGAGTCCCAAGAGTCCGAGGTTCTCTAGTCATCTCAAAAGGGAAAGGTAAAGCGTAGTGACTGACTGTAGAGTCGTCAATCACTGAACATGCATGTATATGAAATGTACGAGCGATGAAGGTCGAGGAATGCTCCTATAAAATCCAAACTATCGCTTTATTCAACTTAAGCTTTGGTGTATACATTTTAGCAACCATATGAGCAAATAATGGAATATCAGTATTGAGTATGTCATCTAGATACCGAGATGTTAAATGCATCAATAATGTCACTTTTGCTAACCCTAACCCTAACCCTAACCCCAACCCTAACTCAACATAAAATCTCTTTTATGAGGTAAAAAAATAAATAATTCTGCGACACGTCAATATCCATAGGAATACCAACAACCTGACGGTAATAGTTTTACCGTATCTTATAAAGATAGTATCGAGAAGAAAAGATAACGCTCTACAGTAACAAAACAACACAAACACTCAGTAGGTTGTACGTGTGACTTTACTCTACCACATTCTAAATTCTATCTATGTGTGAGAAAGACTTCCCACCGAGTATGGTACGTTCTAAACTGTCCTTCCATGCCTGGTAAAAATTTCTCACGTATACGCGGGGTTAAGACCCTTCTGCCGCGTATCTGCTCTAAGAACTACATTGCTGGGTTGAAGACTCTACTTTCACCTAGCTGCTTTCCAACGGAACTTGGTTAATGATCTCCCCAAAGCATTCAGATGACAGCTCTTTTATAGCAACTGAGAAGCTGATTCATAAGTATACATCCCACATGAGTAATTAACCTTGTCAGCATTAGGCCTTGAGCCAGGACCCAACGTTTTCGATATTGCTACCAACTCAGATGACATTTGTCCATATAGCAATCTGGAACGGGTAGCTTATACAGTTCAATTTGAACAATAGTAGGTATATCCTTGTAGCCCTGGCATCAGATTTTAAATGCTCTTTTTTGCACATTATTATTTTTTGATGATTGTTAATATACTTTCAAAACATGCAATTAATTTTATAATTCATATTAGTTTAATACAGAATAAATAAACTTTGTTTTAGCAATGCATTTTGCTAAATATCACTATTTTGCTTAAAATTGGAAGTCAAATTACCCCACCCACTATTGACACATTTGTATGCATTAAGGTTAGTAAATATCTTTTTACATTACATGTATACAGTTGTAAGAATCAGTAATTCACAAATTTTCTACGATGATTTAATTATTATATTGTGAATTAAGGATTGTTTTCATAGAGTATTAATGAAAGTGTGCACAATGCAATGTTCATGCCTGTGCTTGCATATATAAGTTCAGCAAGCCTGACAACAGGATACACGCATCGAACAGAAAATGTATGCGTAAGAATTGCAGCATCTCTATTATTTTATTATTCTGATGTATGCATTTATTCTACAAAAGACACAAACAGTCCAAAGGTCTCTAGACAAGGTAAATGTGAGTGTTTCCGCTTTTTATAAGTAAATTTTTAGGTGTATGCGGTAATCAATATTTATTATGATTAATACATTTTGAATATGCAAACACAAAATCCAATTTCATGCCTATTTTAATGCGTTTTAAATGCATTTATGTCTTTTTTAACGATGTTAAATCCAGCTTGAATTACGCCACCCGCATAAATCACAATAAAGAAGTATGCATATGAAATTGAAAACTATTATATGCATTTGCACGAAAAACATCGAAGAAGAAGCTTAAGTGTAATACATAGACTACTGAACTAACTACTAACCATGGCAACTACACTTCTCAAAACTGCTAACTACACCGCTACGTTTTGGGTTATATATATCGATGGGTTGAATGTTTTTCAATAAAATAAAAAGGAAATACCAATTCAATCATTTTTACATCATTTCATTTTATTTTTTTCATGGGCAATGCTAGAACTAAACCACAATAAGCAATTACAAACGACCCATGTAAACACTAAAGTCACACTTTTCATTTCTTGTTCATAAAAGTGTGACTTTAGTGTTTACATGGGTCGTTTGTAATTGCTTATTGTCGTTTAGTTCTAGCATTGCCCATGAAAAAAATAAAATGAAATGATGTAAAAATGATTGAATTGGTATTTCCTTTTTATTTTATTGAAAAACATTCAACCCATCGATATATATAACCCAAAAAGTGAGCGGTGTAGTTAGCAGTTTTGAGAAGTGTATTTGTTAAAATTGGTACAGTTGTTAAATAGCACCTTCTTAACATATTCTTTGCATTTTATTATAGTCATAACCTATTTTTGTGCATGCAAACATATTGCAAACTGAATGACAGTTAAAAAAGATAGAACGTTTATTGCCATTGACGGGGTAGTTGCGATAATGACAATAAACTTTCATACATGGAGCTATGTATTGCATTTAACTGTCCCTCACTGATCTGAATATTAGTATTTACTTAGCTTTTTTTTTGTTGACAAGACGTAAAGATTACCTAAAACGTAAAGATTACCTAAAACGTAAAGATTACCTTTAATTTTGTGTGTATAGTTACTGACGATTCACTTTAAAAGAAACAGATTTGAATGAACTGGATGTTGTTTAACGGATTATCAACACATTATATGTTATTAAGACCCGCCCCAGAGAGAGAGAGAGAGAGAGAGAGGGGGGACTGGTTTCTATACATAGGAATCCAGGAACCTGCCATAATCTTAATAACAAATAGATTACTATAGTTCTTTAACTTGAAGGATAGACTCCGATACACAGGACCGCCCTGATAACGACCCCATCGAGGCTACATTTGTTTTCACGAGGAAAAGTGTCTTGCCAAATAACACACCGACGAAACTCAGTAGCGCCGTCGAGGCTTGAATCGGGGTTTTCCGGATTTCAAGTTCACCGTGTTATCCACTGGGTCACAGGCTGTTAATTAATCAATTAATGGCAGTCTTTACGATAATATAAGACAATTAGTAATACTCATATCTTGTTTAAATAATAGTATTACTTAAAATTATATATAATAAGCATAACGTGTAAAATTAAAGTTATTTTAAACAACAACAACAACAAAAAACAAAATTTAAGATAAAAAGAAACAACAAAAAAACACAGGCTAACACAAAAGGATCTGTACCCAGGATATCGGAATAGTACACATTTGAATACTCCGAAAAACATGTCTGACATACCGGTTCTACTACACTAACATGGTTTCTTGATAGTACTTTGTGCGAATTAAAGCTGTACATTAATTCAAAATTATCAATATAAGCTAATAGTATTTAAACCCTGTAAAGGGCGCTTCCGCTCTTATTTTTTTTTGATCGTATATTACATTTCTTTTCTCTTTGTGTGCAACTGCTTTGATTATTCAGTAAAATTATGGATACATTGTATGGTGTTTCTAATTAAGTGTTTTATATATATTGACTTGATTGTTAAAGATTTCGATGAGTTATAATTTTGTGTACACTGTCTTGTCAAGAAGGGTTATTAGCGAGGTTGTGTACACATAACATCAGTTTAAGTTAACCAATATGCCGTATTGCCTACTGACCGTTCCAAGTCGATTACCCTGCATTCACCACTCTTTATGTTTGTATATTGTTCCATTTAATTTGATTTTTAACTCTACTCACCGGAGTTATGACCCTTGTTTTGCAGAAAAAGGCCACATTAACGCTTGCGAACACTCTAGCACCTTCATTTATTATTTGATCTTTACCAAACTTGCAGAGATTGTTAATATCAATGAAAGCTCGGGGAAATTCGAAAAACAGCCAAATCAAATCAGTAACACCGGAGTAATGGCACTTGTTTTTTTCTGAAAAATGCCATTTTCTTCCTTGTGAACGGTCTAGCACCTTCATTTATTATGTCATCTTTACCAAACTTGCACAGATCGTTAATACCAATGAAAACTTGGACTAGTTTGAAAATCAGCTAAATTAGGTCAGTAACACCAGAGTTATGGCCCTTGTTTTCCCTGAAAAATGCCATTTTATGCCTTGTACACTCTAGCACCTTCATTTATTATTTGATCTCTACCAAACTTGCAAAGATTGTTAATATCAATAACAGCTCGGAAAGTTCGAAAATCAGCCAAATCAAATTAGTAACACTTGAGTTATGGCCCTTGTTTTTCTGAAAAATGTCATTTTCTTCCTCGTGAACGCTCTAGCACCTTCATTTATTATTTGATCTTTACCAAACTTGCAAAGATTGTTAATACTAATGAAAGCTTGGACAAGTTTGAAAACCAGCTGAATTGTGTGAGAAACACCAGAGTTATGGCCCTTGTTTTTTCTGAAAAGTGCCATTTTCTGCCTTGTGAACACTCTAGTACCTTCAGTTATTATTCCATCTTTACCAAACTTGCACAGATTGTTAATGTCAATAACAGCTCAGACAAGTTCGAAAACCAGCCCAATCAAATAAGTAACACCGTAGTAATGTCCCTTGTTTTTTTTTCTTGAAAAGAGAAAGTGTCGATTCTTACGGATGACGGGAGGTGAACAGTACTGGTTCTACCCAGAAAAAGTGGGTGGTCTGTCTCCACCACAAAAAATTGACCGTCATATATAACCTTACCTGTGTTGTAAATGACGTAAAACACCATACAAACAAACAAATTTCCCTGAAAAAATGCCATTTTCTTCCTTGTGAACGCTCTAGCAACTTCATTTATTATTTGATCTTTACCAAACGTGCACAGATTGTTAATACTAATAAACGCTTAGAAAAGTTCGGAAACCAGCTAAATTGAGTCCTTAACACGAGAGTTGTGGCCCTTTTTCCTGAAAAAATGCCATTTTCTGCCTTGTGAACACTCTAGCTCCTTCATTTATTATTTGATCTTTATCAACCTTGCATAGATAGTTAATATTTATGAAAGCTCGGACATATTTGAAAACCAGCCAAATCAAATCAGTAACACCAGAGTAATGGCCCTTGTTCTTTTCTGAAAAAAATGCCATTTTCTGTCTTGTGAACACTAGCACCTTTATTTATTATTTGATCTTTACCAAACTTACAACGATTGTTCTTTTCAATGAATGCTCGGACTAGTTCGAAAACTAGCCAATTTAAATGAGTAACAGCAGAGTTATGACCCTTGATTTGCTGAAAACTGCCATATTCTGCCTTTTAAACACTCTAGCACCTCCATTTATTATTTGATATTTACCAAACTTGCACGATTGTTAATATCAATAAAAGCTCTGAAAAGTTCGAAAACCATCAGAGCTTTGAACTAATGGGATTAGTAACAGCAGAGTTATGGCCCTTGTTTTTCTGAAAAATTCTGTTTTCTGTCTTGTAAACGCTCTAGCAGCTTCATTTATTATTTCATCTTTACCAAACTTATATAAATTGTTAATACTAATAACAGCTTGGACAAATTTGAAAACCAGCTGAATTGGGTCAGTAACACTAGAGTTATGGCCCTTGTTTTTTTCTGAAAATACCATTTTCTGCCTTGTGAACACTTTAGCATTTTCATTTATTATTTGATTTTTACCAAACTTGTACAGATTGTTATCATCAATAATAGCTCGGACATATTTGAAAAACAGCCAAATCGGATCAGTAACACCGGAGTTATGACCCCAGGTTTTTTCTGGAAAATGGCGTTTTCTTCATTGTGAACGCTCTAGCACCTTTATTTATTGTTTGATATTTACCAAACATGCAACGATTGTTAATACTAATAAAAGCTTGGACAAGTTTGAAAACCAGCTGAATTGGATCAGTTTCACCAGAGTTATGGCCCTTCTTTCCTGAAAAATTCCATTTTCTGCCTTGTGAACACTCTAGCACCTTCATTTATTGTTTGATCTTTCTGAAACTTGTACAGATTGTTAATATCAATGAAAGCCCGGACAAAACCAGCCAACTTGGATTAGTAACTGCAGAGTTATGACTCAGTTTGAAAACCAGCCAAATCGTATAAGAAACACCAGAGTTACGGCCCTTGTTGTAGTTATAAATGCTGTAGTTTGCCTCATTAAGACGATAGGGCTTTTATTTGGCCAGATTTTAATGAAACTTTGCAGGGATGATCAATCTAGTTATGTATATCGTTACCGTGTTCCAGTTGAATGATTTTTGGCAGAATTATTGCTCTTTAAAGATTTTAATACACACTTTGTCCGGACTTTTTTTCCTGAGCCCTTGTCCGTATTTCAGCGAAACTTGGCAGGGATGATCAGTACCAAGCCTAGTGGTGCATGCCATCACTATGTTCCACTTGAATGAGTTTTGGCTGAGTAATGGCCCTTTAAATGGTTTACTACACAAACATTATCTGGACTATTTCTCTTGAACCCTTGGCTGGGTTTCACCGAACCTTTGCAGGGATGATCAGTACCAGGCCTAGTTGTTCATGTCATTGCCGTGTACCTGTTGATTGATGTTTGCGGAGTTATACCCCTTTAAAGGTTTTGATACACAAACTTTATCCAGATTAGTCTCTTCTGAACTCCTGGCCGAATTTGAAAAACAAAATTGACAGGGACGAGGAGTACCAAGCCTAGTTGCGCCTATCATTGCTGTGTTCTGGTTGAATAAGTTATGGCCTAATATACACAAACTTTATCCAGACAATTTTTCCTGAACCCCTTGTTGGATTTTAGCGAAACTTGGCAGGAATTATCAGTACCAAGCTTAGTTGCAAATGTTGTTGTCGTGTTCCCCATCAAAGATTCCATATAGACAGTCGAGCGATACAGGCCTTCTTTGGCCGTTTGTTCTATTATACCCCGCCACGAAAGTGGTGCGGGCATATAGTATTACCTTTGTCCGTCCGGACGTACGTCATATCCGTACGTCACGTCCGCACGTCCATACATCCGTACGTCATGTTTTTACATTCAACTTTTTTATTAAGTCAATTTCTCAGATACCAAAAGCCGTACAGTTTTTAAACATACATACTTACATATATATGGCAGCAATATGTTCCTACCCGAATCAGGTCAATATAAATGACCTTGTCCTTACTTTTTAATAGATGACAGCGATATGTTCCAATGAAAAATGGGTCAATATGAATTACCTTGACCTACCCTTGTTAATTTACATCAAATTTTTCATTCAAGTTTTTTACATCAAAGTTTTTTGTTAAGTCCATTTCTCCAACACCAGATGCCTTAGAGCTTTCAAACTTTACAAATGTTGATAACTACATGACAGCGATATGTTCCGATGAACAGTGGGTCAATATGAATTACCTTGACCTACCTTTGGTTCTTTGTTAATTTACATTGAAGTTTTACATTCAAGTTTTGTATTAACTAAGTTTCTCAGATACCAAATGCCATACCGTTTCAAAACTTCATACACACTTACATCTGTATGACAGCAATATGTTCCTACCCAAATCAGGTCAATATAAACGACCTTGACCTACTTTTTACATTTTGTTAATTTACATTAAAACTTTACATTGACGTTTTTAGATCACCTGAGCCTGTTGGGATCACTCCTCGTCTTCTTTTTTGAAACCACAAGGCACAGAACCCTTATATATTACACGTAGCATCAGCTAATGGTCCTCTTCCAAGTTTGTTCAAATGGTGACCCCGGGGTCAACTTTGCCCCTTCCAAGGCGTCCCAGTCTTACATAGGGGAAAAAATAAAATCATCTTCACTGAAACTACAAGAGCCAGAGGTATAATATTTTGTTCTATAAGCTTATGGTCCTTTACCAAGTTTGTTGTTTAAATGGTGACCCTAGGGTCAAATTTGGCCCCGTTTCGGCGTCACAGTTTTACATAGATTTATATAGTAAAGAAATTAAAACATCTTCTCCGAAACTACAAGAGCTTTAATATTTTGCAGTTATTATACGCTTATGGTCCTTTACCAAGTTTATTCAAATGGTGACCCTGGGATCACATTTGGCCCTTCCCCGTGGGTCAAAGGTTTTACATAGACTTGTATAGGGAAACACTTAAAAAATATTCTTCTTTGAAACCACAAGGCACACAGCTCTCATATATTACATGTAGCCCTGGGTCACATTTGGCCCTGCCACAGGGTTACACTCTAGCACCTTCATTTTGTATTTGATCTTTACCAAACTTTGTCAGTGTCTTTATATCAATGTTATTAACACAACAGAGGCCACATGTTTTGAACAATCTTAACCAAACTTGCACAGATTGTATATTACCATAATATTTTGGAGAAGTTCGATAATGGGCCAGTACTCAGGTGATCAATTTAGGGCCATCTTGGCCCTCTTGTTTAGTAAGTCAATTACTCACATACCAAAAGCCTTAAAGTATTCAAACTACATAAAAACATCTATATGGCACCATTATGTTCCTACCCAAATCAGGTCCATATAACTTGCCTTTTAATATTACACTTAACATTTTGTTACTCCATTTTGTAAGCAACTGATAACCCTTTAGCGGGGCATTCGGGTCCCTTGGACACATGTTCTAGTTTAGTTTGTTCTACAGTGTTAACCTACAGTGCAATTTCGTTTCAGTGCTGTGGTTTATATAGGACTATTTTTCTCATTTTATGTATGTAGAGGCTGACAATGCTGCTGACAAAGCTACAGTAGATGTATTTATCCAACGCTTCATGTGAATACCCAATTGGTCCATAAATTGTTTTGCCATGACAATGAAGCGGTCTCCCTTGTGGTTGGATTTATAGAATATGCGACTTGTAAACATCGTTAAAATAGACATTTACTTACGACAACAGTTTCAATTGTTTTAATTAATTTAGGTCTTTATAATGTTATACCTCATCAAAAGTCACATTCTTGATAAATATTACTATTCTTAAACCTAACTCTGAAGTCATTTTATAAAAGAGTACAACTGCAAGTCATAAACAATAGGCCAAACGGCCTCGCCTCAAAGTGCACTTATATGTTAAAGAAACAATATAGCAATTTCCTAATATAACTCGAATGTTACCCCAGTATCACCATTTGAACAAACTAGTTATAATAAGCTTATACTACATGCAGAATATTAGTCACTTAGCTCATGTAGATTCGGAGATTTGTAAAGGCTTTTCTCAATGTAATAGTCTGACCCACAGGGCAGGATCAAACTTGAGTCAATGGTTTCCATTTGAACAGTCTTAGTAGAGAACCATAAGCTTATGGTACATGCAAAATATTAGACGTCTAGCTCTGGTAGTTTCAGAGAAGACTGTTTTTTAAAAGATTTTTTATATATAACTCTATGTAAATATGTGACCCAAGGGGTGTGGCCAAATTAGGGTCACCATTTTAGCAATTTTCGTAGAGGACTATAAGGTTTTACTACATGCACAATATTAGACGTCCAGCTCTTGTAGGTCCAAAAAAGGTTTGTTTTTAAACGATTGTCCTATATAACACTATGTAAATATGTGGCTCCTTGGGTGGGGACAGATATGCCCCCGGGGTCATCATTTTAATTTAGCTTTGTAGTTATAAGTTAATGCCACTTGCAAAATATTAGACCTTTAGCACTTAAGGTTTCAGAGAAAACAAATTTTGAAGAAACCTGATTTGTGTTTAAAAGGGGGAGATAACTCTTATAACAGGAAACAGCTACCCTGTTGGCACTGCTATCATGAGTGTTTTGTTTCTCTACAATGTACTCCTTAATATGGTACCAGTAAGAATTTGTCACCTGAGATGGTAGCGAAAATTAGTCTGGCACATGGTCTATATAAAGTATGCAATAATCACGGACAAACTCTATAAATACATTATTCCATTGTGCAGAATGTACACACATTAATAATCTTGGCAACGACTAACCACACGAACTCATTAAGTCGTTTATACTTTGGTAAACACGTCAACATTGTCGTATGAACAAGTATTACAAGGATTTATACAGTCATGTAGTAATTAATATGTGCATTTTAGATGTGCGTATATTCATCCACTGACGTGCATGGTTTACAACTAACTCTAACCATATTTATACCTTTAACTAGCATGTTTAGTCAATTCTGTTACACTACAAATATCACCTCAAGCACACATATTATAATTATCATTATGGGCGTTTGTAAAGCAAGCCCTGACATTATTACGAGCTAGAAAGGTGGTACATTCTCTAGTCTTCTGTATAAGCTGACTCAAGTTATCTTGGATCGGATTATCTGGTAGAGTAGTGTAGAAAATTCATAGGTGCCAAGAGCAGAGGCATGGAAATGTTTACACCGTTATTTACCAAGGACTTCTGCGTTCTTGATCGATCAAAACAGATTTATACCTGAATTTTCAAAACCTTTTCGCAATATGTTATACCATATTCTTTAATGAGCGGAATGCACAAGGTCAAAAGCTTTAACATATATCCTTGTATAGGGCAATATTAATTGCTAAAATTCAAAGCATGCAGAAATACTAACGGGACGCCACAAGCCTTAAATAAATCAAGATAGCTGTATATCGTCCCTTTAAATTGACTATTTTGCTTGCTTGTTGACATGGTCGTTTTTTGTCGTTCAGCGATGTCCACCAATGCCAACAAGTATCAAAGACATAAAGTGAGGCAATCACATAAAATTAACTGAGGTTAAGTTACCTAACCAATGTTATTAAGTTACCTAACCAAGGTTATTAAGTTACCTAACCAAGGTTTAGCTTGAAGGAAATAAGCAAAATGTGACCATGACTTTGGTATTTTTTGTCATTCAGTGATGTCCACTAATGCCAACAATACATATGACCAAGTATCAAACAAAGAAAATGAGGCAATCACATACAGTTAACTGAGATTAAGTTACTTAACCAATGTTAAGTTACCTAACCAAGGTTAAGTTTGGGGAAAATAACGCAAATATGACCTTGATCTTGGTAATTTTGGCATTACGTGATGTCCCTTGATCCAATAAAGCATCTGAGAAAGTTTTAGAAAAATTCGAGCAGCGGTTGTTGAGATATAGTGGCCGCCGCCGCCGGAAAAGTGACTGCTATGTCTCGCTACCCACTATCGTGGGCGAGACAAAACTGTGAAATTTTACGCATCGATTTCTGCCTTATATATCGACTATTGAGGTGTTTGCCGATTTGAATCTACTTCACACTTGACTTATCTATAAATTATATTTTAAATATACAGTTTTTATTAGTAGCAGTAGCATGCATTGCTAATTAATCCTAGACGGTCTGTGGAAAAATGACAGGTGTTTTGGGAAACTATCTATATTTATGCCCTATCTTAGTTGATTCATAAAATATGATTAAAATATGCAAATGTAATTAGTATAATTAGCATAATTATTAATTAAGATTAATCCAATGTAAAATTGACTTGCAAAACAGGTATTAACGCTATGATGGTCGAAATACGCTTCCGTTGTTTAAGACACATCTCGAAGCAAACAAGTTACCATTTAGAACACGTGTACTCCAAAATATACTGAACCACATTAAACAGGTTACACTTTTTTTTAACCATTGTGTTTGGATTTGAAACTGTAAACATTTTAAATAGAAAACGCTTAACTTAGTGTGGAGCCATGCGTAACATCGATGTTCACCCACATGTGACTCTTAATGTTATCTGTTAAGTTATTGACCTTTAACAACAACAACAACAAAAAAATACAACAAAAAAACACACAAAAAACAACAACAGAAACTACAAAAAACAACAAAAAACAACAAAAAACACAAAAAAACAAAACAAAACAAAAGAAGAGATGAATGATTTGTTACAATTGTTTATTTTAATGAAGACAATTATGATAATACGGCTCCAATAAATTTTGGGTTATTACCAATCTATAAAGGGACATTTTAATTTGGCTCATTATATTATATCGTCTCATTTAACTGTATATCGTAATTATAAAACATCCGTGTTTGCGGTTTTATAATTATATTTTGATGGATGATAAGCCATGTTTTGTAGTCGAGAATTAAAACCAAAAAGAAACACTTTTGTCAGTATTTCTAAAAACGGACGGAAATACTTTTAGTTAGTTAAATGATTGTAATAAAACGTTTTTGTAGCATGGTCGCTTACATTTCTTTTGTATTTGCACAGTTGTTAATTATTTAACTGAAGTGTATATATGGTTATAGGGTAGGGATCTCAACTGTTTTGAAGTTATGACCCCGGAGTTATGTCACCAGGGGTGGGAATAGACCACAGGGCCGATGCTGGTTGGATGGTTGTATCCGTCTGCTCATGCCCAGCCTCTGAAGTTACTTAACCAATCTGGCTGGTTTTCGAACTCGTCCGAGTTTTCATTAATATAAAGACACTAACAAAGTTTGGTAAAGATCACAATAAAAATGGAGTCCATATCGTGTTAACAAGACAAAAGTTAACGACGGACGGACGACGGACAACCCCTCATCCCATAAAAAATAAAAACAACATCTAAAACAACAACAACAACAACAACAACAAACCCAAACAAACTGAAAATTTAAACAAAATGGCAGTCGCCTAATGAAGAAAGGAGTTCGTTTCTAAACCTGCGAAATAGATTCATTATCGACGAAAGACAATAAAGAAAATAAATTGCCTTAAAAATCAATTTTAATCACTTTCTATTAGTACTTGGCTTTTCGAAAAAAGTAAACTATTATTCAAAATATTTAATTAAAATGTAACACGATCGATCTTTTTTTTTGTAGAGCCGACTCACATTAAACGTTCGATAACCCAAACATCGACATATGCAGGTAGACACGACAACCATATTTGGGAATACAGTGTTATTTGCGTTTGAGTTTCATAAACATATAATATAAAAACGCTGTGTAAACATATGACGAAGACTTTGAGATATACATTTACCAATGATTGTAGTGATATTTTTGGTTTACGACAGTCGTCAGTTTTAATACTGTAGTAGTGTCCAATTAGATGTTACAGACATACTATGTGGAAGTATCTAATTAGATAAATACTTAAATTTGCTGTTTGACGTTGTTAGTGCCATCTCCGTGTTAGGAACGTTACATTATATATTATATTTCACTTAACATCCTTACAGGTAAATGTGTTTGTGCAATTCAGACAGATTATCTATCACTGACAGGTGTATCTTTGAAAAACATCCGGTAAATCACATTCAGCCTTAGGGAAACATTAGTATATGTTAAAGGTACTTGCCCGTTGACGGGTACATTTGATGGAGTTGTCGAACAAGTCATATTACCTAATATGAAAAGGCACAGCCTAAACGGGGATTTATCCAGTTTGAGTAATAAACTTAAAATTTCAAACTGTATAATTGAGGATACTGCACTCATCCTCCTTTACATGTAAACAAATATCGAGATTCACTAGCCTAATAAATTGGCTCCTATATGCAGTTTTTTTATTATTATTCTATGTAACACCAATACGAAAAAATTGAAAAAAACATTAAACGTGCATTTTAACACACTACGAGATTCACGTGCATGTGTTCGTACAAACTCTGTCAATTTCAGATAAGTTCAGAATCAATCGAGATGTTGCAAAGGTGCGTGAACGTAGGTGAAATGGTCAGGTTCTCAACGATATCCCAACATACTGTTGTTTTGTCTGATCAAATCTACACCTATATCAATGATGCGCCACCCACCCCACCACCACCCCCCACCCCATCATCACCACCACACGAATATATATTATTTTTTTACATATCTCTGCGTTTTGGATTTTTTGAATATTAAATCCAGATACACAGATGAAACATCAATAAAAAAAACTGAAATAAGGTCACAATACAAAATTGCTATCTCCCCGAGTTGCCTTTCGACCACAAATTTCTTTAAAATGACAGCATTTTTGGATTAAAACTGATAAAAAAAAATAAAAAATCAAACCCTGCCCCATATTTTACTATAATTTGTATGATATTCTAATAATTTTATATCGGTCCCGCACCTCCTCCCCGCACCAACCCCAACCCCATGCCCACATTGTTTTAGCCTTGTTTTCTGATGGTGTAAACTGGCTATGCAATTTATTATTGTCAGAAAAATCAAATAGTCGAGCTACGCTGTTCTCCGGCAGCTCTTTTTCTATTATAAACTGCGTATTAAATTCTTACTTAGTGGTGGAAAAAAAAGAATCCAATTCTAAAAATATATAAATTACATGTATTGTCAAAAGTATTCATGGAAATGCTGGAAACTGGAGCCCGATTAAGATTTTTAGTCATTGGTTTATAGTAACCTATATCAAAGATCCAGTCCAGAAGACTCCTTAAATTAATATTTAATACGTCCATATTTAATAAGCCCATTAAATGGTTTATAATTACTTATTATTGCAGAGAAGAGAAAAAAACAATAAAAACACTTCGGGACTTGAACTCGGATCTTCTGCATAGAAGTCGGGACCTCTAACCATTAGGCCACGGTGTCAAACGCGTGATGCAATATTTAAATAGTATATATTTTAATACATTCATGTGTGACTCCTGATACTCACGCAAGACCTGAATACTATAAATAGTAGCGTCAAATGTGCTTATTTACCTGCAAAGTCAATTGAAATTGTCCTATTTAGTCGTATTTATCGATTATTGGTCGATAATTGGTCACTGGCGAGATCGTCAGTACAGATTTATCCTCATCGATTGCGGAAATTAACGAAAAGTTCCGATGGCATTGATCGTACATAGTCGGTCAATTCCGTCATTCTTCGGTCATACCGAGATGCTTCGAATGGCACCGGACAAGGGACATCGCAGAGGAGGCCCGAAGACCATGTCGATCTCCGGAAGTAGCTACTGGTTTCCCGTTCCGTATGCTTGACTCTCATATACTTGGCCGAAATCGGAAACCAAAGGGATAAAAAAAATTCAAACTCATAGTATGTGGACAAAAGTAGATACCGTTAAGGGGATTTAATTATATTGTTTGTTGACCATAGCGAACTATTTTATATTTCATTCTTTATCCCAAGCTGTCCATCAAATATTCCATCGCCCATTTATTTTGATACGAAATGTTGTGTTTTAAAGACACTTATGAGTGTTCTCATTCTAAAGTGGGTCCTAAACACGTGTAGAACCTTAAACGTATGTCACGTGTTATGGCTGTAAAGACGCAATAGAACTGTCAACACAAATTATTTAATATCTGAAGCGAAATCATCCCGGTAGATTACCACTTCTATGTTGCTTTTAATTTCTCTAAAATTTTGAGTGGAATTTTAGGTTTCAATAGTAGTTTTCAAATATGTTAAACAATTTAAAATATAAGCTGTGGGTAAACACCTTTAACGAATGCTAATTAGCATAAATAAATTCTAACTGAAATACAAGTCAAGCTACTGTTACTTCATTTCTACTATATAAGTTGGACAGGATATACCGGAAACAAATTACAGGAAGGGAAACTGCGAAAGGTAACGTAACGTTTCGAAATCGTTTCAAAATACACATTCTAAATTATCGACTTACGTTTCTTAAAAAACTTATACTCATTCTGAACTAATATGTACTTGCACAATGATGTATTTCATTTGGATGTTACTTATTGTTATTGTTTTGTTAATTTGTTATATTTTATTTAACATATTCTATTTGTGATGTACATACTATGTATATATGTGTATTGTTTCAGAAAGCTGGATGTTTATATGTGTATATAGATGGTCAAATATAACTGCACGTTGCGTGTATTGTTTCAGACCACATGACGTTTATATGTGTATAGATGGTCACATATAATTGCATGCTGTGTGTATTGTTTCAGAACACATGATGTTTATATATATTTTTCAGGTGGTCACATATAATTACACGTTGCGTGTATTGTTTCAGAACACTTGATGTTTATATGTGTACAGGTGGTCACATATAATTGCATGTTAATTGTATTGTTTCAGAACCCATGATGTTTACTTGTGTATAGGTGGTCACATATAACTGCATGTTGTGTGTATTGTTTCAAAACCCATGATGTTTATATGTGTACAGGTGGTCACATATAATTGCATGTTGCATGTAATGTTTCAGAATACGTGATGTTTATATGTGTACAGGTGGTGACATACAATTGCATGTTGCGTGTATTGTTTCAGAACACATGATGTTTATATGTGTACAGGTGGTCACATATAATTGCATGTTAATTGTATTGTTTCAGAACCCATGATGTTTATTTGTGTACAGGTGGTCACATATAACTGCATGTTGTGTGTATTGTTTCAAAACCCATGATGTTTATATGTGTACAGGTATTCACATATAAATGCACGTTGCGTGTATTGTTTCAGAATACATGATATTTATACTTTTTCAGGCGGTCACATATAACTGCATGTTGTGTGTACTGTTTCAAGACCCATGATGTTTATATGTGTACAGCAGGTCACATATAATTGCATGTTGCGTGTATTGTTTCAGTATACGTGATGTTTATATGTGTACAGGTGGTCACATATAATTGCAAGTTGCTTGTATTGTTTCAGAACACACGATGTTTATATATGTACAGGTGGTCACATATAAGTGCATGTTAATTGTATTGTTTCAGAACACACGATGTTTATATGTGTACAGATGGTCACATATAAGTGCATGTTATTTGTATTGTTTCAGAACACACGATGTTTATATATGTACAGGTGGTCACATATAATTGCATGCCGCGTGTATTGTTTCAGAACCCATGATGCTAATATGTGTACAGTTGGTCACATATAATTGCATTTCAATTGTATTATTTAAGAAGCCGCGATGTCTATAATAATTGCCTGTTTCTTGTATTGTTTCAGAACACATGATGTCGATCTTGACATTGGTGGTGATATGTTCCATAACCGTGGTTGTTATGGGTCAAGAACGTGATAAAGAAAACCGAAGGAGTAAGATACAACTTAAAACGCATTTGTAATAAAATACCACCTGTGTAAAGAAACCAATTCTGCTATTCCTTATAGTGCTGTCTTACTACAGGTTTATTGTACTCAAAACTGAATTCTCCTTATATGGACATGCAATATAAGGGACATGCCATATAAGGATACACTTACCGTTACAGTTAACAGGGACAGCATCAGTTTAAAAATGTGAAACATAAATCAAAGTGGAAATTATTGAACTGCCATCAAACAAATGGTGTACTGCAGTATGTATGGGAATAAACGACACATAATATCCAACATATCAGTCTTTATAAAAATGACATTTAACAGAACAAATCCGCATAGCCACTTTACTTTCATTCTACTAGTTTTTACACTAAAAGATAAGAGCGTCAATAAGTACCACGTGTTAGTATAAACAAGATGCAATCCTGCTGATTATATATGTTTAACTATTTGCAGCATATGGATGTCGAAAGACAGCAGTGAATACTGTTCATATACCTTTCACAGGTCCAGATGTTCTTGATTTGGCTACCTTTAATCTAAAGATAAGTAACCCTACTGTCAATCCTTTTATGTTTGTGGTATCATATACTGTGGTTCTATTTAATCTGGTATGTGTTGTTTGTTTCGAATGCGTGTTTTGGCTGCCTGTGTTCTGTAAATAGAAATTGTCCTGTTCGACTTGTATACGTATGATAAAGTTGGTTGCTATGGTTACACTATTAAAATGCATGTACATTGTTTGAGCAATACGTGATTTGTTATATAAATGATTTGCTATAAACACGATCTAGCTTCGTGCTGGACTGATCGGACACGTAGATTTCCCTAGGTTGTTTAGTTTATTTCTTCTATACATAGGCCACACTACCACCGATAGTCATGCCATTTAGAGTTATAGATAGAGGATGTGTTGTTTAATAGTTATTTAATATATACCATGGCTTCTGTGAGTGGGATAAAGCCATATGTTATTTATCGTAATATTACAAGCTATATAATTATGCAAATGTGAACCGAATTACTGCCTTTGTACAGTAAAGCATTTAGTCCCAAGTATTTGCATGGTATATCATACTATACGCTTAGGCAAACCTTATTATTTATCCTGATTTGAAATCTTAGTTTATAAAATGCATGTAATTATAACCTAATTTTGCTTAAGGTGTCGCATTACGAATTACAGTCACGTAAACTCTCTGAAGTCATGTAAACAACCAATCGACGTAAAAATGCTTCCACTTACAAACTGATGCCATGTTAAGGTAAACTGACAACATTTAATGTAGGTTTGTAATGTGATAAAGAGAATCTTACATATGTGACTGTGTATTTTTGACGTTCATAAACTCGTTGAATGGATATCATTTTGTATAACTCGTTTACTGAAGTCAATAATACACAGTCAGTCATGTAAGTTCATCTATGTATACGACAGTCTATGTTTATTTTCTTTCGAATGCAAGTTGCCAGTAAGAAGTTCAAGGTCGTTTACGAAATACTGAATAAAGACGCATTGCCACCACTTGGAGTTTATTATGGACTAGACATAACCATTACACCCACGGCTGATGGTGCATTTCAGAGACAGTTCAGATATAGCGGCCCCAACCGGTATGTATACTATATATATTACTGAGAGAAAGCCTTAAACCCACATAAAAGTCACTCATACTATCCACGGGACTAATGCATGTTTGCACATATGACGATTGTCGTTTGGTAAACCAAGCGTCTTACGATTGACATAACATCAACTGTATTTTAATAAGCGTCCACCGATTTCCAATTGCGCAAAGCGTGTCGTTTATACTTCCCGTGACGTCACAATCGTGTGACTGTAAAATTTGTCTACCGGTGAACAGTAAAAATTGCTTCACGCTAAGGGTATGGGCTAAGGGTATGGGCAATTTATACAGGAGTGTATAAAACGTGAGGTATAATAAATGTGTTTGCATCGTATTTTTTGTCATGTAAATGAGAACAAAATAAAGCAATTTTGTAACTAAGTAGTAGTCCTATCACAGGAAAAATGTTTTGACATGTGCCACATATGTGTTACTTTCTTATTATTTGCATGTTTTTATCATATATGCATCATGCTATTTACATATGTGCCATATATGTAAATGATACATATGTGCCATATATGTAAATGATACATATGTGTCACATATGCACCACATATATTTTTCATGTTAATATAATACACCTGTGCCACAAATGAAATGTATACATACGTATGTCATATGAAACAAACATATATAAAATACATAAAGTATTTATATATATATTTGTTTGTAGAATGTTTAACAACTTGTTTACATTTTGATATTATTTAGTAAAAAATAATGTCATATGCCATTACACATGTGTTACTTTCATATTAAATACATAATGTGGAATACATATGTATCACATATGTAAAACATACGAATTTCACGTTTAGATATTTTTCCGTTTATCCGTCTTCCTATTTATTGACTATTTGTGACCTCATCAGTTTTTTTTATAAAATGTTATCCAATGAGGCGTGTAAGACTTATTTCTTTTAAAATAAAACTATTCAACTTTATTTTTTTGTTTATTCTACATAGAACAAGCATTTCGTGTAGTGGGAGCACTAGTAGACAGACACTAGCAAGGCCATATAGCAACAAGGCCATATTTAACATTCCAGTCAGTGCATGTGAGTATGTAAACAGTATTCAATAAATGCATCAAAATTCACTTCAATTCAAATTGAAGCAAACACCATTCCTTTACAGTCAAAGTGCAGTTGTGTATTAAACACCCACACCATTTCTACAATGAATCCACTAATTACACATGTATATGTTTTATCGTTGATATACATATTTATCATTCCTTTCCAGATATGCATGTGTACATGTAGTACGAATACATGTTAAAGCAAGGAAATTTATTTATTTTGTTTACAGCGGAGCAGATTGTAGAATTGATATTCTCCTCTTGTCCCGATGCATATATATTGTCATTGTTGTGCTTCGTGTCGGGAACACAGCGGTGCCCTGTGGACCAAACCATTGTAGTTTTGAGCGTACCTGACTCTACGGCAGGTATTAACGATCTAGAATGGGATGACATTGCCGCGGACCTTAAACGGAATACTTATCTGACGTTCGGAGGACATACAGACTTGACTAGTTTCTTCGTCTATGGAGAAAATAGTAAGTTATTAAACTAGAATCCAACGTTTGAAAACACGTTAAGGACCCAGTGTATATAAAGGGAATATAATAAATATGTGATAACAAATTTGAAAGAATAAATAAATGAATAAATAAATAAATGAATGAATGAATGAATGAATGAATGAATGAATGAATGAATGAGTGAGTGAGTGAGTGAGTGAGTGAGTGAGTGAGTGAGTGAGTGAGTGAGTGAGTGAGTGAGTGAGTGAATAAAAAAATAAATATATATATATAAAAAAATATATAATAAATCATTAAATAAATAAATATCAAAGTAATACATGTACACCTACTGATCAAATTTGAAAGCGGTATCGTTTATAGGTTGATAATTGAAAGAAAAGATGTTCAACGCCTATTTAACATTGCGTTTTCCAAGTTACGTGACAGCCATTTTAAGCCTAAATGTTAAAGTCATGGACACATATGCATAGTATATGTCCTAATACAACCAATGTCTAAATTTGGTAGTTGTATCGCTTATAGTTTAACAAATATTGTTGAAAGTAAAATCGTTAAAAAATATTTAACTTTTTTAAAAGTTACTTTTCAGATTTTAATAACCTAAATGTCAAGGTCATTGAAACATATTGGTGGGTTATATCCTTATAAACCCTCTGACAACATTTAAACTTTGTGTCAATTTCAGTTTGAAATATATTGTTGTAAGAACGCATGTTTAACATTTTAACTATTGTTTGGGGCGCTTGTTTCAGCCAAAGGTTTTTCTGCAGTAACTCGAGCAATTTTAACAATACGTACATCAGTCATATATCATTAGAACTGGCATTTTTAGTGGTAAATAAAACTACTTTACTTTTGAAAATCAGTTGAGAAATAAATATTTTACAGCCAAAATGATTTTTTGATGGGGCTTTTCCTATGTAAATTCCTTGTTGGTGGGACAGCAGAAAATTACAAAATGTCAAATAACTCCAGTAAAACTTGATATTTTGTTATAAAACTTTCAGGGTGTCTTAATGTAGTAATATCCAACAATTTAAAACTATTTTTGAATAAAAAATCTAAAAAAATATATTTTTCGAATTGTTCATGCAGCAGAATTTTGCATTGAAAATGACCCATCAAAATCAACTTTCGCACAAGAATTTTTTATTTCTCAACCGATTTAGAAAAGTAAGGTATTTTTATTTACCACTAAAAATGTCTGTTCCACTGATATATAACTTATATAGGTAGTAGATTAATTTTATCTTAAAAGTCCAAAAAACCTTTGGCTGAAACAAGCGCCCCAAACAATAATGCACGGACGTACAACTTTCATTTTGTTATGTCACCTTCCATCTGTGTAAACAAAACAGCGAAACACATTGAACTTTATTGTTCAATGTGTTTCGCTGTTTTGTGAAGCTATTTTATAGAACGTTCATCAATTGGCATGGTTGAGCCATACTGAGGAAGAGTGAGATTCGGTGGCGGAAGTATATCTGAAGACAAAAATAACTGGTTAGTGATTTCAGGACGTTGGCACTTATTTTATATGATTTATCATTTCAGGTTGTTGATTTTAAACCAGAATGAAATATGTTTATTTGTACACAACAATAGGACATTGGTACCTGGGACCGAAATACACCTAACAGTTAATATACAGACATGATGGGTGATGAAAATGACTGAAAACAACACTTTATTTAACATATCGTTAAATATACAACCAGTCGCCGTCAAAACAGATTATTTGATAGTCATATGCTATTTTTTGAAAAATAAATATAATAACGACAACCGCCTTTTTTCATTATTTTTAATGAAACATGTTACTATTCCTAAAATGATGAAATGGGTAACAAAAGTGTTCTGTTTCACGTCAGATGATTTAATGAGAGTTTTAACGAAGCATTAACACTATCGCTAAACCTAGACGTGAGAATCATGGCTCTTATGGTAGTATGTACCTACCTTAAATCCATGATTCCAATACTTTGACAGTTAGGCAGAGCGCCATACGCACTCTCCTTGCAAAGTGTCTGAATACTTCACGCAAAGTAATGTATCAAGAGAACATATCTTAAGTACACCATATTGCATGCATATAACTCACCAAAAAGAAGAATATCATATATAGTTTCCGACATTTCTGGTAGAGTGGATTAAAAAACTCGATCGGCGTGCTATTCTTCTCTTTGGTGAGTTCTATGCATGTGTGTTATTTAAGCTTGTTATATTGAAATACGGATGAAAATACGGTATTTGATTGTTAAGGCATTGCGTGATGTCTTCAGAAACCTCGACAGAAAAGTGAGTACGGGGATCAGTATGGGGTCCTACCTGTCATGCTAAGACAATGATTCATGGCTCTTAGGTAGGTACATATTACCATAACAGCATGATTTTCACGTATAAGTAAAACCAAGTCTGTATAGTAGTGTAAACAATTTTATCACATAACATGTGGCGTGGAAGTGTAATAACACCATTTAATATTTTCGATATTCCACTAGTGGTATAACATAACTTTTCTGACCTAATGTGACGTTATAAGTTATGTAATAAATATAATCTAACATTCGTTCTCATTCATTATTGAATTTATTAAACTCGTTAGCAAAAACTCGTTTAATAAATTCACTAATGAATGGGTACTAATGTAAGATCCTCTATGACTATTTTAAATCAAAAGAATGAAGTGATATCAAGTTACACGCTGTCCGAGACTTTTCAGTTATGTCTGAGATTTGAAACCCCTCGTGTATACTTCATAAGAAAGCAAAACATGTTAATAATAACAATGAAAGTCAAACAATCATGTATGCATTGCATAATAAGCTTACGCAGGCACATACACCTTAAAGCTACAGGCTCTACACTTAAACCGATACTAACTCATGAATATGAAGAAGTCACGGACGAAGTTGTTTCATTTCGACGAACATCCAAAAAGTCGTTATATAAACCAGAAATCGATGCGAAACATATCACATTTTATCTCTATAAAAAATGAAACAACTATAACAAAAACAATTAGAACGGATTCGACGGCACGCCATCGCAAATACCAGATTTTCTTCACATAGGTCAATTCCCTTTAATCATGTATCCATTTTACATGTAGTTGTTTTGATCGTTCTTTGATACTCAGATCAGATGCTTTTCTGTATACATGTATGACACTGTAAATGAATAAAACGTGTTTAGGGTTTTTGTGTATTTGAACTTTTGACCCCTATCCCAGAGTCCCATGGTGACTCTGAAGCGAATTATACTGATATTCCAAAAATAAACCATAAAATGTATTCGACCGAATTTACCTCTCTCCACCCACCCCCACCCCCAGCTCCACAAACACCCAGCCCCATTCCCCCACATCGAAACACCTATAAGATGGAAACACTGAACTTGTTTGATATGTTTTGTATTTTCAGAGGTGTATACTTGCATATTTGCCATGTTTAAAACAAAAGAAAATAGGAAAATGACACTGCAGTAGAATTGTGTGCATATTAGACCTTATGACGCCCCTTACAATCTCCACCCCAACACAACCCCCTCCACCCCACACAACCCCCCTCCCCCCACACACATACAGGAGAAAACAAACATATTATTTTACACTGTAATCCCTTCATCAAAACGTTCGTTTGAGACATAATTAAAAAAAAAATGACCCTCTGTTATCCTCCACCACCTGACCTACCAACTCCAACACAAACCCCAGGGAAGACGTCCGAGTTTAAATAATAAATCATTTTACAAGCTGTGTATTTGTAAGTTATGTGAAAAAATATGGAAAAATGACAGTGAAATTGAATTTTTAATGAATTTGACCTTTTAACCCCCCCACCCATGATGGCCCCTGGGCTCGGAGCCAAACATTTTTTGCACTTGTACGCCGCCATCTTATGGTGAAGACATACCCTAAATTTGGTTGAATTCCGTTCAACCGTTTAGGAGGAGATGTGATAACGGACGGACGGACGGACGGACGGACGGAGACGACTTTAATATACTTTTTTTTCTTCAAAAAACGTGATTATAACAACAACAAAAAGTTGCCCGGAACGGAATCTGAACTAGGAAATCTGCGGTTTCATTTGTTAAACATGAACGTGTTTATCAAAAGAGGTTATGACCCTATAATTTTGCAACTCACTGCATCTTTAGTGGTTGACCCATTTACAGTTCGCCACTATGCTTTCCCCTTTGATTGTGCGATGATCGGACAGATTATGTCTACCTAAACCCTCATAGGACGGTATTGTTTGATGTGTGTCTTAAATTTTGTCTTATCGTACTCTTACGTGTTTTTTATCTCGTATTGCTCTGACTTCAGCGAAGTCATTGAATACTTGCTTTGTGGCTTTTTATGTGTTTACTTATATTGCCTATTAATGCTGCCATGTTTGTTAGAGAATATAACCTGGCGGGGATATCTTTATTTACACTCCCGTTTTATTGGGACGACAATAGGTTAAGAGCGAGGATTGGAGCACACTAGAACCTGGTTTAAACACACAGAGGACATTTTTGCAACTGACCGTTCCAAGGCGATAGCCCTATTATCAACCCTTTTATGTTGGTGATGTCTAATCTTGCATTGTATTCATCTTTGTAGTTGTTGTTTGTTTCTGTGTGTGTTTGTGATTGACAGTGGCCCTTGACTGCTGCATTTCCTGTTCGACATTTATATCCACTTCAAGGTTTTATATATGAAAGTATTCCCGCTAAAAATAAGTATAAAAGCCGAACAGGAATTGCAGCTTTCACAGAACACAGTAAAACCCAAAACACGGTAAAAGACAATCACGAATGGCAATGTTGATTAATTAAAATTAAAATAATGTGCAAAGGTATTTTTACGAAGTTTATGGTAACGGTAGCCTTGATGGAGTAGTTTTCTAATTATACAAAGATTATGAATATTAAAGTCCTCAACTCGAGTACAAGCTATAGACAAACGAATAAGTTGAGACACATAGACACCATAACAAGTTGCTCGGGGAACATCCCCATCTAAATGGTGATAATTAACAATATCAAAATTAAAATCATCTCTATTGTCATAGATTTTGCTAATTATTTGACCATTTTCAATAGAGAGATGTAAATCGAGAAAAGAAGCGTTAGTATCAGAAACATTAGTTTTGTTAAGTTGAAGTTCTTTAGGATATATATTATTAACCAGAGTAGAAATGAAAGGGTTGTCAATGTTCAATTTGTCATCTAGATATCGAGAATTGTGAATAAAGGCTTCAATAACATCTGCCTGGGTATCTGGTGAAAGACTCAACATGACATCTCTTTCATAGCAATATATAAACACATCTGCGACAAGGGGTGCACAGTTCGTACCCATAGGGATACATAAATCATGGAATCGTATTGGTATGTTGTAGCATTTTTAACTCTAAATAACCGGTACTGAAATGTAAACCCTATATTTATTGACGTCATGATTCAGCGTCATAGTTAGTTATTTTGTGTTCGGAGTTAGTTATTAATATTTAGCGATTATGATTTTTTTCCACTGGAAAATCCTTTCACCCGAAGAAATGTAATAAAACCGTTCTCATCGTTTTCATGCTAAAACAATGCCATCCAGTCATGAATTGACATTGTGTGCTATGTTCCAAGTTGGGAAATGTTTTACAAAGCGCTTCCTTCGAGGACAATACCAGTGGGACACCACATGAATGTATGTGGATATAAAATGACGCATTCAAGGACCACATTCAACCACATACACGCACAGAAACAAACAACAACTACAATACAAAGATGAATAAAAGGCAAGATATAAAATCACAAACATATATGACCTAAAAGGTGCGGTTATAGTTGATAAAACGTCGTATTAAACAGGTGCGGTTATAAAACAGACGCATTAAGCAATTGATAAACAAAATAAAGAACAAATGAAAATCAAAAATTTGGAAAAAAATAAATACTAGACCATAACTTAATAGAAAAAAAAAAAAAAAGAACATATGAAATAAGGGAGAAGAAACTAGATGTAACCAAAGTAAGATACCTGTCCAGAGCAAAATGGTTTTATTAAGGGGAGGGGAAAACAAGTAGCTATATAGGTATATTTTGCAATCTAAAAAACAGGAATTTTACTTCAAAGTTAATGATATTGTTAATAAAAATACATATATTAATTCTCAGAATTATATTTTACAGGTAACACGATCATTCTATAAACATCCATATTAATATCATGAAACTAATCATGCAAATGTTAAAGAGATATTGTCTATCAAAAGAAATGTTTAAATATGTTCAATGAATTACATGCATGTATTTTGTATTAGCTCTATACTGTCTGCATTTAGTTCCGATCCAACACCATGGAGTAAAATGGCATTATGAACTATAACGGATATGTATTGACACTAATAACATTCACACACACAATTAATATTCAAACCATTGTTCTAGAATATTAATAGTCTTCATCATCATCGCATCCTAGGCAACCACTGTGCTAAATATGAACACCACCCTTCAACAGACGTAGTTCCGTCGGTGTGTTCTTGGCAAGACACTTTCCCTTAGCCTCGTCCGTCGGATGGGGACGTAAACCGGGCGGTCCCGTGTATCGGTCTATCCTCCGAGCACGTAAAAGAACCATAGGAATCTATTCGATAATAAGAGTAGGGCAGGTTCCCGGATTCCTATGTATCCTTCCCCTCTCTCTGGGGCGGCTCTAAATAACCTATATTGTGTTGATGAGCCGTTAAACAACATTCAATTCAATTCAATTCAACAGACGTAGGAGGAGTTTAGATATGAACACCACCCTTCAACTGACGTAGGAGGAGTTTAGATATGAACACCACCCTTCAACTGACGTAGGAGGAGTTTAGATATGAAAACCACCCTTCAACTGACGTAGGAGGAGTTTAGACTACGAGAAATACTAATCCCATATGAACACGAGTCCCCTCCCCTAGCAAAAAGGTCCCGTATATAAAATCGCAAAATGCATGCTGACCCTATATGACCATATGACGTTTATGTGAGGAATACTAACTGGGCACCATGTTTAGATGCCATGTGTCCCCCTAAAGAGTAACACATTAACATACGTTATTCTGGAGGATTGAATTTGAAACAAACACCCAATATAAAATACCAAACATTCATGTCTGATGTACATGTAAGGTCGTGCCAGCCGTATACGAGTATTTTTTTTTTTAAATCTTGCATCGATTATATCATGATATAATAATTCTTTATTAAGTAATCAGGTCACTGGGTAGAAAAAAGAAAGAAATTTAAGTATACACTGAACGACTAAAAACGCAACAGGGAAATAAACTAAGATAACTGACATATTTCAGTAGAAATTAAATTTTAATTTAATCTATTCTATTTAGCAATATCTACAGTTGATTTGCTGAAAATTTCATTCAAACTGATCAACATTAAACTTGTTAAATTCAAAATATAACAGTACTACCACCAAAAGCAAAAGTAACAATATCCACCATTAGCGGCAATGCACGCCTGACATCTCCTACGCATATTGGGATATACCGGGTATTAGTTTTGACTTTTGCTTTTGGGGGTCGTACTGTTATGCTCTGAATTTAACAAGTTTATTGTTGATCAATTTGAATGAAATTTTCAGCAAATCATATACAAATCAAATACAACAACTGTAGATATTATTAAATAGAATAGATAATTTCTACTGAAATATGTCAGTTATCTTAGTTTATTTCCCTGTTGTGTTTTTAAAGTCGTTCAGTGTATGTCATTTAAGAGATAAGGGACTATTCTAACATGTTACAAATGCAATCGTGAATTGTTAGATTTTTTTTTGATAAATACACTTCCATTAATTACATGGTATAATGTTATCACCAGCTAGTACCTTTAAAAAGCAAAATATTGTACTATACTAAATTAATATACTATATTCACAAAGTGCATGTATGTATAAAACTCAAATCTGTCATTGTTAGGAACAGAACGAATATAAACTTTAAAAAAAAAGGGGAAAAAAAGAAGGATAAATAGGCGCATTAACTGGTGCGGTTATAGCTAAACATGCACATAAGCTATTGCGTGCAATAAATTGAAATGTGGACATTTTTATAATAGAACAGAACAGAGCAGATTTTTATTTTGTCGAATACATATAGTATCTAGTCATCAGAACATACTACACAATCTAATTACAACACATGGTAGGGATTCACACATGCGGAAGAACACACGCACGCACGTACACAGTTCATGAGGAAAACCTTATATATATGTACACAACTACGTAGAATTAAATGGGTTACGTAAAAGAAATACTTCTTTAATTCACACATTTAACAACATTATGAATCTCTTTATGTTTAGCAATTCAATACATTTAATAACATAAAGGTTTTGATAATAATAAGCCTTAATATACATTTTGCGAATATGTTCATAGACAGGACAAATTAAAATAAACCGATATTCGTCTTCTATGTCCATATAATTATAAATAGTACAGTATCGTTGACTTATATCAGTTCTATGTTGTGCTTATCTGCAGGTTTCGACTCTGAGGAATATGGTGTACGATCGGGGTCAAAACTACAGATGTAGGTGCACCTATAAAAAAAGTGTAGGTGCACCTATAAAAAGTATAGGTGCACCTATACTTTTTATGGGTGCACCTGTAAAATTATAGGTGCACCCATAAAATTGTAGGTGCCCATAAAATATATAGATGTACCTATAAAATATATAGGTGCACCTACACTTTTACAGGTGCACCTATAAATATGGGTGCACCTGCATTGTTAATGAACAGGGTCAAAAGTCTCGTCCAATCAAATTCCTTGTTACAGACTGAGACATTGTAGTTACGGGGTTAAATTAAAAACTTCTTCAATATTTTATCACAACAATATACAATTCTACAACACGTTCTGCTGAAATATTATCTATAATTTATAAAAATCGTTTCTTTCTACAGAAAATTATCCACATGGTAGGGAAGACATACATTTAAGACATATAATCCAATGGTACATCGATGAATACTATATTAGATGAGAAATAACCTTTTTTGTAAAGACATCATATTGGTATTTGTTTGCTTATTAAACAAGTGTGTTTGTGTACACTGATTCGTACATTATAGCATTCGTTTTAAAAAAACAAAAGTATTCAGTGTGTTACTTTTTTTTCTGTCGGAAGAATATCATTTTGTTGCATCAAACAAATGTATAGATTTATTCAAGTAGAAATACGATTTTTGTGTATGCCTTTATTTTAATTTCATATTTGAGTAGTGTTGAATAGTGTGAGAATAAGTAAGTGTCTTAACACTTACTGCATTATAGAAAACAATATCTACACATAGTACACATATATATGCACGATTTTTAATTCTTTATTTATTTTTTAAAAGTGTACATACCGATCGATCATAAATTCTAGTTTCCAACTATTCCTAAAGATCACACGCACTTCCTTTTGTTTCTTCGTATTAGACTATTTGTACTTATAAACAGTCTAATGTATTCATGAACACTTACAAGACACATCTAGAAGTTGAACTAATAAAAAAATGGTAAGTGGCCAAATGCATTGTATAAACCTAGCTAAACATCACTTGTATTACTTTTAATTGATCATTTATTACCGCCAGAGCGGATATCGGGGTAATAAAAGTGCCTGCTTTTTCTCACCTCCTCGACAAATGTTTTCACAAGAACGGCGTGTTCTACCCGCAAATGTCCAATCAAGCATGATTAATTACAGGATAATTTATTTTATTTAGAAATTTAACATGTAAGTAGTAAGTAAGTAATATTGTATTAAAGTGTCACATATAAAATACAGTTACAATTACAAAGGTGTCAATACACGAAATTAGGTTGAATTAACCGCTGTTGTTGACACCGTTTTTAGCACATATTTAGGCATTAAACAGACCTGTTGGCAAGGTCTAGATCAGCTTCAAAATTCAAAATTACACCTTTAAAAGTCCAGACTCTATTGTGCCCATCGCGTCAGGTATACCCTGACGTGTTCGTTGGCGGACGGACTATAAACCTTAGAATTACACACACACACACACGTTACAATTACAAATAGTATACAACATTGTTATTTGATAACCTGCCATCATAGGCATATGAACCACTATAAAACACAATTGTACATGTTAAAACATAATAAAAGTTACAAATGTATTGCATTAAATATATTCAATAATTAAAGCTATTATTTAGTATTCGTTTACACATAATTAACATGAAAACTACAATTAAATTCCAAACTCTGTGACATTATTTAAAAAAAACAACAACATTTATTTTAATTACTTTTATAACACAGTTATGCATTTTTACAATGCTAAAGAGCGTCGTTTATACATATTTAAAAGTACGTTTGCTAATATGTGCTGTAGCATATCACAGTCAATTAAGAATGTTAATTTTTCAGTTGATATAAACAGCGAAAACCTGTTTTCAGCTTGATATTCTGCATTAAAAAGTTCATATCTAACATCTGAATAAAACTCGCAGTCAATCAAAAAATGAGTTTTATCCTCGATTGTTGATGTTACAATATTTACAAACTCGTTCAGGGACATGTTTTTTTGGTCGAGTATATCCCCTGTTTCAATTGATAAGGGAACATTATATACAAGGGCGTAGTAATGATTTTAGGTTGTACGCACACAAATAAATTTTAAGTTAAACATCGTAGATGCGAATGTTTTAGAGTCGTGTTGTATTCCACCCCTCTCAGATAATGCAAAATCAAGCCCTCTGCCTTTATATGTATATACATTTTTAAAACAACACGAAATCATACCAAAACAGTAAAAATAAACGTAATTTAGATGTGCATCTAGGTGAATAGAAATATTAAGTAATTTCCATAGCCAAGGCCGTGGGGGTGCGTTTCTTATGGCAAGTTTTTTTTGTAAGCGTGTTTTGTATGCCCACATACGGGTACGAAAGAAATGAAAAACGAATGTAGCATTTTCAGTGATTATTATCACACTACCAAACCTACCCTCTCCATAAAAAAGTGAGTACAAAATAATTGAAATATAAAGCTTTATTTAGATTGTACAAGAATACAAAGAACCTTGTCAGATTACAGCATTTTCAGTACGTGTATATATTAATTTCTTTTGTGAGAGGACCCCACCCACCTCTCATACACACAGTGTGTGAGGGAGCATCAGATTGAAGCGTTTTAGGTATATGTTTTTATTCAGGATTTTTCAGAGGAAGCTATCCCCCAACCTACACGACACCACCGCATCCCGCCCACCCACTTCGACTAAATTACGCGCACCCAATGTCAGGCCTGATAGTATACACTACTATATCTTTGTTTAACTTGTATTGATGATGACAATGCTTAGCTTTGAATGAAGTAAATTATAAATAGTGTCTTTATTTCTATTAACATGTATCATGTATACGAATCTCATTACAATCAGACCCTCTTTTACTCTACGATACTCTACGCTATAAGCGAAGAGTATCAAGAGTATCAAAGTGTAATTAGGATTTGATGTTAAGGAGATTGATAAAATAGAAATCTACTTATTATAACATTATTATAGCTTGACGACAACTATAACTTATTCGTGTTGTAATTATTTAAATGTTGAAGTTTAAACTCTGAAGTCTGAAGTGTGAACTCTGAAGTGTGAACATTTAAGTCTGAACTTTGAAGTCTGAAGTCTGATATCTGAACTCTGAACTCTGAACTCTGAAGTTTGAACTCTAAAGTTTGAACTGTGAAGTCTGAAATATGAACACTGAAGTATGAACTTTGAAGTGTGAAGTTTGAAGTCTGAAGTCTGAAGTCTGAAATATGAACTCTGAAATCTGAACTCTCAAGTCTGAACTCTGAACTCTGAACTCTGAATTCTGAAATTTGAAGTGTGAAGTGTGAAGTATGAACTCTAAAGTCGGAGTTGAATTAAATTAGCACGAATAAGTGTTCGTTGTCGTCAAGCTTTTGTAGAGATCTATATTTTATATACAAAGTAAATAACATTCTCATAAAGAAAATGTTATAGGTCCAACAGGAAGATTCGCATTCACAGAATACAGTCACTCCAACAAGTATTACAACGCGAAGGTGATTCAAAAGCACATCACAAACATATAAGGGTTGACAACAGGGGTACCGCCTTGGAATGGTCAGTGGCAAACAGGACCACCGGGGAGTTTAAACCGGATTAAGTGTGCACCAAACATCACTCTTAACCTGTCATCATCCCTAAACAACAGGACAGTGTAACTAAAAATAATCCCCACCAAGTTAGCCCTTTACATTTGAGAAAGCTTAGCTATGTGTTACAAGAAGAAACACAGACATGTTCATGTCATATCAAAATATAACCTAAGACGCTAATCTCATATGTACGGTGTCCTGTTTGGGGCCAGATACAATGTCGCAGTGTCGACAATGCGACGCCCGACAACGCGACATCGCGACATCGCGATACGACAATGCGACATTGCGATATGACAACTCGACATTGCGATACGACATCGCGAAATTGCGATACGACATCGCGACAATTATAACGTAATGTCGCGATGTGGTTGGCGACATTACGACAATTACGAAAAGAATGTTGTATTGTCGTGGGCGACATTACGACAATACGACATAATACGACATTGCGATACGACATCACGACATAATTGTCACGAAGTCGTATCGCAATGTCGCGTTGTCGTATCGCAATGTCGAGTTGTCGTATCGCAATGTCGCACTGTCGTATCGCGATGTCGCGTTGTCGGGCATCGCATTGTCGCCCACGACAATGCGACATCGTATCTGGCCCCAACCGGACACCGTACATATATATGTACTCGATGACTTGTCTGACGTCAGCGTATGAAGGGGTTAACCGCAAAGGGCACGACAAAACGGAGTGAAAGACATTCATCAAACGTTTCCCGCCTTAAAGGATTTAGGAACACGTTATAGAGTCCACCGCCCGTCCGGTCAATCAAAGAGGAAAGTATAATTGCAAACTGTAGAAGGGTCTACTACGGTGTCCGGTTGGGGCCAGATACAATGTCATATTGTCGTAATGTCGCCCACGACAACGCGACATTCTTTCAATTGTATGGAAACGTTTAAGGGTCACCAGTTGTTGCGTTAATTACCTCCTTATAGACTTCGAAATTGGCGGGTTGTTGCATTGTTTCGCGTCTACTCGACCCCATTTTCTCGACTTACGGCGTATTTCTTGAATCATTTCGACTTGAAAGAATGCAACTTAGTACGATTTATCTTCACATGTCAGAAAGACTGAAGTCGACATGTTCGTCAATTAAATAAGTTTAGTTGCTGTATGTAGTCTTGACTAGTTATTTTTCAATATGTCGATAAGAACTTTGACGACTTAATCAAATTTATTTAGAAACGTTTAAGGGTCACCAGTTGTTGCGTTAATTACCCCTTTTAAACTTCGAAATTGTCGGGTTGTTGCACTGTTTCGCGTCTTCTCGACCCCATTTTCTCGACTTACGGCGTGTTTTTTTAATCATTTCGACTTGAAAGAATGCAACTTATTACGATTTACCTTCACATGTCAGAAAGACTGAAGTCGACATTTTCGTCATTTAAATAAGTTTAGTTGCTGTATGTCGTCTTGACTAGTTAAATTTCAATATGTCGATAATAAATTTGACGACTTAATCACATTTAATACGTCATGTCGTCATCAATGTTGTACACTTATCGACATTAAACAGGACAAATCGAAAAAAAATATCACCAAATCACCCCCGTCCGCCCCACCCACTATGGGCCCAGGGCAGACGTTCGATTTTGCGAAATAAAAAAATCGTTTGATATGTTGTTTATCTTGTATAGACGATTACATATACTAAGTTATTTGCAAAAATATGAATAAATGAAAGTGTAATTGAATATTTAGTTTATTTGACCCCCCTGAGGGCATCTGGGCTCGGAGACAAAAAGAATGTTGCTCTTGCACGCCGTCATCATATGTTGATGTCATACCCTAAGTTTGGTTGAATTCCGTTCAGCGGTTTAGGAGGAGATGCGGTAACGGACAGACGGACAGACGGACAAACAGATGCAATTTTAATATACCTTGTTTTTTCCTCCAATATCCAATACGTTGTTTTTTCCTACCATATCCAATACGTTATTCATATGTATACAAAAAGAAACGGTAATCTAAAACAATAATAGTAAATACGGCACATGCACATGCCCTTTCATCACCAACCTGTGGCTGATACGCCACAAGGGAAGTCATGACTGGCCACCATTATCGACCGTAATTAACCTTTTCCTCACCGCGGTAGCCTAGACACCCAGTGATCCTCGGCGAACAAGTGGTGAATGAGCTGCCGCCTTACCTCAGTCCAGACATCAACCACAATATATGCAATGTCCGAGGCATAACAACCACCAACTCACAGCAACCACACAACTCTACCCAACAAAATACCCCAACATTAAAACATAAACACACGTGTTGAACCGAACAGACCACAGTTCGATGCCCATAAGTATCAATATGCTGCAAATGGATACGCTAATCACCCCCAAGATAGCGTGATACAGGCATATGCCAACATACTCACTTCTGTAGCAACAAAAGATGCAAGCACAGCCATAGTTGGATTCACGGCACATCTACAATGGTGTACTATGTCAGAAGGGGTGGGGATGAACACCTGGGCCAATGCTGGTGGGATGGTTGTATCCGTCTGTTCATGCCAAGTGAGTGTATATGAGAAGATTTTCAATTCAAAATTGCTCTTCGCAAAGTAAGAATTTTTAAAACGCGCGGCATTATCGGAATTATCAAAATGCGCGGTTCAATTCCGGAATCGTCCGTGCGCACAGTAGGAATTAGCACACATTAAGGATATGTTGGTTCTAGTGGTTAATTGTAATACCTTCGTTAATTGTTAATTGCCTTCGTTAATAATGCTGGAAGAACTTGTGGCTCAAACATTTTGTTTTGATGTAAAATAAAAGCAATAACGTATGTTTAAATTGCAAGTATACGCATGATGCAACATGTGTTTATCTCCTCATTGTCTATAAAATGTACATTAATATCCACTATTTATTAAGTATCATTCAAATATTCAAATGCCATTAATAACAATACCATAAACTGGTAATTTATTCTCAAACGGTCTGTGTAAATGATTGATTTAGTACATTTGGCAGACGACAGATGTTCTGAACAATAAGACAATTTGACATTTAATATGTGTGTATATCTTATCAGTATAATGCTTTAATAAATATGATTAAAACAGGCAAATGCAATTAGTAGTAGCTGTAGCTTTAACACCTGACGCATGTATTGAGTAATTGGCGTGTATGTTATTCGACAGATGTTCAATATTTGAATTCATTTGTAGATGCCAGTATATACGAAGGTATATGGCAACAAACAAGGGTCCCATGTTTTTGGCGATTTTCGTCCGTATGTCCGTCTACGCGTTTTGGTAAACGTTTTTGGTTAAAGTTTTTGTTTTTCCTCATTTCTCGAAAACGAATTGCCGGAAAGCTTTTAAACAGTTAAAATGGTGAATTCGAAATCCGACGTTAGCACCACTGTGCAACACTTGTTTATATTTTCTTAGCCATAATGTAGCTCCTTATTTCAGTAATATAAATCCGCGCTTTATTGTTGGAGGGCTTTAGCTTATTTTCTCAATAATTAAGTTCATGTTAATTATTTACCAAACCAAACTATGATTTTGTTTGATACATTTTATCTTTTATAACAGACGGATGAAACAATTAAGCATACGTAAATAGAAATAAATAGGTTTCAAACACTGTATTCCTTTTCAAATTCCAACACAAATTCGTACTTTACGCAAAACATTCTCAAATTGCGCCGACACATGGTGCATGTTTTATATCGATTAACACCTTGCGCAATTCCGGAATAGTCCTGCACAATTCCGGAATCGTCGGGCATTTTAAGAATTCTTACTTTGCGCAGAGCAGTTCCGGAATGGTCCATATTCTCACATTGCTTATAACATATATATGGTTATATGGTGGGGAGTTCAACGTTTTCCAAGTTAAGACCTTTGTGCTACATGTCCTTAGTGGGGACGGACCCTAGGCCGATACTGGTTGGATGGATGTATCCCTCTCTTTATGCTCAGTAAGTGTATAACTGCGGTTTCAGAGAAGAAAGTTAACTCTTTTAAGGTTTTTCCCTATACAAGTTTGTGCAAAACATGTGACCTCTGCGGTAGTGCCAAATTTGACCCCATGGTCACGATTTGAACGAACTTGATAGAGGATCATATACTTATGATACATGCACAATATTAGACCTATAGCTTTACCTCTTATACTACATGCAATATATGAGAGCTCTATACCTTGTGTCCTCAGAGGAGAAGATGTTTTCATTTTGAATCTATATAAGTCTATGTAAAACAAGTGATCGCTGGGGCGTGGTCAAATTTAACGTCAGGGTCGCCATTTAAAACTTGATAGAGGCCTAATGGTAAATAGTAAACCTCTAGCTCATGTAGTTTCAGAGAAGAAGATTTGTTTAAGATTTTCCTATACAACATTATGTAAAACTGTGACTCCTGGTCCGACTTTGACCCCAGCGTCATCATTTGAACAAACTTGGTAGTGAACCATAAGCTGATACTACAGGTTATATATGAAAGCTCTGTGCCATGAGTTTTTAGAGAAGAACGTGTTTCAAGGTTTTCCCTATGCCAACAATACATATGACCATGTATCAAATACATAAATTGAGACAATCACATAAAGCTAACTTAACCAAAGTTAAGTTACCTAACCAAGGTTAAGTTTGGGGAAATAATGCAAAATATGACCTTGACCTTGGTATTTTTTGTCATTCAGTTATGTCCACCAATGCCAACAATACATATGACCAAGTATCAAACAAAGAAAATGAGGCAATCACATGTATACAGTTAACTGAGGTTAAGTTACCTAACCAAGGGGAAGACTGGGGAAAATAATGCATAATATGACCTTGACCTTGGTATTTTTTTTTTCGTTCAGTGATGTCCACCAATGCCAACAATACATATGACCAAGTATCAAACAAAGAAATTAAAGTTATCAGAAAAAAAAGTTAACTGAGGTTAACTTACCTATCAAAACTGATGACGCAAAAATTGACCTTAACCTTGGCATTTTTTGTCGTTCAGCGATGTCCACCAATGCCAACAATACATATGACCAAGTATCAAACAAAGAAATTAAAGTTATCAGAAAAAAAAGTTAACTGAGGTTAACTTACCTAACAAAACTGATGACGCAAAACATGACCTTGACCTTGGCATTTTTTGTCGTTCAGCGATGTCCACCAATGCCAATAAAACATATGACCAAGTATCAAAGACATAAAGTGAGGCAATCACATAAAGTTAACTGAGGTTAAGTTACCTTACCAAGGTTAAGTTACCTAACCAAAGTTAAGTTACCTAACCAAGGTTAAGTTTGGGGACAATAAGCAACATATGACCTTAACCTTGGTAATTTGTGTCGTTCAGAGATGTCCACCAATGCCAACAATACATATGACCAAGTATCCAATAAAGAAAATGAGGCAATCACATGTATACAATTAACTGAGGTTAAGTTACCTAACCAAGGCTAAGATTTGGGAAAATAACGCAAAATATGACTAGACCTTGGTAATTTTGGCGTGATGATGTACCCAACAAAGCATTTGACAAAGTTTCATAAAAATCAAGTGACTGCTTTGTCTCGCTACCCACTATCGTGGGCGAGAGAAAAACGGTTATGGTCATTCAATTTATTACATCTTCCGTAAAAGAAAGATATATGTCGACGTGTACATGTCAACAACTACCTTTGTATATGGTCATGCCGTTTTAATCTATATCCATAAATCCTTTTGTTATTACACCTTAATTATTATTGACAAAGAATATTGTTTTCATTATCTAAAAAAGAATATTTACTGCGACCAAGTCGTTATCTTAAGATGTTTTAATACTATGTATTACGTTAAAACGACATATATTATAGAATGATGACATCATCTGGGGGTATATTAAAGCTTCCATGAATTATACTAAATTGTTTAAAATTAAATGCGAACCTTAAACTGTTTCACAGTACTGAGTAGTAATAGTTTATAATTAATCAATAAACACAGACCTAATAACTATTAATATGTCTGTGATATAAAGCTAGAACCATTAAAAGAAATTCGGTAAACGTGTCCATTTTAAAATTATAGCCAGTATATATTACAACTGTATCTTTTCAAGTTTTTTAACAAACTGGGTCCCCATAGTCGTCGAAAGCGCGTGCATCGCTGTTATATAAAAGACACCAGTGTAGACCAATGATTTATGTTTATATTACTGTTTAATCGTGTACATAGTCTATGTCCAATTTGCAGACACAAATACAGGGTCTACTTAAGCCACGCGCACTACCGATCAATGACACTTATCGCGATCTTTGAAGGTAGATACTTGCCTCAATTTCATATCCGTGCAAACAATTATGACGCAACACATTCCTTTGACACGTCAAGCCTTTGGACGTGTCAAACTGGTATATCGCCCGGTTAGATGTTTATAGAATTATATTATAGAAACACACGGAAATCTTGAAATATTTATCAAGCATTGAAATTAGCGTCTCAATTTATTTATCCAGTATAATTTTAACGCTGCTTGCATTTACCAGCATATACATGTAATTAAAATAATAAATATTATAGTTTTGAGTTTTCATTTTTTTTTATCTTATCCTACCATAAGTTAACATAATAATATTATTGGTGCAATATTATCAACAGTTACTAATATGCAAAAACAATTTTCTTTATACTATTCGTATAATTAATATTAATGATTGAACAAATGAAAGTTATGTAGAAAAATTATCGTAACGCCGTGAGTTTTGTTTTAAATCAAGATAGCCGTGTGTCCCTTTAATATTTATCGCCTAGCCTATGATACATTATTTAAAGAGACACATGGACTCTTGAAATGGGATGAATCATCAAAAGAATCACGCCGGTTTGATTAACCCAATATCATTTAAAGATAAGCGGCGTCCACCTAATGCGAACGTCTGCCTTGGGGCCCAGGGTGGGTGGGGCGGGCGGGTTGATTCGGGGTAATATTTTTTCGATTTGTCGTGTTAAATGTCAATAAGTGTACAATATTGATGAAGACATGACGTAATAAATTTGATTAAGTCGTCAAATTTCTTATCGACATATTGAAATATAACTAGTCAAGACGACATACAGCAACTAAACTTATTTAAATGACGAAAATGTCGACTTCAGTCTGTCTGACATGTGAAGGTAAATCGTACTAAGTTGTATTCTTTCAAGTCGATATGATTCAAGAAACACGCCGTAAGTCGAGAAAATGGGGTCGAGAAGACGCGAAACAATGCAACAACCCGACAATTTCGAAGTTTAAATAGAGGTAATTAACGCAACAACTAGTGACCCTTAAACGTTTCCTACGGAAGCGTATTCGTGCCTCGTCTTGTTGGGTTATATTGAATTTCTCCATTTAAAATAACTCGAGTTGTTATGACATATATCTATAAATCGATATATGTATGTCGACAAAACACGACACAATTCGATAAATGCAAAACAAATACGTTGACAAGGTTCTTCATTTTACAATAAATCGATTTTAGTGAACTTGACATTTTTTTCTTTTCTTTATATCGCGTTGAAACAAAACAAATAAAAATATATCAAGATAAAGGTACTCGACGTAATGGGTAGTATCTGTATTACGCGAGATATTTATCTGATAAACACGAGATATTTATTTCAAGCTATGTACTGTTTGTCGATTATGTCATAAAAATATGTCGATTTAAAATCTAAAAGATGATAAAACAATTCGAGTAACGTCATGTTTTAATTCAATAAAATGTCAACGGAATGATTAGCCCCGGTCATCCAGCATGCTTCTGATTTCTTTACTACGCCGTGTTACGTGTATTCTAGTCTCGGAAAGACAAACCCGTATACTTGTATACTTGCAAATATTGGTCTTGGCAGATTATTAGGATTAAAGTACCCACTAGCGATAAGCCGACTATATTCGCCATTTTTTCACGCAAATAAAAGTCAACGTTTGCATGACTCGTATGTTGTAAATAAAACTACATGAGTTTTCTAGGCCTAGAAAGCAGCCAAGCAAGTACCCAATGACTTGTCAGAAAACAGAGTAACAAGACAATATCCAGTAAGGGCATACAAAAACACAATTGAAGACAAACAATAAACGTAACCTTCCGTTTCAGAATTTAAAAACGGACTTTGATCAATCATCGATCATACCTGTTTTAGGTATGACCTCGTTTTGAGGTGTCAACATTTTTAAAGAAATTTTACTCTAGCCTTGGTCAGCCGGCCTGCTTTTGCTTTCTTCGCTACGCTATGCTACACGGATTCAGCCAGTGGAAACAGCATAAAGTCGATGGTTGAACTTGCCACTAACATTGGTGAGATTTTGGCGAGACTTTGAGAGATTGTATGTACAAGACATATTTGCATGTTAATTAAAAGTTTTAAAATTTAAAAATGTCTTTTGACTTATGAGAAGCAGCACCTGATGGTAACAAAACTGTGTAACTAAACTGTTGTGTTATGCTGTAATTTGCGAAATTTATACTTTTGTTATTTTAGAATAATATTGACAGTTATCTATTGGTTAATTTAATGTTGTCTGTTATTTATTTATCTTGTCCCCAACTCTGCCCCTCCACCACCTATCGTAAAATGTAAAATTTAGGATTGTTCTTTGATTTTATTTACTGTGAACTGTCTTGTGTGTTGTTAATTCATTGTTATCTATTATCTAGTATCATCAAATTCAATTTGCTGTTATCCTGTTATGAGACCCTTACCCCATCCCCATCCCTACAACATAACGTCAAACAAACGTTGAGTTGTATGTGCATGAAAAACGAGCAAATACAGTTGGCGCTTTATTTTATTCTACCCAGACCAATATTTGCCAAAAAAGTAAATAAAGAAACGCAACTCGGGAATTTCCGCTATATAATTAAAACAAATGCAGAATTGGCATGGAACCTTCTCATCTGCAGAACTAGAGAGTTGCTTCAAATGATGTTGTAAAAACTCCATGTTTTGCTGGAGAGACGACCATTGTTTTCTGCCTTCACTCAAACAGCACCTAAAACAATACAGTGGTGATGATGATGCATTCATCAAAGGAAATGTCACCGACCATGCTACACATTCTTAATTATGGCTTAACCTGAAGAACATTTACACGGAATTGAAGAATGATGACATTTCCTTTGATGAATGCAAAGCATTAAATCGTTTAATTTAGGGTAACTAATGGGCGTGGCTATACCGTACTACAATTACCAGAAAGAGGAATTTAGAGTATGGACGTCGCTCTGACGACACAGTGTTACTAAGTACAACATGCTACAAAAAAGATAGAGTATGTATCAGCTCGTTGGTTATTTAAACACCTCGATTAAATAAACCAACTCGCTGAGACCAGACTCTATCTATTGCATATTCTATCTTTAAGCATTTGGATTTCGGCCATTTTGAAATGTGCTAAAATAGTAACAGAGGAGTGGGGTGAGATTGTGGTGGGCATTTATTATATTATAGAAGAGCTTAAACCTAAATCAAAAGTAAAATAAAACATTTCTATGTAAATTCGGATAAGCCATAATTAAAAACATATTGCTATATTTAAGCATTTTGAAATGTGCCGAAAATATTTAACATGGGGTCGGGGACATTTAGTATATTATAAAGGAGCCTAAATCGAAGCCAAAATAAAATAAAACAGTTCTGCGTGAATGCTCCTTGGGATAAGCCATAATTAAGAATATATTGCTGTATTTAAGCATTTGATTGGCGGCCATCTTGAAAGGTGCTAAAAATAGTAACATAATGATCTGTGACCTTGGGGACCGAATTGAAAATATGGACTTTATCGTGAAGATTGAGGTAGGCAGTAGGAATCACGGTGTAAGTCTAACAACACAGAAATATTTACTCTTTTTTAAATAACTGGATAAGGATTGATGTTATCTGTTAAGAAAAATAGATACAAAATTCATTTGATAGTGCACCCCGCCTTCCCCTTCCCCACCCACCCTCTCCAACATCAGGAACCGCAGTTATGATGTAATAATAAACAAAACTAACGACTAAGAATTATTTACATTTGCCCCACCCCCACCCCTTCCACCACTCACCAACCCCTTACCTCCATGCGAGGCGAGCCCATAACCCAATATGGTTTGAGATATGAATAAGAAGTGTAAACATACATATTCAGTATATATAACAATATATTGGATGCATATAGTGCACCTTACCGTCCCCCAACCACAACCCTCTTGATGATGGATGGGTGGGGAGTTGGAACTTAGGTGGGCATTATGCACCATAGTTATAGGTGTAAGAATCAATAAACAAAACAATGCAGAAATATGAAAATAAATAAATAACCGGGTTTCGGGTTGTGTGGGCGGGGTGGGGGTATACCCCAGTATGAATGAAATGAGAATAAGAAGAGTAAATCATATGGTTAGTAACAAAGATTGGATGTTTCCTTAAACCAAAATTATTGAACATTTCTTAGGCTATGTTAAGCTCGTAGGGAGCCCGTGATAATTTGAACCTAAATCAATTATGCACCCATCTAGATAATGATATAAGGAATCCCAGCCCACCATTTGGTTTAGCTAACGCAAATGGTTTAAATGCTATAGATGTATACAACAATTACATGCAAACCTTGATCTGAGTTTATTACACATCTTATGGCCCATCACAATTTTGGTTCCATGGAAGCTCAGAATATATAGCTGACACAGTTACTAGTACATAGATGTTACTCTGCAATTGATACAATTTGTTGATATGTCTAAGTAAACATGGTACGTTTAATTATTACTATTACTAAATGTGGTTGAAGGATCATATATATATCCTGCATTTTCTGCTTTGTATACTTATTTGGGCAGCCCTTTAACAACGCTAAACAGAAAATACAAATATAATAAAGCGGTAAATATTTCTAGAAAGGATCTACCAACATAGCTGTTACTCTGTAAATTAATTGTTACAATTTGTCGATATGTCTACATAAACATGGTACTATTAACTGCTTTATTAATGTATAACATTACTATTATATGTATCTTTGATATTTTGAAACCACTGTAAAATATATGACCAATAAAATATCTAAAAATAAAACAGTCTTAAAAAAAACTAAAAAAAAATAAATAAATAAATAATGTGACCCTCTAGATAATATTATAAAAAAAAATGCCCAAATTTGGTGGAGCTAGGACAAGAAATGCTAGTGATATAGATCTGTCAACACAGCAGATCTAGCTGCGTGTGAAAATGTCATTATTACATGTATAGCAATCCTTCTAAAATGAATCGAGGTTTTAAATTAGTAATGCAAGTACCTTGATTAAAACAGCAAGTAGAAAATCTTCGCAATTGGTTTTTTAGCAAGTGACTAAAATATTAAATTTGATCCCTGTAGGCATCAATGATTTCGAAAACAATAATAATAGAATTTGCCATCTCAGATGGTACCGACCAACCTCATGGCTCATGTACTAAAACAGTTAAACTTTCAAATAGCATTTAAAAAAGAATCTGCCATACATGCAAGAAACAAAAAGTAAAAAAATAAGAAAAAATAATGTTGGATTAAAGTTGAAGGAAGCGGGCAATAAATTGATAACCACGATGAAAGACAATACGCGCTAATTAAAAATCGATTAATCAATATTCCGATCGTTTCAGATCAATCTGTATAACGCAAACAAGTAGATCACATCACGCGATAAGGAACGTTTTATCACATGAAACTGCTTGTATTGCGTATAATATACCCGTTACGTATTTCCCTATCAATAATACATACATTGTACCTTCATTTTCTTACAATTGAATACAACAATCCGTATCACACTACATGTTATCACACTACAGGTTATCAGTATGCTACTAAAAATAGATTTTGGAAAATGTCAGATTGGAATGTTGGGGATTGCCAAGCTAGTAATATATTAAGAACAATGAATGTTTTAATATGAAATGTGAACTATCAGAATGTTTGTTTGTGCGTTTGTGAACATTCTGGGTTAATTAATTAATTTCAGATTATGTCAGTTGGTAAATTCACCAGAATTTGATGTGTAATGAACACAGGTGTACTGTAGTTGTTGCAATGTAATGTACATGTTTTCATGCGCGTGTAATATATATGTTTTCATGTCTTTCCTGTTGGTGGTTTTCAGTTAATTTGACTTTATTTTAATTTGTTGTTTTTGATACATGTATTCTATTTTAATGATATGTAAAGAGGTATATAATAAAAGGATCATTACTATAGTAACTTGTTCTGAAGTTTGTATCACCTCTCTTAGGTAAATGCCAGTTCAGGATCCTGATCTGGCATTTACCTAATCGAGGTGATACAAACTTCCAGAACAAGTTACTATAGTAATAATCCTATTATATTAACCATGTGTAATACAAGGCGACCGAATCACTCGTCCTATATATCACTCCGCGTATTTACAAACAATTATGGCGGACACTTGGCCGATAAACGCGATTTTGTATATTGACCTGTGAAAATAAGTATGAAAAATTCAATTTCCATGAATATTCAAAATTCAAAATTCAAAATTCCAAAATTCCAAAATGCAAAATTCCTAATTTCAAAATTCAAAATTCAAAATTCAAAAATTCAAAAATTCAAAATTTCAAAATTCAAAATTCAAAATTCAAAATTCAAAAATTCAAAAATTCAAAAATTCAAAATTTTAAATTTTTTAAAAATTTCAAAATTCATGTGATAAAAAAGATCTGACACGCGTTGTCATTTCATACACAATTTTATTAAACTCGTCCAGGAATTTGTTATTAAGATCGTCAGAGGCTAACAAATTCCTGAACTCGTTTAATAAAATGTTGTATGAAATGACAACTCATGTCAGATCCTCTATGTACCAGCTAATTGTATCACAGTATACTTTAGGTCCTTGAACTTTAACTGTAAACGATACGTGTTTAGATGAAGCTTATGGAGTGTCAGTTTAGAGTACAACATTAATATTATTAATCCGGAGCAAGAACTAAGGCCACTGCTTATCCAGGCAGATGGGTATTCAAGTTCATTTTGTCATTTTTATCATATTCATTAAAGATCTTCATCATCACCCCTATATTGTTTTAGGTGATGCTTGAGTGATGGCAGAAAACAATGGTTGTCGCTCCTGCAAAACATGGAGTTTTTACAAGATAATTTGAAGCAACGCTGCAGTTCTGCAGATGAGAAGGTTCCAGGCCCATTCTGCGTTTTTCTTAATTATATAGCGGAAATTCCCGAGTTGCGTTTCTTTTTCAATTTAGTATATTTACTTTTATTGGCAAATATCGGTCTGGGTAGATAAGACCAAATAAAGCGCAATATGTATTCGCCCATTTTTCACGCACATAAAAGTCAACATTGGGATTTGTTCTACTAGGGAAAAAATACTAATTATTTCAGGGGGTGGAAATCAGAGGTTACTATGAACGTGTCATTCTAACGCGTGCGCCTCTTTGCAGTGAGCGCCAATTGGTCAGTATCGATCTGTTTTTGTGGTCTAAAAATCGGTTTTTAATTGTTATCTCCAAACTACTTGTTGATAATACGCATCAAATATTAGTGTTGAATGCTTGTTACATGTCGGTATACCCTGCTTTTGTTCGCAACGGCCGTATTGTACTACGATGCTGACAGATAGGAATATGCAAAAAGAACGACAACTCTGGTTATTGATTGGAATTTGTAGTCGTGCAGGATGGGAGATGACGTTTGCCAAGGCTGTGACCTTATTTAGACATAGATAACGGCCGGGACATGCTGGATGGTGGATGACCTTGCCAAGGCGGTGATATAACTTAGCTTCAGTCCTAGAAAAATATTATAGTACCACTTTTGTTTAAATAATGTACGAGAGGTAGGTATAATATTTGAGTAAGAACTTGAGGTGTTTATTTCCATTTGTCTGGAATAGCCTAACATAAGTATGGCATTATATAGGGTGGCATTGCAAGCGCAAGGCTATTGCGTCATAATGTTGCAATAGTGTCAAACGAAAGTGTTGATGTCGATTTCTGGTTTCGTAATTTAATTGTTATACATATATATATATAATGTTCTGTTATTGCATATTAAATCTGGTAAACTTATTGAAGCTCACGACAGTATTAAGGATTCATAGTGGGGAAAGAAAAAAAAAATAATAATAAAAAAAAAAAAAACCTATATATAAACCTATCCTGTGTTACTGGTTTCATGCCAAAAAGGGTATCGAAAAGTCCGTATGCTCGGGGGAGAGGGACAAAAGAAGTGCAAGATAGAGCAGATCTGAAGATAATGGTTTCTAACGGCACTCCAGCACTTTTGAACAAGTAACATTGGTCCCGTGGCATAACTGGGAACAGTGGACATGAAATCTGCATTTAAACGGTTTTTCATAGCTTTTGAGTTGTTGAGTTATAAAATATTTTATAGTTGTAATCAATATCATAGTGAGCAAATATGCTTTTATATTGTGCTTTAATTTCTGTATTTGCTATACCTTCACAGGGATAAATTACAGGGTCAAACATGCTTCTGTTTAGATAAATTTGTTAGGTGTTTTTCATTTTTAGCAATTTATTTCAGTAAACAGTTTTGCCGAAAATACAGTCTAAGAGCTCATGATTTATGTAAAGCCACTTGGTTTACAGCATGATTTCGTGTTGTGGGAAAAGGTTTAATCGTGTGATGCTGATCATGGGAAGTCAACCAGGATCAGAATGTGTAAGGCGAAGACGCAGACTGCGAGTGTAGTAGCAAACTGGGATCGCAAATGTGTGGCTAAATGAACAGATGTCACAACGCTAAGGGAACAGGACTCATTTTTAACCACTTTATTATTGCTTTTAATTCAATTAAAAACTACATCAACAACAACAGATAACAAAAACAAAGAACATATATTATTTCTATTCACTTAAGAGAAATACGCACTTTCTACAGTGGGTGTCGGCAACTGGCCTAGAATTAAAGTGAATTGAATTGAATTGGGTTTTAAGGCGCACCAACACATGAAAGGTTATATGGCGCTTACAGGAATGAATTAAAGTGAACCATATTCTTAGTGTGTGTAAAGTGGTGCGCTTTTTGTTGTCGCAGTTACAACAAACCGGTATAAATTGTCACTTTTTACACTTGGAGTATGCAAATGCATGAATGTTGGTTAATGAATATACTAACTTTACACCAGGAGTCTGAAAATGGCTGAAAACGGTATATACTACCCGTTATGTTATTTACACCAACAGTGTGGGTATGTCGATGAGCATGTAATTAACATGTCGTCAGTCCTTAGATATCTCCGCCCTACTGTTTATTTCAAAGTATATTGACAATAGGTTCTAATACAACTGCATGTGCTTTATTATTGACAACTGGCGGCGTGTTGATTGCAGGTCTATGCTATTGTTCTTTTGTCAATTTGTGATAGATATATGTCACAGTTTGTTTTGCTTATTACAGATATTTTTTACTTACTGCTGTGTCCGCTGCTGCTATAACAGTATAATGTCCTACATGTTTTCGTCTAGCAGTCAGCTTTACACATTAATCTGTTTGCGTTCACTGATCTTTTCATTCAGTGGCTGTTGTTTTTATACAGAGTGGTGGCTGATGCTGTTTTAATTATAATTAGATCTCTGTGTTATAGGTTATTTTACGCCATTCCTTGCACTTCAGTTTGTGTCACCATCACGACGTCGAAAGGCCAATCAACAATGTTCCTATGTCGAATAACCTGGTATTGGACATGCCGTTGCGAGACGTACCATAGAGACCTTCAGTAGTTGGTATCATATGTTAAGCTCTCCGTTTACAATTTGCTAGTATAAATGATAGCCATGAACAAACATTTAGACCTGGTTTATGAACTAAGTTAATTGCAGACCATACTCGTACTTTGAAAGCCAAAGTGACTTTGTCGCACGGAACTGTATACATTTGGGCTCCTGCCGTTTTTGAACGAATAGTTTATGGACATTTAGTTTTCTATTGTGAATGTCAAAGTAGGCCTTTAACACTTATTTTATGTTGAATTTGGAAATATATATTGAATTGCTTAATTCTTTGCCAATGAGTGTATATAGTGGCATTTCATTGTTCAGGAACAAGGATGTAGATGATGCTTTGTTGCCTGGTACTTTGTATTTCTATTAAGGATGATACATAGTGGGGCCTGCCCTCACATTATTTTAACTTGGGGCTTTTAAATTAATCCTAACGAAGCAAAAGTCGATGTTTTTTATGTTAAATATTGAAATCTTCATTTGTTTGTTGTTTTAAGACAATGCTGTATTTGGGTGATGTACACTTATCAAGGCAAGCCTTGTTTGTGAATGGTTTACAACACGGAATTCAATGTGTATAAGTTAAATTGAAGAAATTATACATTCAACCTTTAAGCTTGGCTGTGGCTTGGCAATCGTATAGATAATTTTTATATTTACCCTATTTTGGTTATATAAGCTCTATGTAGCTATTGTAGCGTGTACCGAGCGGAACTAATTAACACAACCTCAATTTGGACAGAGCTAATATATACACGTTGCTCCCTACAATGATTCTGGTATATACAGATATATACACGCTTAATTTGTGATTGAGCAACTCGCTCATTAAAAATGATTCGTGGATACGTCTCAGATTAACTTGCTGAGATCTGATAAAAACTTAATAAAAACGTATTTACAGTAGCATATTATTTACAGTATATAGAAATAGACTGCTTTCCAGCTCGCAATGACAATGTTTATCACTATTCAAGTGAGCCAACACAGCTCAATCCTCTACAGTACGACTGAGCTACTCAACACTGAGTGCAAGCTCACGTTATCAACTGAGCTGCTCAGTTTTACCAATTGACTTGCGCAATTGAGCGGATCGCACAGCGCAGTAAGTTTCTCAATAACACCTAGCTATACACCGAGCCGCACGCACCAAAACTGCGAGCTCGCTAGTAATTGAGGCTCCCGAAATTTCCCTTGTAGGTCATACTACACCAATTCATTTTCCATAGGCCTACCTTATAGCTCTAAGCTCTGTACTGAGTTCCCTAATGTAGGAAGCTATATTTTTTATTACTTGTTTTGAAAGACCTATCTTAGTTTTATCAAAAAAACATACAGAAGCCATACATTGAGTATGTTTTGAAAAAGCTGTTGGGGTCGGATGGTGCTGACCCACCTACTTGCATGTAGAAACATGAGGAAAATGTAAAATATACTTCTTTCTTTGATTATGCAACACATTATGAATACATTGCACAATTGTATGATTTAACCTTTATAAGTACCCTTCAAAAGTTGAATTTTAATTTTTTAGCAAGATTTTTTGGTTTGATTACCTTGACAACCAATCAAAATTAAGAGATTCTGTGTAATAGCTCCGAATTTACCCTGGAACTTTTTCCCTGCCCGCTGATTGGTTGGTAATTGGTGTAGTCCGATCTGTACCAGAAGGAATATACAGGTAGGCCTTAATACACTATTAGACTATAGCTACCTCTTACTGTGCAAGTGAACACCTTCGAGTCAAAGCAACAAATCGTTGAAAATCTATCTTTCTGCAGTTTAAATACCCTGCCAACTATCGTAAGTTATCGCGAGAGTTGAGATGGTTCTCCCGCTAGCAATGTTTCTGGTTACTAGCGAATGTGACGCTGGGAACCAGTCTAAATTCAATCGTTTCGACTTCCGACACGGAAATGAAAATACAAAAAATGTGAAATAAGTGAGTTAACGATTTACTGAACAATAACTGTAAAAATTATAACTAAGTCAACTCACATCCTTAACATTATCCACACCTCAGAGCAACTGCGTCCCGCAATTTTACTGTACTCCCACATTCATACTTCATAAATGTCACTCACATACACAAACATGATTTACTTAACAACTCTGTGAACAGTATGAATATTTACAGATGAGGCATGATTTCCATGAGGAATGTCTTCTAAAAAAAACACTATTAATGAACAAAAACAAAAAAAATAACTAAACATCGGAACATTTCAATGTCTTTCACTATACGTCCCTTAGTCGCTCAAATCACGCATGCCACCTAACTCTTCTTTTGTTGTTTCTATCAGTTCTATCTCCTTCCCATTGTCAATGTACTTGGTTCTTTTTACTGTCTTCTTACAGTAACGGAATGGTGGAGTCTGCGTCTCCTGGCATTTCATCTGAGGACGGGAAATGTTTCCGGTCCTCTCCTTTGAACATCCTGGCAAACTTGACATCCTTGCTATTTTTATATATTGAAGTGGTTCGTGTAACTTCCTTTTTGGGGCTAAAACCGGGCGGAGATTTGTGGGTTTTCTCTTAACAGACTCTTCACTGGGGGTGGTCTCCTCTCTGACATGTCTAACATCGTCTTGTTTTTCAGTTTCCTTTAGTTCATCCTCGTCACCATCATCTTCCTCACTCTCGCCTATTAGGTTACCCGGGTCCTCCCCCAGTGAATCTTCTTCCCTAACCGTGTTCGGCTCGTGTTTCCTCTGGTGTCTTGTTAAGTTTGCAGGCTTGTTGGTTGCGTAGTCACATTTTGAACATTCGTATTTTGGGATCATCTTCTCTAATTCACATATTTCAAATGTTCTTTCATGGTCTCTATGTCATTTCTTCTGAATGGACACATGGGACATTTTTGATCTTTTCTGGGTGTAATTTTTGTTTTTGCCATACCTCCTGAAAAACAGAATGAGACGTATGTACGTGATAAAGTCAAACATATCACTGCAGTCTCGAAGTGAAATTCACGCGTAGAATTTATTCAAAGTCAGATACATAATCTTGCAAATATTTAGGGGGCCTTCTGGTCCTACGGGAAACTTCAGCAGCCGTTTCAAGATAACTAGGACCCGTACCCACTTCCTGATTCTCATTCTCTACGCGTTCCAGCTCCTCAGTGTCAGGTTTTTTGTATGGTATCTCACTGGTCAGTGTCTGGCCTAACGTGTGGCGCATTCGGTCAACGTGAATGACCTGTGGGGTACCTCTTACACCAAATAGCACCTTGTAAGTTACATCTGACATTTTAGTTTGAACCTCAAAAGGTCCTTTCCAGAAGCTGGTTAATTTTGGAGACAACCCAGGTATGGTTCTCGGAAAGAATACGTACACTGCGTCTCCAGGTCCAAACGATTTCCAACCCAACTTCTTGTCATACATTGATTTTTGCCGTAGCATAGCACCTTCTATATTTTCTCTGACATGAGAATGAGCCGACTCGAGTCTTTCCTTAAGTTCCCATACCAATCTGTGACTGGGTATGCTTTTGATCGTAGATGGCATTTCATAAATAATGTCCAAAGGAGTGGACACTTCCCTGCCCAACATACAATAGTTAGGACTGTACCCTGTAGTTTCGTGTTCTACAGAACGATAGGACATCAGAACGAATGGAATGCGTTCATCCCAATCTGAATGGTGTTCGTTGACATACGTTTTCAACATACGTACGAGCGTTTTGTTGAAACGTTCCACCATACCATCCGATTGTGGGTGGTATGGCGTAGTTCGAGTCTTCTTTATGTCAAGAAATCTGCATATTTCTGAGAAGAGCTTGCTCTCATATTGTCTGCCTTGGTCGGAGTGAATAATGCTGGGAGTTCCAAACCGAGTAACTACCTCGTTTACTATTTTCTCTGCCACGGTTCGCGCTTCCATATTTGGTATTGGAAAGGCCTCTACCCAATTAGTAAAGTAATCGGACACTACTAAGATATACTTATTCCCATTTTCTGTGACAGGAAGCTCTCCCAGAATATCAGTGGCTATCGTTTCCATTGGAAAGCCAGCAACTGTCATCTGCATAGGTGCTTTCTGTTTTTTCCACGGTCCTTTACCCGGGTGCTTTTGTCACAACCAGCTATATATAACCGAACATCTTTCTGTAAGCCAGGCCAATAATAAGAGTGTCGGACCTTGCTTAACGTTTTATGAACACCAAGATGTCCTGAAGTCTGATGATCATGACAAAAGTGTAAAGTGTTTACCATACAAGTAGTGTCTGAAATATTTGACGAAGTACACTACAGCCAAGAGCTCCTCTCTCGTAACGCAGTATCTTCGTTTTGATTTTGTTAACGTTCTGCTAGCGTAGGCAATCACCTTCTCTCCATCATCATGTTTTTGAGATAGCACTGCTCCTATGACGAAGTCGCTAGCGTCAGTGTCCAGAATAAATTCCTTAGAAAAGACTGGGAATGCAAGAATGGGTGATTTGGTCAGTTTGGCTTTGAGTGTATCAAATGAGTTTTGACATTCTACAGGCCAAGCAAACTTTTGGCCTTTCTCTGTTACCTTGTGAAGGGGTTTTGCTATGGCTGCAAAGTCCTTTATGAATTTTCTGTAATAACTACAGAGTCCTAGAAACGAACGTACTTCGGTAACTGTGGTTGGCTCCTGCCAGTTTTGTACAGCTTGAATTTTTGACGGATCTGTTTGTATGCCTTCTTCTGAGACTACATATCAAAGAAATTCTACCTATCTGCGAACAACTGACACTTCTTGGCTTTTAGTTTTAAGCCGGCAGAGGATAGCCTTGTGAACACTTTTTCTAAATTTGAAATCATTTCTTCAAACGAGTCTGCCATAACGATAATATCGTCAAGGTAAATCAAACAGATCTCCCACTGGAGTCCGCTCAAAACAACTTCCATGAGACGCTCAAACGTTGCTGGGGCATTACAAAGCCAGAACGGCATTACCGTGAATTGGAACAAGCCACGTTTGGTTATGAAAGCTGTCTTTGGTTTGTCCTCATTCTCAATTTCCAACTGCCAATAACCTGAACAAAGATCTAGGGTAGAAAACCAATTCTTTCCTGAGAGATGATCAAGGGATTCATCAATTCTTGGCAAAGGATATGCGTCTTTGACGGTGGCAGCATTTAACTTTCTGTAATCGACACAGAAACGTGTGATGCCATCTTTCTTTTTGACTAACACGGTACCAGATGCCCAAGGACTAGATGACGGCTCAATAACACCCCTCTGTAGCATGTTGTCAATGTTTGTATCAACTTCTTTTTGCATGTGCACTGTCACTCGACGGAGCGACTGCTTGATAGGTGAACATTCTTGAGTGTTTATCGTGTGTTTGACAATATTTGTTTTTCCCAAGTCATTGTCATCCACCGCAAACAACGGAGTATATTTTGTTAACAATCCAGATAATTGTTGCTTTTGTTTTCTGGTTAATCCTGTACTGGATCTTTCCAAGAGCTCAGTGAGAGCGGGGGGCAATCTATCACTCCCTGTTGTAGAATAAGGACTCTGTATTTACCTCTAACACAGGATTCATGGTCGCAATGATCGTACCTGCCCTTATCACTTTCACTTCTTCTGACAAATTCATTAGACGCATTGGGACGGTTTTGTTATTTTTAACTAAAGTTTTCCCAACCATGCCTCGCTCTGTTTTAGTGAATTCCCCTATCGGTTCAATAACACTAAATCCCTCTGAAATATGTTCATGGTCAGAAAAACAGACCTTACCAGAAGTGATAATTTCAGAGCGCGGGGGAAAATTTGTTGTTGCTTCAAGAGCTATCCTATAGCATCCCAACTGTCCCTTTGTCTCTAGTAGCATACGATGTGTGCCTATTCTCATTTCTACCTTAACAGTATCAATTACGCAGTTATTTTCTCGCATGAAATCTAAACCAATGAAGCCATCCACCAATATCTGAGCTACTATAAGTGGATGCGTAAATGACTTATTGTCTATTCTAACTTCTGTCATTATTTTCCCCAGAACTTCTAATGGCTGCTCGTTTGCCGAGAGCACCTTTCGATTAACCTTAATCAAGTTTTCAACACCCAAGTAATCCTCCTCACACAAAGTATGATAGACATCTTTTGACAATATTGACACAGTAGCTCCTGTATCCACTAGGAAGCTAACTGCTTTATTGCCTATGTAACCAGTTAGGAAAAGCCCAGCATCTCCACATTTCATGCTTCCAACTTTAATGCTTTTATCGTTAGCTTATTTGTTGGTTGTTTGACTTTGTTTTTCCCTATTGGGGCAATCCCGCTTTATGTGACCCTTCCCCTTGCATTGGTAGCAAGTTATGTCTCGTTTCGTCCTGTTAAAATACCTGTTTATAGGTGACGAAGTTGTCTGTGATTTCATATTTGTGAGCTCATTTTGTAATTTTGAGAGAGTCATTTGTAAGGAGTCCATTTTCTGCATCAATTGGCCCGTACCTTTTTGTTCATTATCAGTAACCAGAGGCCTGAGAAATGATTTTGACTTTAGTTCTGCTTTATTATATGCTTCGAGCTCCACCGCAAGTCCAACAGCTTGATTAAGATCAACTGGTCTAGACTGTTTGATTCTCAGACGCATTTCTGAGTCAGCCAGAGCATCTATGAACTGCTCCTTGGCTAATGTGTCTTTAACTCTACTGGGCGCAGTCCGGTAAGCAAGGTCGGTTAAACGCCTTACATGTTGTTGTTGTTTTTTTTTTTTTTTTTTTTTCAATCACCACTTGGGTGACCCGTTTATTCTCCCCGTAAATAGGTGTGTGATGGGTCGGGGAGGACCATCCCACCGCACACCTTACAAATATAATGATATATATCTTAATAATTCCTGAAGATTCATATGAGCATAAAGTACAAGCATATTATCATTATTAATTAAAATGTAAACAAATAGTTATACTACATGTTGCAATAGATGCAGTTAATATTTTTATTATTAAGGGGAAGTATTTTAGCATGTTAAACAATAGAAAAAAATTAGTGAAGATCTAAGTTTTCTTACTCTGTATGCTAACCCCCATGCAGCCCCTCACAACAGGAAACATATGAGCATTGATTAAAATGATATCAACTTTAAAAGTGATGCGGTCTTGGTTCAGCTAAATTGGCCTATGTAAACACTTTTTATTCAGATATTATTATCTTTTATCCCATTATTTGGTGAATATTTCATACAGTGAATTACAAAATTTTACAAAAACTCATTTTGTAATAAGTTTATTTTAGGAAGGTTCGAAAATATTTTTGTATTTTTGCCAGTTTTGGTAGAAAGGTTCCATCCAGAAGAATTGATGTGTCATCGGCATATTGTGATAATTTATGTTCCTTGTGGTTATTCCTTTAATTTTTGTATTATTTTTAATCATTATTGCTAGTATTTCTGCACATAAAATAAAGATATATGGCGAGATCGGATCACCCTGACGGCAGCCTCTACCGATTGAAAAAAATGAGGATAAATGCCCTCCGAGGTTAACAGCTAGTTTTGCTTTATGGTAAAATAATCTAATCCATGATATTAGAGAATTACCAAATTTAAAATACGTCAAGACTTTATAGATAAAAGACCATGATAAAGAGTCGAATGCCTTTTCAAAGTCAACCAACAATAGAAGACCTGCTATATCTTGCTCTTCTGTAAATTGCAAGTTATTATATATTAAACGAGTATTTTCACCAAGATATCTCCCTGCAATAAAACCAGTTTGACTATCATTAATAAGTTTAAGTAATACAGCTTTAAGTCTGTATGCTATGGCTCCTGAGGCTATTTTATAGGCACAATTGAGTAGAGATATGGGTCTGTAATTTTTTAAAAATTGTCTTGGCTTGTTATCTTTTGGAATTCAAGTTATGACTCCTTCTGTCTGAGTTATTGAAAGTTCCCCTTTTGTGTAACCATAATTGATAGCTCGAACAATAAAATGACCTATTTTTTTCCAAAACACTTTAAAGAAGTCTGCTCCAAAGCCATCTGTTCCGGGTGAACGGTTATTATGCATGGATGATAGAGAACGGGATGCTTCTTCATATGTTAGAAAGCCATCCAGAGATTTTGATTCTTGTTCATTAAGGGTTGGTACTTTGAAGTTAAAAAAATCTTGATTGAGATCAACATTATTTAATTCTGAGTCCTTGTTGGAATACAAGTTTTCATAAAATGATTTTGTTTCATCCAAAATCTTAAATTGATCAGTTATAATAGTTCCATCTTCTTTTTCAATTTTTGGGATAATTTTACTAGTGAAATTATGGGATTCTAAATTACAGAAAAATTTACTTGGCTTTTCTCCTTCTTCAATTATATTTGCACGTGACCGAATTAAAATTCCATTCATTTTTATTTTTCGCAGTTTCTGAAGTTCATCTTTTAACTGTTGAAGTAAGGCGGTCTTACTAGGTGTCAGATCATTTTCTATTATTTGAATTTGTTTTATAAGTTTTTTTTCTAGTTCATCATTTTGCTTCTTTTTGTAGCTTGAGTAAGAAATTGACTTTCCTCTAAGTTCCATAAGTAAAGTATCTAAAAAGAGCTGATCATTTATCACAAACTGTATTTGGTCATTTGGCAAATTATCAATATTTTCCATATTATAGACAGGGCACGCATACTGACTTTTAATATCAGTTATTTTGTTGTTAATGGTTTGTAAATAGTCTAAATCCTTTAATAGGGAATTATTGTGCTTCCATAAGGGTTTGCCTTTCACAAATTGTGTAAAGCTACAGTTTAGTATTGTCATACAGTGATCAGACCTATAGCTGGTATCAATTATACAGTTATTTATAAATGAAAGAAGGGAGTCAGAAACCAAAAAAAAATCAAGTCTAGCTTGTTTAAGAGGATTTTTTTTGCGCCATGTATACCTTCTCAGGTTAGGGTGAGATTCTCTAAAAGGGTCAATTAAATTGTTTTCATACGTAATGTCTAACACTGTTTTTTGTGCATTTTTGTTGTAAATGTGTTTATAATTATAGTAGTCAAGCTTGGTATCTTGGACTAAATTAAAATCACCACAAAAATTAAGATCAGTATTTTCATAATCTTCCACTTTTGAGATGATATTTCTAAAAAAAGAAGGTGAATCTTGATTTGGGCCATAAAGATTGATTAATGTAAACCTTTTGGTATCCACAGATACGTCTATAATAAGAAAATTTCCTTCTGGGTCTGAAATATAATTGTGAATTTTGAAGTCTAATTCTTTACTGAATAGAACGGCTACTCCTCTAGCATTTGATTTTCCAGAGCTAAAAACACATTCACTGCCCCATTGTGCACGAATCAAATTCTCTGTTGCCGATGTTGAATGTACACCTTGTAAAAAATGTATTTGACATTTCTTAGATTTAATGTAATTAAAAACATCTAAGCGTTTTTCTGCCGACCCAAGACCTTGGCAATTAACAGATAATATTTTCACATTAGTCATTTACATAAATTGAAAAACAATGTGTGGTGGGCATGGAGGTAACACCAGAGTACAAAAAGAAAACTAAGTAAATGCAGAATTCAAAACTTCTCTGCATGTCTACTAATCTAAGTGTAGTGCATATATAATGACAATTCAGCACTTATAAATCAGTCTTATTCTATTAAAAGAGGTATATAATATAGGAAAACATGAAAAAACGGTAATGGCAAAGAGGTATCTATGTCATATTGTAAACCATTCAAATATTAATAATCGCTCAAATAATCAATGAATGAATCAATCAGTGGATCAATCGGTCATTCAGTCAATCAATCAAATAATCAATGGATCAATCAGTCATTCAGTAATCAATCAATCAATCAGTCTATCTTTTTACAATCATTCAGTCAATCAATCACTCTATCAGCCACCCAGTAAATCAGATCAAATGACCAATCCATTAGTTATCAAATCAACTAATCCATCTAAAATAATAATGACTTTTTTTTAAAAATCTGATTTAAAGAAGAGTAAAAATAATTCCATGAGATTTTATACAAAAAGTATTAAAGATGTTTCATATGTTTTATAGAAAGCATTTAGGGTAAATAATTGAATTACTTTATTAATTTAAATATTTTGTATATGAAGACCAGGATAACTTCGATGCATTTAATGCGTTATCATAAGTCATTACAAAATTAAAATATTAATAAACAAATATGAGTTAACTTTTATCTTTAAAAAATAAAAATGTATTAACAATAATAATAAATAATATACGGCAGTTCTGACATAATAAGGAGAAAAAAAGAAAAGAAAAGACAAATCATGAATACAGCAACTCTGACAACTATGACATCTCTATGCTGCATGAAACGATATGTTATTCTATGCTCAGTACTTGATATATATACGCATATATATATAGAGCTGTCATATATTTTGTGAAAAACTGAGGTCTAAAAAAGAAAAAAGAAGAAAGAAACAGTCCCACCCCACAGCCTCCACCTCACCACACATACACATACTCATGTACACATACATGTACATTTACTAGAGGGAAACATACGTATTCATGCATACATCTACACATACTCCACACATGTGACAGTGTACATAATATAGACCTACACATATAAACAATTGTACTCCCCAAACTGTAGAGTAGTTTTTATAATCCCAAATGGAAACATAATAAGTAAGCTACACAATTGGGTCAACTTATCAATAATTATATGTTCATATGGTCACTCTGTCACTCAAAGTATTGTAACTGTAAAACATGGTCCGAGTCTTACTTTGTTCTCTTGGTAGCATACTTACCTGCTAAGTTACAAATCAAATTATTATGTAACGGCAGATTCAGGGGAAGGGTGCAGGGGATTTAACTGTCTAAGTGTTCAATATCATGAAACAATACATGTATTTACACACATGTATCCATAGTTTTAATGATTAATCACATCACTGATATTGTCAAACATGTCAAATTTGTGGCGTCTTCCAGATGTAGTTTTCCCATAGACAGACCCGTTGAAGTACCATGCCTGTTCGATGGAATCATGGGCAGTGAGACGTCTGATGAGCTCTGCGTTGTGCTTGGTCACGTCATCTACTAGGCGGTGTCCCATGCCTTTGAATGTTGATCTCAATCGCATGATTTTGGTCTTTTCAGTGTTGTTTGTCAATTTCATCAAGACAGGCTTGGGGTGCCCTGCCTTTCCAGGGATTCTGTGAATGGCCAAGATTTTAGTGGGGTTGATGGTGATTCCCTGTTTTTGGAATAAATTTGTAGCAGAGGCGAAAAGGTCACCTTCTGCTTCATTTTCTTTCTCTATTATGTCCATTATCTTAATGGTGTTCTTGCGAGAACGCCTTACATGTTGGCCAAGCTCGGTGAGTGTTTCTGAGGCTCTTTGACGCCTTTCTCTGAGTTGTGTTCTGTACAACTCAGTTTGATTTGGGGGATTGAAACGCTGGTTGAGAGCTAATACTAGGTCATCATATGTTTTCATAGACCCACCAGGCATATCACCTAATACAGCCTGTGCGTGTCCTCTTAACGAGACGGCTAAGAACAAATATTTTTCTTCCTCGTTCCAGTTAGCAAGTTTGGCATAAGCCTCAAAGTGAGTCTTATAATCTATCCATGATGAACTTCCATCATATGTAGCCGGTTTTATAGTGGGTCGACCACCACCCTTGTACTGTTTGTCTGGTGGAGACTTACGCCCCTTATCTTTTTGAGCAGGTTTCTTTCGAAATGTTATACCAGCCTCGGCATCTTTTAGATGTAAATGTTCGTCATTACCAGTTTTGCACTCATTCTTTGTTTCTGGCGATCGATTATCGGCCTTATCTCTCACAAGGTATCGACTCAGATCTTATTTTGTATCTTCTGTCCCTTGGGAGTCTGCAAATTGTACAGCTTTTATTACAGGCTTCTGCATGCTTGGTGCTTGATATTTTAAGCCAGTTTCGTTGCTGCTCAAAACTGAAGCCCTTTCTGTGTGTACTCCCGAATCTCGAGATCTTCTATCTCCAGCAATATTTGGAGTAGAATGGTACACTTCAGCCAGTTCTATCTCCCAGCGCACACGGGATTCAAGTAGCTCAGTAGTTTGATTTAAGTCTTCTAGTGTGTTCATTTTGGTAAGCCACCCTATACTACTGTTTGAAAATTATCAAATTTATATCTCGACCCTGCCACCAAATTATGTAGCGTGTACCGAGCGGAACTAATTTACACAACATCAATTTGGACAGAGCTAATATATACACGTTGCTCCCTACAATGATTCTGGTATATACAGATATATACACGCTTAATTTGTGATTGAGCAACTCGCTCATTAAAAATGATTCGTGAATACGTCTCAGATTAACTTGCTGAGATCTGATAACATCTTAATAAAAACGTATTTACAGTAGCATACTATTTACAGTATATAGAAATAGACTGCTTTCCAGCTCGCAATGATAATGTTTATCACTATTCAAGTGAGCCAACACAGCTCAATCCTCTACAGTACGACTGAGCTACTCAACAGTGAGTGCCAGCTCACGTTATCAACTGAGCTGCTCAGTTTTACCAATTGACTTGCGCAATTGAGCGTCTCGCACAGCGCAGTAAGTTTCTCAATAACACCTAGCTATACACCGAGCCGCACGCACCAAAACTGCGAGCTCGCTAGTAATTGAGGCTCCCGAAATTTCCCCTTGTACCAGAAGGAATATACAGGTAGGCCTCAATACACTATTAGACTATAGCTACCTCTTACTGTGCAAGTGAACACCTTCGAGTCAAAGCAACAAATCCTTGAAAATCTATCTTTCTGAAGTTTAAATACACTGCCAACTAGCGTAAGTTATCGCGAGAGTTGAGATGGTTCTCCCGCTAGCAATGTTTCTGGTTACTAGCGAATGTGACGATGGGAACCAGTCTAAATTCAATCGTGTCGACTTTCGACACGGAAATGAAAAAACAAAAAATGTGAAATAAGTGAGTTTAACGATTTACTGAACAATAACTGTTAAAATTATAACTATGTCAACTCACATCCATAACACTATTTTATCGCAACAAACTGATGTTGAGCTTTTTTGTAATTCTAACGCGTGTACCTCTTTGCGGTGAGCGCCAATTGGTCAGTATCGATCTGTTTTTTGTGTTCTAAAAATCGGTATTTAATTGTTATCTCCAAACTAACCCACCCACACTCCCCTGTGTTTGTCGCTTATATTGTATTTGGTACCAGTGTCTTTGGCTTGTCGTGTATGAGGAGATGAGATGCCTAGTGGTCTGTCGTCGTCGTCATGGCTCCATCCGAATCTCGTTTGCGGTGGTATACATTGGTGCAATCTTTGGGGATATAGCTACAAGAAGTTTTCAATACTACTATTGGCGGTGCAAGACGTTGTGGTATCGATGCATGAGGAGATGAGATGCCTAGTGGTCTGTCGTCGTCGTCATGGCTTCATCCGGATCTCGTTTGCGGTGGTCCACATTGGTGCAATCTTTGGGGATACACCTACACGAAGTTTTCAAATACTACTATTGACGGTGCAAGACGTGGTGGTATCGGAACACGAAGAACTTTAAAATCATCTATGAACTTTGTGTCGCGGTATTTCGCGGACACAGCATAGTGTAGTTAAAATATTCTAAAAACTTTGTTATTTTCTATGCAAGAAGTTTTTAATTTTAAGACTTGTCTTTGTGAACATCTGTTCCCAGGGTTTTCACTTTTAAACTTAGTTTGGACTATGAACATTGGATTTACCTGAAATGTTCCAATTTGATTAACTACACATTTTATTGTACACTATTTATTGTTGAAGCCATGGCCAGCTTATTCCAATAAATATAAACTAGTAACATTTTGTTTTATTTGTAACCCATCTTAAATAATTGCTTCACGTTATGTTGTAAATAAAGCTGAGGGTGGGAGGGATGGGGTTGGGGTAAGGGTCTCATAACAGAATAACAGCAAATTGAATTTGATGATACTAGATAATAGATAACAATGATTTAACTATACACAAAACAGTTCACAGTAAATAAAATAAAATAATAATCCTAAATTTCACATTTTACGATTGGTGGTGGAGGGTGGGGGAAGTGTGGGTGTGGGTGGGGGTGGGTGTGGGATGGGGACAAGATAAATAAATAACAGACAACATGTTAAATAAACCAATAATAGATAACTGTCAATATTATTTTAAAATAACAAAAGTATAGATTTCGCAAATTACTGCATAACACAACAGTTTAGTTACACATTCTTGATATCATCACGTGCTGCTTCTCATAAGTCAAAAGACATTTTAAATTTTAAAACTTTTAATTAACATGCACATATGACTATTGTACATAAAATCTCTCAAATCTCGCCAAAATCTCCCGAAAAAGTTTGTTGCAAGTTCAACCATCGAGTTTCCCCCAGGCCTTTATGCTGTTTCCACTAGCTGAATCCGTGTGGCATAGCCTATAGTCAGGGGTCAAACGTGAATATTTCAAAGGTATCTAGACATGATGGACAAAAGCACCAAATTGTCCACAGAGGTAGTTTAAGACATATACTTCAAACTTTTAGAAAGAAGGCCAACTCTGGAAATCGTCCTGTTACTATTTATAGTTATTCCAAATTGCAATCGTAAGATAATGTCTATTGTCTGATTCATATGATATACATTGTTCTATTAGTGGGTTGGGAAATATTTATTTTTCAGTGAAAATTAACAGTTATACTCTACCGGCTCAGATCATGACACTTTTGATGGCATTTTTGGTAATGCTTGGCGTTCATGTTAAAATTGTTCCTTGTTGTATAACAAGTATCCCCAGGCTGGATGCCGCTAATGCATTTTTATTTAATGTCACTCAGAGGTCAAAGGTCAAATCAGTGCATTTTGTATTGAATGGTTAAGTATTGTTATGAATTTGCATTATTTTAAAAATGGGGATTTAAGTACTAGATCTAGGTTCTAGAAAGGGCAAATGTTGTTTAAATGTTTTGTTTTCATTCTTAATCAGCACTCAAAGTACCAAGAGTATAGAAAACAAATTATTTTATGAGTTTTAATATCGATTTATACAATTATAATTTACGAAACAGTTAAGTGCATATATGCATTTTATATGTATAATTGTCTTCACATGTAGTCCAGTGGCTAATAGGGGTTCTGTGGGCATTTAGATGTCCCCTAAGTGTTTCTGAAATCCTGTAGGACACCCTCTAAGATGAAAAAAATATCAATAGTATACATTTTGAATCATGGTGCAAAGATGGCCACCAATTATTCCAATTTCTTGTGGTATACAAACCATTTTCATGTGTACAATTTGAAGCTATATCTCTCCGAAGTATATGATAATGTTAATGTATAACACTATTTCTAAAGGAAATGCATTGATGACTTAAAATAAGTTAAAATGGCCGGCAATTATGGTGCTAAAAATAAAATTACTCATGTTATATATGATACACTAATGTACGTATCTTCGCTAACCAAGGGCTTCAAGCAAATATTCTCCTTTTAACAGGAGAATGTCTGCTCGAAGCCCTTGGTTAGTAAAGATGTAATGTACGTAGCAACATGTCGGCTCATGCACATAGCTTGGTGTATCATTATGGTAGTCTGCGGACTAATAAAGTAAGTGAATCATGGACTCATACTGGTGCCCTATATATATTCCCAGCATATATACTCAAATTACGATATTATGGACTCCTACTGGTAGTCTCATAGTGTTGGCCTATGACCTCATACTGCTGACACATCTTGACTCAGTTAGTGACCCATGTTCTCGTACTGGTGGCATGTGGAGTTAAATTAATGGTACGCTGATACATACTGACTGATGGCCGATGGACTCAGACTGGTGATCCGTTGACTCATTCTTGTGATCCGTGAACTCACAATAGAGGCCCATGGACTGAAAATGGTCGCATATTGGTGTCCCGAAGACGCACATTAGCAGTTCATAGTCTCATGTCATTATATGTAGTCTCAAAGTTATGCGGTCTCATATCAGTGACCCATGTACTCATAACGGTAGCCAATTGACTCAATTCATTGGAACATGGTCTCATACCGGTTGCCCAGTTCTTAATAAATTCACCTAGTGGTCCGTGGTCTCATACCGATGCTATAACGATTCATTATGGTGGTTTATGGTCTCATGCCGGTGCCCATAGCCTCATAATGGTAGCCATGGAGATTATTGTCCCGTCGTCCCGTGTTGGCGGACATTGGACTCATTCTGTGAACCCATATAGTCTGATCAGTGGTCCGTGGGCTCACTGCATACTGGTGAACCATGTGTTCAGATTAGTGACCTATGGTTCATACTGGTGGCATGTGTTCCCATACTGGTGACCCGTTGATTTGAGGTCATTGTTAGTGGTCTCATAATGGTGACTCATTGACTCATAAATATAGCCCATGGAGTCAAACGTATTGGCCCGTGGTATCATGCTATGTCCCATGATCTCAGTCTGGTGATCCATATACTCGTATTAATGGTCAGTGGTGGGATAATACTGATGCACGATGGACTCATTGGTGAGTCATATGCTCAGTTTCACGGCTTATGATCCATACTGGTGGCGTGTGGTCTCTTACTGGTAACCCATGGACTCATAATCGTAGCCGATTATTGGCCCGTCTCATGCTTGCCCATGGTATTATTCATGCGATCCATATACCAAATTAGTGGTCCGTGAGCTGATACTGATGCGCAATTAACTCGTACCGATGAGTTATGGACTTAGATTAGTGACCTATGGTTCATACTGGTGGAATGTGCTCTTATACTGGTAACGTATGAACTACAATAAGTGGCCAGTGGTCTCTTACTGGTAACCCATGGACTCACACGATTGGTCCGTGCTCTCATTTTGGTGGCTCGTGGTCTCATTCTGGTGATCCATTGACTCTAATTAGTGGTCCATGTGCTCTTATATACGTATGTGTCATGGACTGGCTCATACCGGTGAGTCATAGTCTTATATAATAGTGGCATGTGGTCCATACTAGTATAGGACAACAGCATGAGACCACATGTCACCTGTACTAGACAAGTATGAGACCATGACTTAATTGATTTTATATCTGACTATGACTATATAGATTTTTTTAAAGACAATTCTGTATGATATATTGATATTATGGTGCTTAACATATAAGGTAATTACATGAAGTTACCAATAATTGTCAATTTGACATATAAATAAATCATTAAAAGGTGCACTCATTTAACCTTTAAGTGACCTGGGAATGTGTGTTTTAGACACTTCGTCTGACGGGTGTGAATGATGCCAGGAAAGTGTTGTTCTGTCAAAAGAACAAGTCAATAGATGGCAATAGATGGCATATATACACATGTATTTTTCACATCCTACGCACCGGAAAGTATGTTGTTGTGAATTTATTTCTTTATACCAATTATTTCCCTTGGATCCGACGTCTTTCCATGTTTGTCTTTATATAGTGATGTGATTGTTATATAGCGTGTGTCATACTCAACTATAGTTATATGTATGTGTGTCCTTGTTTGTACGTGCACTTGTAATTCCTGATGTCTTATCGTGTGCTGTGCTAAAGCCTTTGTACTCACGACTATTGAAACCACTTTTTTAATGGGGAATTTAGTCGTGGTGAAAAGGCGTCGACTTTTTAGCTAGGCTTGGTCGTCGTGGTCAGTGTTGCGGGTTCGAGTCCCAGTGTCGCCGTAGTTAGTTTGTATTTTTTTCTCTATCCTATTCGGACATATTTAAGGGGGTGGGTCTCAAAAAATATATATTCAATTTAAAGCAGACGATCATTATAAAATCTACATTGATTCGCTACGTGAAAAATCGTAACGAACTGTTTTTAAGTGTATTGTCGACAGGGCGGTTCTAGTGTATGTTCTTGTGTCTGTCAGTATGTCTATCTAAACGTTTGTCTATGCGTTAGTCTGTGTGCGTGTGATCGTATGTTTATCTGTGATTGTGTCTATTTTGTGTTTGTACATGTCTATGTGTTGTATCTGTGCATATGTCTGTAGACGATATAAAATATGGGGTGATTATTTGAGTACTTGAAGGTGAAGTCATATATCAAGCTATATCCCGTGAATTGTGGATAAACGTTACATAAACATCGATGAATACCTGCCATTCTCGTTTAAATTAATCGGATTTATATTTCCATTCATTACCTGTACACATAAATAGACATCCCATTATACTAATTTAATATGAATATAAATACGAATTAACTTGACAAAGCAAGCCTTAACTACAAACAGGAACAACTCTGAGTAGATGAAAGAGAGACATTCGCGATATCTTCATTGATATTCATCAGACCATCTTTCCAAATACCTACACAATTGCATTTTGTGCATTTTGCATAGTAATAAGACGTGCATAAGAAATGCGTCACCACATCGTTGTATGCATCAATTACCGATTTAAGATTAGTTATATCTTGTTTCATCTGAAGCGGTGTGGCTCAATTTTCGTCAAGATACAAACACATGCACATAGCTATAAATTTGTTACGAATGGTTAGAACTTAAAATACTGATCTTAATAAGCCCCATAATGCAGAAGAATGCACCTAATGGGTTACTCGTTTTTATTTTATAGAAATCCGGAAATGTGTATGAGAGCATAGCCATGGTCACAGACACAACAACAGACACATGCACATACACATGTACAGATACAAAGAAAGATAAAAGTACATATACAAGCACATACACACGAACATACATACACACGTACATAAGACGATCATATACATAATAACAGACACGGGCACAACCAGACACAACCAGACACACAAACAGACATAGGCGCGGATACTAGAACAGCCCATATCGGCAATACACTTAAACTGTTCATTACGATAAGTTGATCAATATAGATTTTGTATCGTGTGCTTTGGTGGGGGTGGGGGTGGGGGGGGGGGGGGGGTGGGGGGGCGGGGGGGGGGGAGAGTAATATAGCTGGCAGCCATTTTTAAAGGTTACAGGCTTCCGTGGTGTAAAGTCAAATAGTGCCTAATAAAAAACGTTTCCCTGCCTTACTAATGATACAAAATGCATACTATTGATTGTTTTTTGTTATTATTACCTATAATTCAGCCAAATGATGTACTGTGAACATTGATTAGTGTTTGTTTGAGATATTTAATTATAATTGACATAGACAGCAAAGCGAAAGTAGAAATGGGGTAAATCTATCTGTGATGTGTCAACATTGAACGTGACGTCATTCAACAGATTGGCTTGTTCTTACCTGATACATGATCCCCTGTTTTTATTGCATTTTTATATTGACGGACGCCCGATCGTTTGATTGATATGTGTTTTAACATTTTCTACGGAGAAAAATGCGCATTTTTTATCTCTTGATATACATTCGTCGTATATAAAACAAAGAAGGAAAATCAATGGTGCAATCTAACCTAAAGTTCCAATGTGTTTCTATAAGGCCAAACAAAAAATAGCTGTGTTTCAGGTTCCCGACCGACCGACCCTATTTTTGTCCCGACCCTAACCTTTGTATTCCCTTTTTGAAAAATAAATTGAAAAAAAAAATTGTGACGAAATAATTCTGTATTCGTTACAACAATGTAATACAATTGGAGTACTGGGATATTTACTGATGCTGCAGGTTCAAGGGTCTTCAAGGTAAAAGAACTGCAACAATCAGGCGGCCAGAAGCGCGTTATCTAAATGGTGTCAAGACCGTTAACTCTTGCAGACCTTACATGCCAGATTTGAATACTAAAACCATTTCTGTGTTGGGTCTTGTACTTTTTACATACAAATCAAAATGTAAACTTCAACTTGAAAATTAATGCTTTAAATATATTTGTTATTTTTCTTATAGGGTGTTATATATTGTTAATTTGTGTAGATCCCTTGAGTCCGATTTTCCTTTTCCAAATCAATCAGATCAAGATGAACAATAGCATGTACACTATGCAACTAGTAAATATATATGCAAGTTTTATTGAAAAACATTATTTCATTTAAACCATAGACATTATTTTCACTCACTCAGGCACATGTGATGATTTGAAAGTCCACCTGGAGCCATACATGCTAAAATCTACCTTGATGCCCTCAAAAACAGCTTAATTAAGTGTACTGCTGACTTTTTCTGATTATAGTACTTACCTTAAAAAAAAGAAGAAAAAATACCTACCTACCCTATTTTGCTGGGCAGGGAACCTGAAACACAGCTATTTGTTTTGCCTAATGACATAAATACGCTGTACGGTTTATCTTTCAAAACCTTGCAAGTTATTATGACATTTTTTAAAATGTGTTATAAAACATAAATTATATGTTATAAATCTATGTTTTGCACTCGTGGCCACTTCGCAATTCTATCAATAGTATCAAGTAGTACTATTTATTTGATCTCCATGGCATATATACATAACATATTTAAAAAGTAAAATGAGAAATGACAGAGAAAACCATGTTTTTAAATATGTTACTATTTTTAGTATGGCAGCCATTTTGAATATCTGAAAATAGCCACAAGGTGGCTTTGCCAACTTGGCCTTCTTTCTAAAAAAGTTTGAAATGGTCTAAACTTGTTCTGTGCGAAATTTTATGCTTTTGTCCGGCATGTCGAGATCATTCCAAATTGGCCCCTAGTTAGAAGCGAAGAAAGCAAAAGCAGGCCGGCTGACCAAGGCTAGAGTAAAGCTTCATTAAAAATGTTGACACCTCAAAACGAGGTCATACCGAAAAACAGGCCTGATCGGTGATTGGTCAAAGTCAGTATTCAAATCCTGAAAGGGAAGGTTACGTTTATTGTTTGTCTTCAATTGTGTTTTTGTATGCCCTTACTAGTTTATTCTCTTGTTACTCTGTCTTCTGACAAGTCATTGAGTACTTGATTGGTTGCTTTCTAGGCATAGAAACCTCATGTAGCTTTATTTACAACATCTCGTAACGTCATGCAAACGTTTACTTTTATTTGCGTGAAAAAATGGCGAATACAGTCGACTAATCGCTAGTGTCTACTTTAATCGGCATTATCTGCCATTATCTACATCATACGGGTTTGGCTGTCCTATACTAGAATACACGTAACAAAGCGTAGTAAAGAAATCAGAAACATGCCGGATGACCAGGGCTAATCATTTCGGTGTAAATTTTATTTATTTAAAACATGACGTTAACTCGAATTGTTTTATCATTTTTTAGATTTTAAATCGACATATTTATATGACATAATCGACAAACTGTACATAGCTTGAAATAAATATCTCGTGTTTATCAGATAAATATCTCGTGTAATACAGATATTACTCATTACGTCGAGTACCTTTATGTTGATATAATTGTATTTGCACATAAAGAAAAGAAAAAAATGTCAAGTTCACTAAAATCGATTTATTGTAAAATAAAGAACCGTTTCAACGTATTTTGTTTTGCATTTAATGAAAAACATCGTGTTTTGTCGACATACATATATCGATTGGTAGATATATATCATAACAACTCGAGTAATTTTTAATTGAGAAATTCAATATAACCCAACAAGACGAGGCACGAATACGCTTCCGTAGTTTCCATATAATTGTCGTAATGTCGCCAACGACATCGCGACATTACGACGATTGAAAGAATGTCGCGTTGTCGTGGGCGACATTACGACAATGCGACATCGTATCTGGTCCCAACGGGACACCTTAGGGGGCACTCCACCGTTTAATGTACAGTTCTTAATAATCAAACCCATGACAAGCCCTTATATAGCCTGAATTCTTGAGCAAAATTAAATCACATCATCATTGTGTCATACATTTCTTAAAGACAATAAAATTACCCATGTTTCCATACCAACTAAAA